>CM076672.1:61131114-61563614 GCA_038501925.1 Xenopus petersii
ACACAAAAATGAATGGCAGAAACACCGGAGTACACTCCCAGGACTGATGACAGGGAATAGAAAAAAAGGATAAAATAACGAGGACATACTTGAAAACCAGGAAAACTTAGGAGGAAGTCTAGGAAGGGTTAAAATAGCTCAGGAGAAAGGAGGCAGTAATGAAAAAATAAGTATTGCAGGCAGGAAAGGAGCAAGGTCTGTGTGAGGTGGATAGCAGAGGGAACTCACAGCTCCTTTACCTCATCTAGTAACCAGTAAAACTAACTAGGAAGGCAGCAAGGAGAGAAAGTTCCCCCCCCCCTCCAAAGGAAAGCAGAGAACAAACTTACAGAATGGCAGGAGCTTTGATAGTGTCTGTGGGAGGAGGGGCTGCTAGTGCAGCTGTAGAGCAGGACGTAGGAAACTGAAAGTAATTGCTTCCCTTCAAACCATGTGACCTCTCTCCTCCAAACATCACACGCATGGGCAGAGAGGGAAGGGGGAGTGTACAGCTATATTCTCATGTCGTAGTGCGACCTGGCTTTTCATTACAGAGTGGCTGCCTCCAAGCACACAGGTAATGCTGTGCCTGCTGTTAGAGCAGCACAGGATGAATGTGTAATGAGCAGAAATGGAAGCCCCCATGACAAAATACAAACTAAAATAACATATGCAGGGATTTGTGGATTAACATTTTATTTGCCAGACAGTGTTTATGGATGTGTGTTTTTTATAAAAATGCAAAAAAAAAAAAAAGTTTAAAATGACGACAGATTCCCTTTAAGTGGATTCACTGGATTAACGATCCTTATTTGCATTTAAAGTATCGTTTAAGTCACCTCCTATTATAATTTGCCCTCTGTTATGTATGGACAGAGATGTAAAAAATCTGGTATAAAATGTATGTTAATATTTATTTAATATATAGAGTGCCTCCCCAATATGACAAACAATAATCACAAAATGCCCTTGTGGGTCGGCAACACACTTCAACAATTTAAAGGGTACATTTTTGTTAATGAAGATTCCCACACCCTTCTGTTTCTTCTCCGCCGTAGCCAAAAAGACATGTGGGAATTGGCTGTGGACATAATTAGGAATTGAAGTTCTGGAAAAATTTGTTTCCTGCAAAAAAAGTATTTGTATTCTCATAGATTAATAATAGCGAAAGGCCATAGAATGTTTTTGAGGGCTGTTAAGTCCCTTAACATTAAGGGGCACATTTACTAAGGGTTGAATATCGAGGGTTAATAAACCCTCTAAGTTAAATCCTACGAATTAGAATATCGAATTCGAAGGATTTACCTCATATCCTACGATCGAATGATTCAAAGGATTTTAATCGATCGATCAAAGGATTTTCCTTCAATCAAAAAAACCTTAGAAAAGTGATGGGGAAGGTCCCCATAGGCTAACATTGTACCTCGGTAGGTTTAAACTGCTGAAGTAGGTAGTCAAAGTTTTTTTTAAAGAGCCAGTACTTCGACTATCGAATGGTCGAATAGTCGAACGATTTTTAGTTCGAATCATTTGAGTCGAA
Source organism: Xenopus petersii (assembly GCA_038501925.1). Lineage (NCBI taxonomy): Eukaryota > Metazoa > Chordata > Amphibia > Anura > Pipidae > Xenopus > Xenopus petersii. The sequence goes on from CM076672.1 coordinate 61,132,634, forward strand.
GTCGTAGTCAAAGGTCATAGTAGCCTATTCGATGGTCGAAGTACCCAAAAAAAACCTTCGAAATTCGAAGTTTTTTTACTTCAAATCCTTCACTCGAACTTAGTAAATATGCCCCTTCGTGTCAAAAGAACCACCATTGTAGTTCTGTGAAAAAAAAGGTGGTTTCCTTTTTTGCCTTGAAATATATTGCTAGGTGGTATGTATAATCTCTGCTTATACTGTTGTATATGTATTGTACTAAACAACCATTCATGTTTTGATGCTTGTTTTGTTATTCCCAATAGGGATGTAGCGAACGTCGGAAAAAAAGTTCGCGAACATATTCGCGAACTTGCGCAAAAATGCGAGCGGTTCGCGAACGGTTCGCGAACCCCATAGACTTCAATGGGAAGGCGAACTTTAACATCTAAAAAAGACATTTCTGGCCAGAAAAATGATTTTAAAGTTGTTTAAAGGGTGCAACGACCTGGACAGTGGCATGCCAGAGGGGGATCAAGGGCAAAAATGTATCTGAAAAATCTGCCTGTGTGTGCTTGGAAGAGATAGTGTAGGGGGAGAGCTGTTAGTGATTTCAGGGACAGATGATAGTAAGTTTGCTGGCTAGTAATCTGCTTGATACTGCTCTGTATTGGAACAAAAAAATAAATAAAAGCAGTCCTTACAAGGACTACTGTTATTGCAGCAGTCAGCAGATGAGATCAGAAGCAGGACAGCTGCCCACTGCAGCTACATACAGAGCACTGCAGTAGAAGGTAGATTACTATCCAGCAAAGCTACCTAAGCTTAAATGTCCCTCAAACCCCTGCAGACTTCTGTCCCTCCAATAACAGAGCAGTATCAAAACGATTACTAGCCAGCAAACTTTCAACTGTCCCTGAAATCACTAACAGGCAGCAGCTCTCTCCCTACACTATCTCTTCAGCACACACAGGCAGAGTGAAAAAACGCTGCAGGGCTTCGGTTTTTATAGGGAAGGGGAGTGGTCCAGGGGAGAGCTTCCTGATTGGCTGCCATGTACCTGCTGGTCTGGGGTGAGAGGGCAAAAAAAAGCGCCAACAATGGCGAACCCAAAATGGCGAACGTCGCGCGACGTTCGCGAACTTCCGGCGAGCGCGAACACCTGATGTTCGCGCGAACAAGTTCGCCGGCGAACAGTTCGCGCCATCTCTAATTCCCAAGTCATATGACTTGGAGCAGCTGGGAAATTTACAATATGTCCAGCCCCATGTCAGATTTCAAAATTGAATATAAAAAAATCTGTTTGCTCTTTTGAGAAATGGATTTCAGTGCAGCATTCTGCTGGAGCAGCACTATTAACTGATTCATTTTGGAAAAATTTTTTTCCCATGACAGTATCCCTTTAAGTTCTAATGTAAAGATGCAGTCCTGGTATAAGAAGCTCAAGTGAGAAGGTCCATGTAACCTTTTGACAAATGCGTTTTTTTGCATAGCTTCAATGGCAAATGCCAGAGGGGCTGCTGTAAGATACCATAGATGCTTTAGTGAAGAAAACCAGGCAGTGAATCTTGCAACTGAATGTTTAAACTTTGCTTTAACTAGAGTTTGTACACTAAACAACAAGCTGCCCACGTTAAGGTTTACACATAACAAAATGAACCACAAAATAAAATTGTACTGTCCATAAGTTAACTAAACATAAGGTTTTCAAAAATACAGATTAATGGAGGGCACTCCAAACTCATCTACAAAAAAGTTTTTTTTACAGTGCAAATCCTCTCATATAATGTACATTTGAGGCGCAAATAGCCCCAGGGTACACCCACAGTACGTACCCAAAACTAAATGGAAAATGTGTTGGGCATGCACATTCAGAAAAAATAAATTTCAAACAAAAGGAGGTATGAAAAAACATTTTTTTATACTACAAATAACAAAACAATCATCAAAACACAAATGGTCGTATATTATAATACATATACAACCGTATAAGCAGAGCTATACATACCACCTTGCAATATATTTCAAGTAGGGATGCACCGAATCCACTATTTTGGATTCGGCCGAACCCCCGAATCCTTCGCGAATACCGAACTGAATCCAATTCCTAATTTGCATTTGCAAATTAGGGGTGGGAAGAGGAAAACCTTTATTACTTCCTCGTTTTGTGACAAGTCACGCGATTTCCCTCCCTACCCCTAATTTGCATATGCAAATTAGGATTTGTTTTGGCCTAGCAGAAGGTTTCGGCTGAAGGAAACCAACACAAGAAACGGATACATTTGCCAAAGAGGAGAGTACCCCAATGTTTCGGCACTGAGCCTTTGTCAAGGAGAATTCTGATGTGCGAACAATCTGTCTAAGGTATAAATACCCTGTTCAATTTCACTAGCTCCCTACACTTCCGCGTTCGTGACATCACGTCCGCCGACGTCACTTCCCTGGATACCAGATCCAGCGTTGTAACGCTAAACCCCATGTTTACTTTGGTTTATACTCATCTACATCAACAACCTTAGCGTCTGCTGTATCTTAGCAACCAAGGGAAACGTCTGGTATCGCAATGTATGCAGAGGGCTCCAAGCTTCCCACTATGGCACACGTAATTAGAAAAATACATACGGTATGTCTGCACTGTATCAAATGGCCACAAAAAGCGGAACCTTAAGGGGATCAATAACATTTGCTTAAATATATATTCCACTTTGATAAGATTCTTTGATATTCCACTTTTTATAAGTGTTGCTCAAGTATTCATTTGGGGGTATAGTTTTCCTTTAACTGTATCAGTGGTTCACACTTCTGCCTTCCCATTGACTTTTGTCACAAAGCAAAACAAAACTTAAAAAAGGAAAAATGTTTTATTGGTAGCCCAAAAGCAGAAAAAGGTGCTACAAAAAAAGCCCATAAACTCTAATTTATTTTGCTACAAAAAAGTTGCCGCAAAAAAAAAAAAATCTCTGTCTAAGTTGTCCATAGATTTTAATGAGGATCATAAATTGTTTTCACCACTTCACTATACAAGGTGCTCATTTAATGGAACATTAAATCCAAATTACTCCAGATTTTCACTGTTTTGGAGGAAAAAGACACACAAAGCTTTATAAATATGCCCCACAATGTGCACAGATAGAACTGATTAATGAAATAATCAAAACGGTTGTCCCTATAAGTAACGTGTAATTAATTTCATGCAGTAATAGGCTGCAAGCAATTAATACAAATTAAATGACCTCAGCTGGAATGCTGAATGCTGTTTTCAGCTTCAGTTTATATTCAGTTTATATTAAAGCTGTGAATCTTCAGCAACATTGTTTACATTTTTCCCCCCGATTTATTCCAGACTGCAAAACATCCAGAACTCTGTGGCATATGTCAGCTGCTTGTTTTCACATAAACTGAATACCATTTAAATGTGGCTGAAGGCAACAGAGAAGAATATTTACTCCAAGTCACTAGTCAGAAAAAAGTCAACCAGGTCATTTCAGATGCCATTATTTTCTATAAAAGAAACACCAACATGCCAAACGCACTAACTCCTATCCAGCCCTATCTTGAAAATAATCACTTACATGTCTTTTAACTGGCCATATATTTATTATGCTACAGTGTACAGTAATTTTCCAAAGCTCTAAATACACTAAATATACACAGGCTTGGGAATTCAATCTTGATAAGCGATTAAAAAAGTGTCTTTGGTAAAGTTAATGCAGCATGTTAGACCAGATCAACATAAATCACAATAAAAAATGTTGCAAAATAATTTCAACTACTTTAAAATATTTAAAGATATTTATTAATCAGTAATTTGACAATAAATTCTGTAATGGTATATTTTATGTTGATGACATCTTAGTATACAACTTATTATTAAAAAAATTGTACATCCAATATTATCCCATGCTATTTTTCAGTTTTAGACTTTATAAGACAGGAGTGCAAAGGGAATGCTCCACTCATAAATTCAACTGCACACGCTAGTGTATGATTGCTATTGAAATCCTGTAACATTCCAGATTTCAGAACATATGAGACAGGTTGCACTTAATATATTTTTAAACATGTATAATTAAAATGAGATTCTGAGTAGCATCAGAATCCATCAAAGAACAGCTGGGACAACTCTTCCAAATACAATGTTATTGTGCACACTGTTTTTATAACAAAATGGCAATTTATAAATTATAAATTAGATAAATTATAGATTTATAAATTAGGCAGTGCACTATATACCATTCCAAAAAATGCACAGCAATATGGCCCTTCCTCATCCAAGTTCCAAAAACAGAAAACAGTCCTAATAAGTGGGAAGTGCCTGCACAAAAGCTTCTGACATTATTCTGATTGTGATGTCTATGAGAGCACAATTCTCTAAAAAAAAAAATGGAGGAAGACCCAATAACACCCAGGTCAAGGAAAGGCAAGAAGCAGAAAATAATAATAGAAGCAAACCATGAGCAAATCTACAGTTTTAGGCATACATAGAATACATAACATATAAAGGCCATAAAACCATACAGCACTCTATGAAAAAAATCTTTAAGATTATCTACCGCTGAAATTGAAAAAGGAAGAAAAATACAAGTAGTCATCTATAATATTAAAACGTTTATCGATAAATAATATCAATGTGTATTTTAAAGACCATGCTAGAGTAAATGTTAGATCTACAGTATTAAACATATGAATAACATTTTTTCCACTTCACATCCCAAGTAAAAAAAAACGTTTAGTCAATGAAAAAAAGTGGAACGTTCGGAAGGCATCGATTTGCAACGAATTTGCGCATTTCAACGCCTGTTAATGTTTTCACGAAACTGCGTCAAAAATGCAGCTGTGAAAAATCTGCCAAGAAAAGGAAAATGGACGAGGGTCAAAATTCTCTCGCGCATAAAAATTACTAGTCAAAATTATTTGTATGCCCATTGACTTAAATGCATTTGGACAAAATAGTCACTCGCATAAAAATTATTTTGACACCCATTCAATTTTGACACCCATTCAATATGTTTCGTGAATTTTCGCCGTTTCAAAATTTTTTTTCGCCGTTTCGAGAATTATTCAGTGAAACTAAACAGGGCAGATTCGCCATCACTATTCATGTGTAAAAGATGTAAAAAATTAAGAGCAAGAAAAAGTCAGATTTATCAAACACTTTGCGAAATCCTTTTTCACCAGTAGAAACAAAATTGTGTAGCCAGAGAAGAAAAATATTGATCATCCTTTTCTAACATGCTCCTATGAATGAAAAGATCTAAACAATTCTATTTGAGTTGTTTTAGTTTCCTGTAGACTTTCGTTTTGTTAAACTATATGAGAAAAAAATGCTTTTGAAGAACATTTAGGTGAAAAAATCATTTCAAATCATTGGTATTCGTTAATGAATGTTATGGGAAACTACAGACAATTATATTTGCTTTCATTGTACAAAAAAAATCATCATTTTTTGAACAGAGATTCCTTCGATGTATAAACTGCCTCTCTTTGCATTTATTTTTTTACCGTGGAAATGTTTGCTATATCTGTCCCTAGGGATATAGACACATACAAGAGTCCTCTGCACTCAACCCATTATCAATATATTTAAGACAGAGACATTTTGTGCTTACTGCTACTGAAAAATGCCTTACCCTTTAAACAAAACAGGGATTGTTTGTCCATATATTGCAATACATTTAAGCTGGCCAACTACGTCATCCCATATCTGGCCAGTCCTACGCTTAATTTTCATCTGATTCATTAAAAATTCTATTGCTTCATTATATATTTTACAAAGGGACTAAATTTTACCTGCAACTTACTAGCTGCTTTCAAAGTAAAACTCACAAACTTGGCTGCCCTTTTATTAGACACTAGTGGGATCACCTGACTATTGCTGGGAAGGGTGTCCCTAGGGATACAAAATATGTGATTCTGGAATAATATTTTAAGTCAAGGATCAATAATTATTTTCACTTGATCCAAATGGGTGCATTAGATTACATTAGATTTATCTTTCAGTTTACCAATCCACACCAGACAAAGAAAGACTGCTCTCCTCACAGGCACAGAGGGGTATTGCAATAATAAAACTGAATCCTCAGTGTCTGTATGTGTGCCCTTCTCTGAGTCTATGGAGCTAATATATGAAACCGTGGGCTCAAACATTTATAAATGATAGTGACAGGTACAAAAGAGCAAGGACAAGTATTGTGAGAAACATTTGCACCTTGCTCCATTTCTTGATTGAGCACTGTTTATATAGTATACTTATATAGTATACTGTAGTATTGTTTGCATCATACCTGATGTAGGAAGTGAATCATGAGTATATCAACAGCCACAAAAAGCCAACTGACTGGCTATAAAGAACCAGATCTACAATTTCACTGTACCACTGCCGGTGGATGTCTGTTCTCATTATTTAACTACAAAAAAAATTATATTAAATTACTTTCCCCCAAGATAATGATTGTGTTTTATTTTACAAACCACACGTGTGCTTGTCGAACTGTGATTGGAGTTTACATTTTAACACCTGCAGCCACTGCAGAAATGTCTCCAGCAGAACACACATAGCCAAACACAGAAATCATTAGGCCCCCAAGAAGATCATTCTTAATGCAAAACATAGATTCTGATAACAGATCTTAATTATCAGGTTTTACTACACAATTCCCTGTATTAGCCGGTAGAAGGTTCAAAGAAGAGGGCCTTTTATGTTTTATTCATGCTTTTCTACAAGTACAAAAAAAATAATAGCCACAGGTGTTATATTATGTACTCTAATTTTGTGCCACAATTTCTATAATTAGCTTATATACAGCACTCTACTATACCCTGAGCATGTGCTGTATCTTTGGTACCAGAAACTAGGCTGACCAAGAAAAAAATATCTTTAAAGGGGTCCAGTCTGGGAACTCATAATTATAACAAGCAGGCAGGAGCCATTTTGTGGACATTGTTATTAAGACAAGCCTTGCATCATCTCAAAATCTTGTTTGTGCACCAGAATGGGGGACCTGATGTCCATCTCCATGCCCTGGCTACACAATTAAATGGTAAAGAGAACCAGGGGAAAGTGGGGAGAGCAGTGACATCTAGTAAGGCATAGAGGAGAGGTAGGAAATATTTGATTGACAGCTGAGAATTGTAAATGAGTTTATAACAGCTACAAATGCTTTAATAAAAAAAGACTTTGGATTTCCTGTTTAATTTGTTATCCAGAATGCTCAGGATCTGTGGTTTTCCGGATAACAAATCTTTCTGTAATTTGGATCTTCACACCTTAAGACTACTAGAAAATCATGTAAACATTAAATAAACTCATCATGTTAACATTAAATAAACCCACTAAGCTGGTTTTGCTTCCAATAAGGATTCATTATATCTTAGTTTGGACTAAGTACAATATACTGTTTTTATTATTACAGAAAAAAGGAGATAATTTTTGGAATATTTGGATAAAATTGCAGTCTATGGTAGATGGCCTTTCTGTAATTCAGATCTGTGTGGATAGTGGGTTTCCAGATACTGGATCCCATACCTATACAGCTTTTTATGTCTCTTGACAGGTCTGCTTTAATGCTCTAGGGTTGCTGAACCACTGGACTGGTATAGTTAGTCTAGTGCATAAGGTACAGTGTTTATTTCATATTTCATAATAGTAAATAGTGTAGGTACTCTCTTGGCTTTAAACTCTTTCATGGAACTACCAATTGTAAACTATAACTAACTATTTCTCTTGCTAGTATAGGGACTGTTCACCTTCCAACACTTTTTTCAGTTAAGTTGGCTTAGTTCATTCACCAGAAAAATTACTTTATATTTGTGACAGTTTTTCAACTAGTGAAGTTTAAAGTTTGATACATTGATATATTCGTTGATACATTTATCTGTCCCTGCTGAGCAGAATCTCTTCATTAAAGCCAGCTGTTAGAATTCATACAATAGTTGCTAATACTCTAGAGATGCTGCTGAGAAATGTATTAATTAATGCAGCAGACTGAAACACCGGAGAACGAATCATTTATATTTCAATTTCAGAAAATGGTAGACCATGGAAGGCAACAGAAAAAAAAGTCTTTATTTCAACTAAACAACTGAACTGACGTTTTTGGAAGATGCAACCTCTTTATAACAAAGACCCTGGTATGCTCATCATTAAAACCTTTTGTACATTAGTTTTCCTAAAGCACCTGTATCTCACTGTGGAAATATAGTCCTTTGGTAATTTGTATGGTTATTTCCTTTGCTGGTCTTTTATCCCTTATACTGTATATTTATTGTAGCCAGAGGCTAGAAACAGAATGAATCCTTCATATTTTATTGAATCATGCTTTTGAAAGTCAACTGAAGCAAGTTGGGACTTGTCGGCTTTTACTTGATGAAGCAGAAAACCTGGTTATAATTCAATAAAAAGCATGCAGTAGTCTCCTTGTTATAGTAGCCTAGTATTCTATTGAACGGGGCTAATATCGATCCACCAGCAGGATTTTTTTTTTTACTATGGATTGTACTAAAAATCACTGTTACACTCAACCAAAAAATGTGTACAATAGGAAAAATATGAGGGCTGCATATTTTACAATAGGGCTCATCTTCATCCACAAGTGCTTTGAGGAAAGTTGCCAATTCGTGTTTTTTTCCCAAGCATTCCAGCATCATTGGGCACAGAAGATGGAGATGCGCTTGTCGTAGTTGCACCAGATTTGCAAAGACTAATGCAACTGCATGCGCAATTTGGTGCAAATCAGTTGCAATTACATTTAATTTCTAGTGTTGCAGTGCGAGTGACACATGTAATAAATTTTTTAGGTGAAAATGTGCTGCATCTATTGACACCGGGTGCAAAGGAGAACCCATGAGCTACCACCTGGTCAGGAGGTATCTCCATGGTTCTCCTGTATTAAAAGGTGCAGCCAGGGCCCCATCAGAAATCAAGGGGTGCTGTACGACAACATTTTCTGGGCCCGTTGGGCCCTGCCCACCATTCCCCACCCCATATCCTGCACTACCCACACACAGTAAAAGGTCACACACACACAGGACTGCTAAAGCAATAAAAACACTTTTGGTCAAAGGATTATTAAGCCCACTCCTACAAAACATTTGTGGCCAGGACCCCCCCCTGAAGTAAAAAAAAAAAGAAAACATTAATGGTCAGAGCCCCAACTAAACTAAAAAGTTTTCTGTTGCAATTATAATTACAAATACGTACCTTTCAAATCATTGGTATTCGTTAATGAATGTTATGGGAAACTGCAGACAATTATATTTGCTTTCATTGTACAAAAAAAATCATAATTTTTTGAACAGAGATTCCTTCAATGTATAAACTGCCTCTCTTTGCATTTTATATCATAGAACAAAAATCCCAGAAATAACCTCACTCCCATACTTTTTTCAGGCAGAGTATGGCCCACTGCAATTGTCGATGAATATGGAAATTATTTTCTAGACACAGCTATCATTCTATTAAAATTATGTTTTGTAGTAGCTAGCAGTGACAGGTGAGATGAGCTTAAAAATGTGGCAAACAATAAATATCTTTAGAACATGCCAGATTTATAGTTTTCCCCCTAATATATTTGTTACATGACTCATATTGTATTCTTTAATGTATTTTTATCCAAATTATTTTACCAGAATAAAATTGTAACATAATTAGAAACCGACTTGTACATTTCAAAAGTCTAGTTAAAATATTTCTTTACAATATTTTCTATTCAGACCATGCATCCTCTTGTATATTTGTGACCTTTCTGTGATAATGCAGTACTTGAACCTAAAAATATCTCCATATAATGACAAGGTCGTTGTCATCGCAGTTTTAATTTCTTGGGTTATGTATGACGTACATCTCTCTGTAGTCTTTACCTGTCTTATAATCACTTGGCTACTCCTCTCTTCAACATACTGTATGTTAATATAGATAGGACTACATTTGCACAACATTAAATCACGTTACTGCTCTGTATGAACTGCATGAAGTACTTACTACTGAAATGCATATTTTTACAATATGGTAGCTGATCATTACAATTCTCTTATATAATGATAACTCTCTTGCAAGAGCTGAAAAGCAGGAAGGAGTGTTCTGGCTATTATGTTACACATCCAGTCACTCCAGCCTTTATACATTTTGGTCTAACTAACTATATTAGAAAAATTTTTCTTTTGCACAGCCTATCTATTTATCCAGTTTTTATTTTTATACTGAACAATTCCTTTAAGGGGAACTAAAGCTACATTTCCTAGACACCTCTTTATATTCAATTGAAAGGGAAATATGCTGCCTATAAAAGAATTTAGGGGGTTATTTATCAAGGTCCGAATTTATCTCAGTATCGGCTGCTACAAACTCTGATCTAAGCCGCTCAGGTTTTTAACACTTATTTATTATAACATTTTCCTGAAAATTTGCTTTGCGCGAAAAATTTACACAATTTACTCAGATTTACACCATTTTTTTGTGAATTTTCCCAGAAAACTCCAAATTTTCAGAGCTTTCCAAACCCGAAAGCTCTGAAAACATCGTGAAATTGCCCGAAACACCAGACACAACCAAAAATCAATGGGACTGTTCCCACTGACTTTTATACAACCTTGACAGGTTTTTATATTCTGGCTTTTTAGCCCTTTGGGTTTAATAAATTCTGAAAAATTTGTGATTTTTTTAAAAGCCTATTATAACACAAAAAATCACACATTTTTCAGATTTCAGGGAATTTCGAGTATTCGGAGCTTAGTAAATAACCCCCTTAATGTCAGAAGTCCAATGATAACATGGAAACAACATCCACTTGCCACAAGTCTAAAAGCTCGAAATATAACAAGGTAGATTTTGGAAACATGCGTAAAATGTTACACTACACCCCATCCCTCCATTAAAATAGTGCTTGGAAATGCATACCGAAGAGGTCTTTTTAACATTTTAACTGTTCTCTAAACATTTGGCTGATACAAATAACACAAAAACATAAAGGGGTTTTCTATGTATTTAAATATAATTTACCGTTACCTTTTACTATACCAGTACAAAGCGATATAAATCTAAACAGCAAGATATAACCAACAGTCATGTCTTAAATAACCTCTTTCACTGGCTTTACAAGTAATCATTAATCATTATCCGTACAGTATACCTGCATTGATATACTTAATAAGTTAATGATTCCATGAAATTTATTCAAGGGGACCATATTTACCAAAATTGAACGCTCTTATTATGTATTACAGTATATGAGTAATTTCCTCAATTTGTTTAATGTCCTCCACAGAGGAAAACCAATCAGCTATCATTGGGGCCTCTGTTGATTTCCATTTTTTTGGTATAAGAGCTTTGGCCTGATGCAACAAATGCAAAATGAGACGATTGGAAATAACTTTGTCTTCCATAATTCAATAGTATTTGAGTTTGAGTATTAATATCCAAACAAGAGTTAGTAACTTTAATTAATTATGGAAATTACCATTGTCCAAAATTGTTCCAGAACTGAACAAGCCAGATATGGAAGTGGGAACCTTCTTTGTCATTACACCTCCAGCACAAACTGGACAGGTTCAACTCATTTTATTTAACCTAACAGGGGTTTAGTGCCATCTAGTAATTATATTATATGCGGCTTCACTAGCACTTGATGTCCTGAAAGATTTAAATGTATTAGTAAAAAATGTATTCCACATTAATGCTGTAATTTTTACATTAAGTTCTTTTTCCCTTTTAATACAGATTTTTTTTCTTGTGTAGATACTTGAACTAAAAGTAATTTATAGATTTTGAAAGAGGTTTGGTAATATTTAGTGAAGACGATAACATTCAGATTTTATTGAGTTTAAAGGCCCATGTTTACATAGCAAGTAAACTCAGTAGAATACAATAGCCTTAGTACTTTAGAAGGTAGATAAAGAGGAGTCAAATGGGGGTAGAAATACTCAAAAGAGTGATTATGGTCCAGAATTTATAAGGGCAATGACAAATGGAGCAACTTGCTGCAGCTACAAGTACTGATTATTGTCTGTGTTAAGACACAACATGTTTTTTAGAAGAGGCAATTCTCAGTATTATCTATGGCAGGGTATTTTCTAGTCACAGTAAGTAGCCGGCTATTAGTATCACTGTGTGTCATAGTCCTTAGGCATCCGACTTTTGAATTTATAAATGCATAGTTTTAAGGAGGAACTACATAGATTTTGGCACAGAAAAATGTATCCTCTTATCTCTTAAGGATGGACAGTTAATTTGAAGACATGGGTTCAAACAGAGTGTAATGTGTACAGGAGGTGATCTAAAGTGACTAAAGTCAATTCTTTAATAAAGACAATTCAATAAACAGAATACATTTGTTGTCTAGAAAGAAGCAGAGCCGGGCCAACCCAGCCAGGCACCCCAGGCAACCTGGCTGGACACGGCGCCGGCTTAGTGTGTGCTCGAGCGTGCATGCACTACAAAGTGCGCTTGAGCGCACATGCGGCAAAAAGTGCGCTCGAGCGCGCATGCGGCAAAAAGTGCGCTCGAGCGCATATGTGCAGAAGCATTATTACCAAAAAATATGGGGAGAGACAGGACCGGACAATGGGGTAGGCGTCAGAGCAGGTACGTGCCTGGCGCCCCCCCATCTTTGCGCCCTAGGCACGTGCCTACTCTGCCTACCCCTAGTTCCGGCCCTGGAAAGAAGTAATCTGCCTCTGAGTCCGAATATTCAATACCTTTGTCAGATAGGGGAGTTTAAACTAACCTTTTCATTGTACAAGTACAATTTTTATGAGATTGTCATCCAGAATTTGATGTAAAGCTTGATGTCTAACAATGCATACATTAAAGGTGGTTCAATTATCTATTATGCATCAGTGCAGCCCTCTCTTCAACTCTGTGGACAAGAAGGCATACGTTGACATTCCAATGGCAATTCGGAATAAGATTTGCATGGAACTAACAGTATCCTTAATAGTTCACTTTTATGTTTATAAACATAACTTCATGAAGCTACAATTCACATATCTTTAGTAGCAGATATTATTAAGCAGCCACAGGAAATCATGCTCACAGCAAGGTGCAGGCAGTTTGCCAGTATAACAAAATACATATGATGCAACTGTGAAGATGCCACCAAGACACAAGAGTACTGGATCATAGCAGTGATGTATATGGGAATTACAGAAAACATGCAACAAGAACAACACCAGATTGTAGACAATTCTTTTTAAGGTCTTTACATGACCATTAAAGGTTAAAGGAACAGTAACACCAAAAAATGAAAGTGTTTTAAAGTAATGAAAATATCATGTAGTGTTGCCCTGCACTGGTAAAACTGATCTGTTTGCTTCAGAAACACTACTATAGTTCATATAAACAAGCTGCAGTGTAGCAATGGCGGAAATTGAAAAACGGCTATATGGCACAGGTTAACTAATGGATAACAGATAACACCATTAGACAGACAGAGTTTATCTGCTACCTGCTGTGTAATCCGAGCCTTTTCTCCTTTGAATGGCTGCCCCCATTGCTACACAGCAGCTTATTTATATAAACAATAGTAGAGTTTCTTAAGCAAACACATCAGTTTTACCAGTGCAGGGCAACACAGCATTATATTTTCATTACTTTAAAACACTTTTATTTTTTGACGTTACTGTTCCTTTAATAGTCAGAAATAATTTATTGGATAATTTTTGGTATTCACCATATTTATCAAACTGCACAGAACCTCAAGAAAAAAAAAGGAATATGATTCTGATGTAGACAATTCTTTTTAAGGTCTTTACATGACCATTAAAGGTTAATAGTCAGAAATAATTTATTGGATAATTTTTGGTATTCAGCATATTTATCAAACTGCACAGAACCTCAAGAAAAAAAAAGGAATATGATTCTACTACTTGTTTACTCATAGGTTATTAACATACATTGTTTTAAAAATCTTTGTGTATCATTTTCATTGTATAGTTTTAGTCCACAGGCCAACAATCTCAGTGTGGACTCACTTTTTGTTTTCCAGTGTTCCCCTTGAACCTTGGTTGGGAAATAATTTTGCAGGCCAATAATGATTATCTGCAGGGGCACTTACTATGCTCATTTGTGTGCTGTGCATTCCAAATATTTTTTTTCAGTGTTTTTTTCCTACCTTCTTCAGGCATGAAAATAGGTGAAGGCCCTAACAACGTTCAGTGATACAGTAGATCTGTATCTCCATCTAGTGGTAAAGACCTAGTTGTGTTAACTCACAGGAAAAGGGCACAGTTAAACCTTTTTTAAATATTTGTGATAAATCTATAACATAAACGTATTATTCACAGATGTTAAAATGATAAAATGTAATGGATGGCTTTTAGAAAGACAATTAATAAAGACAGTTATAAAGAGCTTTACTGTAAACAGTGAGCAAAACAAGTTGTTGTCTATAGACACACTGTACATTTATTTTGGAACACACCGTTTACCAAAAACATTTAATCTAATAGAAATTAATTATATAATTCATAGAATTGTGTTAGCCTTCTGGTTTATTTCTTCTTCCTTAGATTGAGCAGTTCCCATAGTTACATATAAATAGTTGGCTTGAGTTTCTGGATAGGGTTTAACACAATCACAGTAAGTATATAAACAATGTCCAAGTGACAAAGTGATCTCCCTCAGGTATACACAATTCATCAATGAAGGGCATGTAATGTCTCTAGATGATTAGGGGCCTCCTCTATACTCTACTGATAACAAATAAGTCAATCTAAACTAATGCCTATTGTTACATTCCAGTTACAGATACATAATTCAGACTTCCCCACCCAGGGTAGAAGCCTGAATATCAAAGAAAACCTGCTGGTTTAGATTGGATTGTACCATTGTACCCCAGTGTGACCCCCCAATTATCTACTGGTTTTGTTTTCTGTTTAGTAATGAAATAAATTCTATGACCAGGTGTTTGGCAAAATATCTAAGGGGCAGCATTATCAACATTTTTTTTATCATTTTGAAAATTTGGAATAACCTCAAACTTTGACAGACGTGATGCTGCGGCAAAGAACTCTTAGTCAAACATGTCTATAAATAAACAAAAAAATGCATTATTTAGGGGTTGTAAAGAAGAGCACAATAATGTAAAGGGCAGTATTTCATTTTGTATGTATTTCACTAAGTCCTTCTAACACAGCGTTTATTTCTTCTGATATTATAAAAATAAGATATTTGTTTAAAGGAAATACTGAATATTTTAATTCATACTTCACTTTCCATTTCTGCTCTGTTGAATGGCTACAATTCATTTCTGCCCATAATACAGCTTTTAAATTGTTCCCATCAAGGCACTTAGCATACAATAATTTAAGGAATTCAATTTTAAAGTATGCATTTTTAAAAGCACTATATTAGAAATGCCCACATTATATTAGAAAGTTCCTCTGCTCTGTAAATAGTACACAGCTAGAAAGAACAGACTTTATCAAAAACTTCAGAATGTATTTAAAATGAATTAGCACAATGGTGTCATAAATAAGTGTTTTTCAAGGAACAGCATGCAGTATATGAAATTATGTAGGAATAATTTGAACTGACATAAAAGATTAACACTGGTAACACTTTCATTATTGTATTAAAGTATTGGGTCCTCTATCCAGAAACCCATAATTCAGAAAACTCTGAATTGCTATCTCCCATAAAGTCTATTAAGCAAATAATTCTAAAAAAAATATTTCCTTTATCTTTGTAGTAGTGTGTAGTAGTTCCTTGTACTTAATGGTAACTTAGCGACACAAATTCATATTGGTGGCAAAACAATCCTTTTGGGTTTATTTAATGTTTAAAAGTTTTCTAGCAGGCTTAAGGTCTGGTGATCCAAATGACTGAAAAATCATTTAATCCTAGGACCTAAACATTCCAGATCCTATACCTGTACTACTTCTTAATGTAAAGGTGAAGAAAATGAAGACATTCTGCCTAAGAAATGAAAAAGAGTCAAACGAGAGAGGACTAGGAGTCTATAAAGCATCTACACTACCATGTTGACTAGACATATAGGGGATTATTTATCAAAGGTCAAGTTAATGAGGTTTTGTCTACCTCGCATAAACTCACAACTCAGTTTGCTTATTTATGAAAAAAAAACGGAATGTAACAAACTCAAGGGAAAAACTAGAATACCTCAAATTTATCGAGTTTATAGGACAGAAAACCTCCAGTACCTCAAATTCGTAGAGTTTATAGGCTATAAATCCTCAACACCCTTATTGAGTTTTTGAGCGTTGAACACAAGAAACCCAAAAATCATAATGTCAAAAACATCTTCAGATGGTTAAAGCATCGGGCTTTTACAACTTCGGGGCATAATAAAATTATTTTAGTGGAACTACCCTCAAAATACTCAAATTTTTCAAGACACAATGCAACCTTTAATGAATTACCCCCTAATTTTAACATATATTAACATATATTAAGCAAATTAATTTTATAAGTAAAGAACATAAAATCATTAGAAAGGAAGGAGGCAGACCACTCAGTTCTTTAACCAGACTTAAGGCCATACATGGCCATATGTGACCACTCCCAGAATTTTTTCGCCTTGTTTCACAGCAAAAATGACACCCATAGACTTGTATGGCATCGTGTGTCAAAAAAGAAAAGACGCGTCAAAAAAATTACCACGAATGTTCATCTTGAAAGTCCCTCAAAATGTCATACAGAATCTTGGTTTTTATCTGACTATTACAACTGTAATGCTGTATTCTTAAACATTCTTATACATGTGGAAAAAGGCCCTAACAAGGGTCGAAACCTCGGCTATGCATTAAATAAAGCACTATTTATTCACATGAAAGTGGAGTGCGGGTCCTTCTGAAATATTGTGTTATATATATTCTTATACATGTTACATTCCCTAAACAGTTACCCATGAAATCATCATTCTGCTGCTGAGCATGCTAATTCTACCATATAGAGAATGCATTAAAAAAGTAATTTCTATAAATAATTTTTTTTCTGCCAGTTCTGCCACTTTTCTGTTATTTCCATTAACTTACCTTCATCTTATTGCTCTGCTTCCACGAAGCCATTACCCAGCCATGCATATTTTCAGGGCATTTTCCTTTGGTATCATTTATAATAAATAATATATAATATATGTTACAAGTAAAATCTATTTCACACAATAGGTTATACCTGTGTGAAAGTCATTCATTAATATTTGTGTATTACTGTCAAATTTCTTTAAAAAAATGCTTGAGCTTGCCATTAATATTTCAAGTTGCCATTCTCTTAGAATAGCAACTTAATTTAAAAAAAAAATTGAAATGTATAGAAAGTTTAATTAAAAATATTTCCTTTATTTAGCAGCAGCAGACGTTAACTGGTTGTTTGCATGTGTGAAGTGTATTTGAATGTTATAAAATGTGTAGCCACTGGAATTGGAAAAAAATGGGATGGGATTCATTATTCTGATACCCGTTATCCAGAAAGCTTCGAATTACAGGAAGGCCATAGTCAATAGACTCCATTGTAATCAGATAACTTTAATTTTTAAAAATGACTTTTTTCTCTGTATTATAAAATGGTACCATGTACTTGATCCCAACTAAGATATAATTCATCCTTATTGGAAGCAAAACAATTCTATTGGATGTACTTTTTTTTAATATTATTTTTTAGTAGACTTGAGGTATGGTGATCCAAATTACAGAAAGATCCGTTATCCAGAAACCCCCAGGTCTCAAGCATTCTGGATAACAGGTCCTATACCTGTATAAAGAAAAGAGTCAACCATTGGATCCTCCCATCGAACGTCTCTTCATGTCACCTTCCCTCCCTTGAAGTTTTCTTTTTTGCCCCCTTTTCTTTGTGGCAACTCAGAACACTGATACAATGAAAAAAAATATTTTGCAAAATAAAAGAAGCAATCTTCCAGTAAGTATACTTATTTAGTAGCAACATTATTTGTAAATATAATTGCAGTTAAAATCTGTATCTATTTATTGATTTCTACTCTTCTGGCTCTGAAACTTGGTCGCGAAACAATATGGCAGAAACAAGGTTTCATCCAGCCAAGAGTCCAATTCCCATAATGCTTTGCACGCTTCTTTTCAGGTGTGTTAAGCAGCTGGCGTCTGATACATTTCTTTCAAGTTGAAAATCAGCAAAGCAGAGAATAGAAAGGGACAGACACAATATTTTCATTAGAATAATTAACAAGTTTATAATGGTAACTTACTGAGAATTACATTTTCTTTCATTATACAAATTTGGGTAGAGATACCCTTCAACATTAACCTTATACCTTGTACAGACTAGTCTTACCTTAGAGGTATAATTTATTTTCTCATTATCAATGTTGTTTCCTGTTATATCATTGCTGGCAGTGTTTAACCATACTACAGATTAAAATCCAATCATTATAGCAAAGAGAGGTTCTATGTTTCCAATGAATAAACAAGTTTCACAGTAATTGTTTTATTGGACATTTTGCATTAATTAACTTGTCATAAGTAATTGTATTCTGCATGATAAAATTTCCTGTGTTCATTCTACTTAAAAAAATAAATTTATATGCCAATGCTGTAAAAAGCTTCTGCCATAAAATTCCCATTACTCACACATCGTGGCATTGCTTCACATTTTTCAGACTCCAGGAGCCTACCCTTTTGAAATGAACCTGACTTACTGCTCTTGCTGATGAAAAGAAACACATTTTGTTTGTTTATTTAATCTCACTGTATATATTTGCATTTATGTTTTGTTTTGTTTTTTAATTAGTTGAAAGAATGCTGAATATGGGAAACATATTGAATAATTAAAGTTAACATCTGTGAATTGCCTAATTAAAACTTTGAAACACTTTATAATGGAATCCCCGCTATCTACAAGTCAGTTAGGGGAAGGGGTCATTATACCTTTCCTTACATTGGCATTCCTGATTCCTAAGGGAAGGAGGTATTAAAGGTAAAAACAAGATAATAAATTGTTATGTTTTTTAAGCATTTTTAATGATACTCACACATTTATATGGAAATGGATAGGATTAGATTAGTATTACCGGGTAGTAAGTAGGGGCACAATTTTCTTTCTCTAGAAAATGCCCCCAATCCACCCTCTGTACCTGTAGTCACGAAGAGGAGATTGAGAGTCATTCAGTAATTCTGGGTTGGAGGTGGAGTGACTCTTGCATAAACTGGAGTACAAATATAGGCAGTTCTCCTACAATGCAGCCAGTTGAAGCAACACACTGACTCCAACCCAGAGCAAGTGACACAAGTGACATAAGGCTGATACCTGCCTTATAGCACCAGTGTCTGCCACAGCTCCTAAACAGTTGTTCAGTTGCACTCGTGCCTTCAACACCCACACTCGACCCTAACCATTGCACTTCCATATATATAGATCCATGCCTGCCACACCCCACTCTGAAGTTATGGAAGGGACGTGGGAATGTAGGCGCAAGTGTATAATAAAACCTCTGCGACTGGAGGCGGAAGCAGGGAACTGTAAGGTCAGGGGCAGGGTGGGCACAGGGCACAAGTTCCGCCTGAATCCGCCTGCAGACCATTAACATTGTGCGGAAATCGTCCCGAACCCAACCAACCCTTGGATAAACCCTCGGGCTGATTTACTAAAGGGCGAATTGTTGTCAGCAACAGCTTTGCAAACTTCTCACCACTTCACGAGGCGAAAAATTAGTTACCACTACGCTAATTCACTAAAATGCGAGGTTGCGTCCTGGGTGCCGAACGCTGGCGACTTTTCACTAGCGCTATTTTGGCATTGCGAGCACTTCCAAACGAAATTACGCTAGAGATCGCTTCTGCCTAGTGAAACTTTGTTAGTCCTATTACGCTTAGGTCAATTTGAAAAGGGCGTGAACATTAAAGTCTGGACGTCTTTATTATAGATGGTGAAAATGCTTCAAGTGGCCACTTTTTATTACAAATGTCCAAGGAACCTGACTAAAGACAAAAGAGATACTATAATGCCCTACACATGAGCCCACCCTAAAATGAATGTTCCATGGCCCTTAAATGTCTGGGGAAAAATGTTAACCCAAAATAGTTTAATAGTTCGGACTTTTGCAGGCAATCCCGCTTAAAAAAAGGAAAAGACACCAGTGTTTTTACAAATTTAATGCATTTCCCGCAGACAGGATATGATGTAAGTGACATAAGATTGAGGAAGATGTAGCTTCATTTTAGCAGTTCGCCTGGTCTGAGGTAGTGAAGTTAACTCTGAGAAAGAGGTAACGTTCAGTAAAATTCGCACTTTACTGAATTTGCGGAGTAACGTCTGGCGATAGAGTGCGAATGACTAGCGACGGTCCGTTTCGCAAATTGTTGCCTGTGCCTGTTAGTAAATTGGCGATGTCCCTGCAGATGGAATTTCTGGAGAAATTACGCTAGTGTTAGCCACTTGGTGTGGTATGGTCATTATTCTATATTTATAATAAATAGGGCTTCTGTTGTTCAGAGCACTTTAAACAGGTCTCAGTTGGATAAAGTAGTAATGCTCATGATAATATGATGAACTAATTGTAAGCAAGAACACTATATTTGAAAAGCATATCATTTTATGAACAGCTATGAAACCCACACAACATTATTTAAGCCTGGGTTAAACAGGATTATAAAAAAGTCAAACCAAGTAATAAAACCCTACCTTTAATTAATGGTCGTTTAATTGGGATATTGAAAATTTACTGCCATACTTAATTAAAACATTTACTCAAAGTTTACTCAAATATCTTTGACAGTCCAGAATTTTAGTACAGTCAATTAACTAATGCAGAATGAATTTTAAAAGAGTAAAAATATATGTATAATATGTTACTTTTATTCAATGTATTTATTCGCCTAATTAAGGATAATGTGTGGGCGATAATTTAAACAACTGTTTTTTTTTTTTAAATGTTAAGCTATTTTAAAACAAATTTTTTTTAAAAAAAAGAATGCATGTAACAAATGATACCCCATGGCAAATAGAACATGTTCTTGCAAAATCAGAAATTTTCATCAGCAACAATTCTAAAAAAAAATATGCTCATTATGTAGAGCCCATTCTTATACATTGTCGTTGCTATGGCAGGAGCCCCCCCCCCCCAGTGCTTACCTATCCTGTGTCTGAGAAGGTCTGGAGGGACTGCATCGCTACTGTTGAGAGCGTTATTGCACTCTCTTGAACTAGAAGAGCTGAATTTCCAGTTTAAAAAATGAAAATTAATCTCTTAAAGTTACCGGGAGCAGCTTTTTGCTGCCCCTGGAAACTCAACTGGCCCCATTGGTGCCCCATTGGTGCAGCTCCCCTGTTCCTGTACACCACATTGGACTAAGAAATCTTTATTTTTTTGTCTTTTTAAAAAGACAAAAGTTTATCAAGTTTAATGTCTCTTAATAACTGACTCCCCCCCAATGAATATATATACGTAAATAGCTACACAGACCTATCAATACAGTCACATATACAAAATATATCTACACATACCTATAATAAAATAGCTCTAGATCTTGATTACTATAACCATGGACATTAATTTGAAGTTACCTACTGCATAACATTAGGGTCTTCACTTTATTTTAAGGGTGTTTTTTTAATACTGTATCTTTAACAAAGGTACATTTTTTTTTCATTTGATCCTGTTTTCTCAAATAAAAATCTGTCAAGTTTTAGGTGGAGATATATATACATGTGTATATATATATATATACATATATATATATATATATATATATATATATATATATATATATATATATATATATATATATTCAAAATAAAAATATAAAATGTTTTTTTAAAAGTACAAATATTAGCTGAAGCAATATAAACATTTCCAAGTTGGGTTGGATGCCTCATGAATTATGATTTATCAAACATTGTGCAGCCACTGATCCAGGGAGCATTGCCATTTTAGTGTCCCCCTGTCTGAGTGAATTGGTGACTTGACTGCTGTCGTTTTTGGTCGCCCTACTATGTAACCATAAATTAAGCTTCTAACTTGCTTCTCAGTCATAGATTTTTTGAGCAGACAGCAGCCCATTTAAAAAAAGGAAAAAAAAGGAAAAACAGATGAATATTTTATACATGAAGGACATGTTTTATTACTTGTGTTCAAGGAAATAAATTGAATCAACTGGCCATTAATTTTACTGTTATTTCTAGGAAAATCATGAATCAGCCACCCATTAACATTCAATTTATTCACAATTATATGCAATACAATATAGAGAATGGTGTTGCATACCATAAATCCATGACACTTTCACAGTTATTTAAGCTTGAAAAAAGGGTTTTGATGATTTATACGAATCTATTTTTCTTATTATCCAACATTCCAATATGTAACTGACCTTATTAAAGAAATTGTTAGATCAAAGAGTTAATGATATTTCACAGTGCAGAATAAATCCAATTGCCGTGCTGAAGCTTTATTTTTCAGAATATAGAATATATTTATTCCCACCTGACTGCTACATTTTATAAATGGTTCACACTCAAAATAGCTTTCTGATTTTGGAAATGCCGTTTCTTTTAAATTAAATTTTTTGAAGGATGTCAGTTATGTAAAGTATAAAATATTCGATCCTCTAAATCAAAGACGTGTAACTGCAGAGCCCTCTAAGGCTTAGGGGCAGATTTATCAAAATGTGAGATTAGAGTTTACCACAGAAAAAAATCACCCACTATCTATTCATTTCTATTGGATTTTTATAAACATAGTTATCAAATGGTGAACTATACCCATTATAAATACACTTTTAAAAATGAATGAATAGAAAGTTCGTAAACATTTTCTGTTTGATAAATTTGCCCCTAAGTCTACTTACGGACTTCACAAACTTGTTTTTATGACATCACCATTTTAATATAATGTGGCTCCAAAAAAATGCCTTTGATTAGGTTATTGGCCCAGAAGTGGGATACTGCCCTAAATAATTAGGGAAACATACAGTATATAATCACAACAAACATATACCTATAACAGTAACAATAAACCTAAAATTACAACGAGGAGGGAAATCTTCCATAGTAGCGAAGGGCGAAATTGTCCAGTTTCGCTTCGCCAAAAAATGGTTAAAAATTTGCGACACGGTGCCGGCGTTTCGTTTTTGGTGACCATTTTTTTTACTTCGTCAGGGAATTTTCACAGTAGTTTCATGAATTTATTTGCCAGTGCCAAATCGCGGGAAGATTTGACGAAAAAATTCTGAATTTATTGCGAAATTTGCGAAACGGCGCCAGCGTCTCGTTTTTGGTGACCATTTTTTTTTTAGTTCTCCAGGGAATTTTCGCTGCAGTTTTGTGAATTTATTCGCCAGCAGCGAATCGCAAGAATAAATTCGCCCATCACTATTCAATAGCAACTACTATACCTTTTTTTAGAACCAGCTTGAATAATACTTGAACAATTATTAGACCAAGGAAGAAACTCATAAACTACTTGAATTAAAGAAAAAATCCCCAGCTTGTCATAGACAGAATTCTTCCACGACTATAAAGAGCTATTCTTTTTCTGGGTTTGCAGCCAACAGAAAATAAATATGAGCTATTGTATAATCTGTTTAGCTCTACTGAGACTGGACAAAGAATACAGTTCATGGGTTGCTGTGAATGAAGTTATTTATTCAGATACACAATCTGCAGTACAGACATTGCAAGCTCAAGCCTCTATTTTTCATTTCAACAACTGGTCAAAGAACACTTTTATAAAACATATACATGATGAGAGTGACATGATATTCACTGCGGCTGCATACCGTGATACTGTATTATGCCAGCTAGTGCTGACATTTAACTGCCAACACATCAATAAACAATTTGTGGCAGTACTGATACTGCTGTGTTATACTTTGTAGTGGGTACATAGTTATAGTATAGTAGATCATTATCAACAGACAGATGATGTTCCATACTTTTTTTTCTTCTAGGTTTTGAATGTTATAGGCATAATCACTCATTTACTGAATATACTGTAGAAGTTCTCAGTTATATACATGTACGAGAAATAGGGATGCACCGAATGCTCTATTTTGGATTTGGCTGAACCCCTGAATCCTTTGCGAAAGATTCAGCCGAATACCAAACCGAATCCTAAACAATTTTTACTTCCTTGATTTGTGACACAAAGACACGCAATTTCCCTCCTGCATATGCAAATTAGGATTCGGTTCAGCTGAATCCTGCAGAAAAAGGCCAACTCCTGGCCGAAATCCCGAACAGAATCCTTGATTCGGTGCATCCCTAATGGGAAATCTGTTTCGTTTACCAGCTTCAACAAAAACATGGTGGGTCCCACCGACCCAGACCCAATCCCCGTGTGAAACCTTTTCCGCGGCTTCCCACCTCCCTCCCTGGCCCCCAGCACATCAACAAGAGGAAGAACGTAGGTGCAGGGGGGCCAGAGGGGGGTTACGGCTCAGCAGGGGGCTGGAGAGGGCTTTGCGTCTAAGGCACCAGTTCGACATTGTGTTTATCTACTGGATATTGTGTTTCATACAATAAAAACAGGGAAATCAGCTTATGTTAAATAGCTAATTTAATGAGCAAAATAAACAATTCAAGACAAGCTTTGCATCATCACTTAATTATGTGAATGAAAGAGCGGATGTATGTACCCATGCACAGGCTACAAAATTATAGACAGTGAGGCGAGAGGGGGAAAGTGAAGCAGGCAGCAACATCTAGGAAGTGCAGAAATGAAAGTGAAACATTTCAGTGCCTCAGGCATAGAGGCAGTGAAGCCAATACAGTATATGATTGACAGCAGAGATTTTTAAATATGTTTTTAAAAGTTATGGATGTTTTAATTTAAAAATGGACTTTTATTATACAGCTTTTTATGTCTGGGTGACAGATCCCCTTTAATAGCCTTTAAAATTAAATATACATAGATCTGAATATTGTCCTGAGGTCTTGTTATTATTCTTATGATTTACCTTCTTTGATGATCTTTCCAATTGTCACCATTTAATGGGGCTTCATTAAACACTGCACATTATTAGTATTTTACTTAGGAATTATGAGGTATCATATGAATGCCCCTTTCAATCTCAGATTTGCTTCATAATAATGTAAACAAATAAAACTGAAGAAAAAATTAATCATACATTACAAAACCCTTTAAAAGTCTGAATTTGAAAAAATAAATGTTGCCATATGACAAAGTTTCATTTTTTGTATGGCTAGGGTATTTATATTACTCTATAATCTATCATCTTGTCTTATAGTCATACGTCAATGGGAGAAACAAATTATATGTCACTTGTCTCCTTTTTAAATGTCTTTGTAATCATTGCTTTGGAAAGACAATATCAAATAGCTGTCTGCGTTGTGAAGAACAGACTAAAAAAGATCTTATCCTGAAGGATTCAGTAAGTTACTTTTGTTGTATAGAATAAACCACCTCTTACCCAGGAATGTCAATCCCTAGGATAGGGACAAATTTAATGTATGATGTTAATATCCCTTTTGATTTCTTGGTAATTGCTAGAAAAATGTAGCCTAACACTGACCCAAGATTCAACTTCCCCATTATTATGTTCACGATTTATCACCAAAGCAACAAGAGTTGGATAAGGACAATAAACAAGAATGTTAAAGGGCTCACTTCTGATTAGTCTACCTTTGACCCCAACTCTCATGAACAGTATCTGAGGAAGCAGTAGCACCCCAGATCATATGTTTACAGACCAGTTGTGTTGCTCTTTCAATGTGCATTGTGCTTAGACAGCTACACCCTTTCTTAAGGATAAACATAATGGCTAGACCTCATATTTATTGGTTTATGTGTCCAGGCATTCATGGGCAAGAAACAATATTTTCATTGTGTCCCAATGTGGCTTATTTTTTTTTTTTTAAATGTTTTTATTGAAATTTTATAACAAACAAAGAAAATAAAATACAAAGGAATTCGGAAATATAAAAGAGATTGGTGGACAGGGTCCAGTGGCAGCACAGTAGGAATACACACACACAACATTTGAAAGATAGTTTATCCTATAACGGGCAATTGTGAGGAAAGGTAAACATGTAATGATACAACGTTATATCTCACACACTTGACTTAATGCAAACAACTAGTGATAGCTTGTCCTTATCATCTGGTTAGTACGGTGACTCCCGGGGGGTGTTCGTGGACGTTGGTCCTGTGATCGTAAGGCAGTTTGGATATATTGGTCGGTTTCACGAACAATAGCATTATCAAGTAATAGTTCCGTGTCATACCATGTAGTATATCGAAATGCATATATCGTCAAGTGTTTGGTTTGAGTAGGGAGTGATTGAATGTAACTCATCCATACCGAAAAGAATTTGTCAGTGTATCGTCTTTGTTCGTAGTGGATTCTAGCCAGTCCATGTGGAAGATGTAATGAAGTTTTTGTTTAACCAGAGATAGTGGGGGTGTCGACGGGGAGAGCCAATGGTGTAGAATAGTTTTCCGAGTTGCAGCCATTAGCCTTTCTGCCAGCTGTCTTTCAGATCGTGAAAGTTTCAGTTGTGGGGGGGGTACCCCGAAAATCGCCCAGGTTGGAGTAAAATTATTTGTTAGCTGAGTAAGAGATTTCCAGTATATCTGAACTTCCACCCATAATTGTTGAATATTGGGACATAGCCAAAGACAATGCATAAGATCAGCTTGGGGTTGATGACATCTTAAACAGTTATCCGAGTTTAAAGTACCTATATGATGCCGTCGAAGTGGAGTAAGGTAAGAGCCATGCAATATCTGCAGGGCCATTTCTTGATATTTGCTAACCGAGATAGCTTGCATTGCTTTTGTGTGATATTGAAGTATTTGAGAGGCCTCAGTATGTGGGAGTACAGAAGTCCATCTGAGTAAGAATGTGTCTGGTGTTTCAATAGATAATGGGGTCCTAAGAAAGCGATAAATTTGAGAGACATTTCTAACTGTATGAGATCTAGGCCACAATAGGTTTAATGGGTTATCTTTATCTGTCATGGAAAGATGTCGCATCACCGTCGTGGCATAGTGAATTTGAATCATCAGCATAGGATCATCGGCCAGAAACGGGTATTTCTGAAGAAACTTGTCTTTAGGCAACACCGTAAAGGTGTCATTGACTATATCTTTGACAATTTTCAAATTTTGGGCATGCCATTCCATTAGGGTTTTGTTATGGTTCCCCATCGGAAATGCTGGGTTATCAAGCCAGGACAGATAAGTGGAATAACCGGGTGTCAATTTGAATTTACGTCGAACCGAGTTCCATGCCTTATAAGTATCTATAAACAAGGGGTGTTCTCGCATGTCTTGTGGAATATCCTTTAATGGAGAATGTAGAAGGGAGTTAAGAGATAAGCCTCCTGTTAAAAGTTGATCAAGTTCCGTTGAGGCATATAGATTTCTATGATATATCCAGTCCCCAAGATAACGCAATAGTGCCGCCTCATTGTAGTCCCGAATATTTGGAAAGTTAACCCCACCCAAGATTTTGGTCTGCTGTAATTTGAAGAGGCTTATTCTTGGACGTTTCCGTCTCCAAATAAAGGAACGAAACATTTTGAGTAACCTGTTATAGTCGGAAGGTTTTATACTGTACGGTAACATTTGTAAGTGATAAAGCAATTTAGGAAACAGGATCATTTTGATTAGATGAATTCTCCCCAAAAAGGTCAGATTTAGTGAGTCCCATTTGTTTAGATCTTGTTGAATGTTGTCAATAGCATGTCTAATATTGATTGAGTAAATGTCGGTATGGTTTTTCGCCATTTTTTTTAATACCCAGGTACGTTATGTAAGAACGTGCCCTCTTAAAGGGGAACTTAGCGGTCCAAGTAGTTGTAACCCCGGGGCCTCCAAGTTCCAAAGCTTCAGATTTATTGAGATTTATCCAGAAGCCTGCAAAAGTGCTGAAAGTTTGTATAGTATCCAAAATCGTATCTAGTTCTACATGAGGCTGATGGATAAACAACAAGATATCATCTGCAAAGGCTGTTATTTTATGTCTGATGTGTCCAAGTGGTATGCCTGCGAATGTATCATTTAAAAGTAGATGTTTGATTAAGGGGTCTAACGCGATGTTGAATAATAAAGGCGATAAAGGACAACCCTGTCTGGTCCCTTGTTGAATTTCAAATGACTCTGAGTTGTAACCGTTAACTGTTATGAAAGTTTGAGGGGCATTATACAGTGTTTTAAATAAATTGAGCATATGAATTCCAGTGTTGGAATTTTAAAAGCCTACGAATATGTGCGTGAGAGATCCGATCAAAGGCCTTGTCAGCATCTAAATTAAGCAACATACCCTGTCTCCTTTTTTCTAGATTACAGTGGTAGATAGTGGCGATAGCCTGTCTGATAGCCCGAACCGGATGTCTATCCCTAAGGAAGCCCATCTGATTGGAGGTAAGTACACGGGGAAGAATGTTCTGTAATCGATTAGCCATTAACTTTGCAATAATCTTGAGATCTTGATTCAATAACGATATTGGTCTATAGGAAGATGGATCAGTAGGATCCTTGCCCTCCTTATGCAGTAAAATAATTCTGGCATCAGCCGCTTTGTCCCAGAGAGGGTTACTTAGTAAGACATTATTGTATAGTGAGGTAAGTAATGGAGCCGTTTCCGGCAATAATAATTTATAAAAATTCTGTCCCCAGTCCATCTGGACCCGGAGACTTCCCGTTTTTAAGTTGTGTGATAGTAATGGAGACTTCTGCTTCAGTTACAGGTGCATCGAGGAGTTCTCGATCCTGGACGGTTAGTTTATTCAGACGGGCTTCCTGAAGGAATTTGAGACCGAGTTCAGGGGATTCAGGGGTTCTTTGGTAAAGTGATTTAAAGTGTTTCGTCATCATCAACATCAAACGTCAACCCGTGTTGTCTCTTAACTATATTCGCCAACAATTTCCCGGATCTGTTTCCCCAACGATAAAACCTATTGGCCGTATGGCTCAATCTATGTTGCATTCGCTCTGTCAATAAAGTGTCAAAAAGAGTCTTTGTTTCAGAATATTTTTTCTTAGCAATGGCTGAATTAGTAAGCTTGAAAGATTTATAAGAGCGGGTGAGTTCGTTCTGTAATAATTTATACCTTTCATCAAACGATTTTTTCCTTTTTATTAAATAAGCTATTATCAATATAATTAGCCCAATGTAGTTTGAGGTAAGTTCTAAAATCATCATTATGGTACAGATATGCTGGAAACCTCCAGTTAGAAGAGAAAGGTTGCGGAGTAATTAATTTCAGTATCATTCTCATAGGTGCATAATCTGAAATGTCTATATTACCTATACTGGCATGTTCTATCGATGCAAGAAGATGAATGGAGGGAAAAAAATAGTCAATTCTCGAATGGGAGTTATGGACCGCAGAATAAAAGGTGTAGTCTCTAGTATCAGGGTATAAATATCTGTAAACATCCCTTAACAAAAGATGATCACAGAGATTGTGTAGTGGTTTAATACGTCTCAAGGTGTGAATGAGAGATGTACCTGATTTATCCATATATGGATCATACACTGTGTTCATGTCGCCACCAAGAATTACATTCGAAGCCCCCCAGGAGTCCAACCGCTGAAGCAATTCTGCAAAAAAAGATTGGTTTTCATTATTTTGAGCATATACATTCACAAGGGTGTAAACAGTCCCCTGAATATCTAAATCCATAATCAGATATCTACCAAGTTTGTCCTTATACATTTTCCCCCTCGTACAATTTAAAGAAGCATTTATCACAATGGCCACCCCTCTGGATTTTGATGAGTAAGAGGCTACTTGTAATGAACCTATCCACCTATCTTTCAGGCTAACTGTATCTTGTTTACGCCAGTGCGTTTCTTGAAGAAATGCTATATGTACCTTCTCTCTCTTAAGATGATCCATTATCTTACGTCTTTTGATAGGTGTATTTAAACCTCCAACATTCCATGAGATCAGTTTTATACTCTCAAGATTTTTATCTGAGGTAGGGGTTAGATTATCTCCTAGCTGCCATGGAGTCTACCCTATACCCTTCAAAAAGAAAACGAATAAATTGATACTAATAGAATGCCCAGCCTGGCTGTCCCAGCGAGCAGACCAGGGTCCGGGACCTAGGAAGGGCTGGAGGAGATATGTTGTGTGCATAAGTACTTTAATTTCCGAATTCCAAAATAAAATAGAAAAAATGTAATAACAAAAATATTTACATGACTCAGAGTAAAGCGACAGTGTGAGTAGCTGTCGCCAACATACCACACCCGTGGTCTTGCTATGTACTAAAAGAGTATGTTCAAAATAGCAGAAATGACAAAGATAAAAATTAAGCTTTCCACCTTGTCATCCAGGTTTCGAGACAATCTCAGTTGTCTTCTCTATTAGCCAGTAAATGTTAAACCCAACCGGCTAAATTATGCAAACCATAGCAAAGATAAAGAAAAAATCAACTACTCAAGGGAAACCCATCGTGCCTGCGAATTTAGGAAACAACAAGTACAGTGAGACTATTAACCAAGGTGTCCCATAAGTAACAAGAAAAGTAAATAACTTATCACAGACCATAGCACAATCATTGTTTCCAAGGATCCACTTGTCCTCTTGGAGAAGGTAGTCAGGAAAGGACACCGTAGTCTAAGATCCCACACAACTGAGAGACCTTGAGTTCAGGAAAAAGTGTAAAACCTACGAAAGACTGGATTAACAATAAGTGTAGCCACATTTGAAGAAAGGAGTTAAGTCTAGATTGTAGTATAGCCAGTCAAAAAAAAAGGATCAGTCAAAGTTCGGATGGCCGCAATGGGCAAAGGTGAAAAGCCAACAGTAGCTTAGCAGCTATTTGGGAAGTGAGTAGTATAGTTGTTCGGAATAAAGTCATCCGTCGGCTGTGGGAGGAGGAGCATTGAGGTATTCCCGTGCTTTTTCCGGATCTTCAAAGAATAGTGGTTTTCCATCAATTTTGTTGAAAACTTTCAGTTTGGCTGGATATAACAAAGAAAATGTGTCCAGAGGAGTAAAGGGACTTACATATAGGCGAGAATTCTCGCCGCTTTGCTGAAACTGAGGTTGAATAGTCCTGAAAAAGAGAGATTCTGTGTCCATCGAACTGCAGGTCCTTTATTTGAGGTATGCCTCAAGGATTTTGCTTTTATCGGCAAAATTAAGGATGCGAAGAATAACTTGTCGCGGTCTGGTTGCCCCCTCTTTCATAGGTGGGCCGATTCTGTGAAACCGCTCAATTTGGAACGGAGGTGGTGAAAGGGGTAGATGAAGCTCACGGGGCAACCAGTCATGTAATAAATCTTCGAGATCCTTGCCCTTCACGGATTCTGGGATTCCAATAAGTCTTAAGTTGTTGCGTCTACTTCGATTTTCGAGATCCTCTACTTTGTCAGCCAAAATGATGATTTCCTTTTGTTGAGTATCAATGGTATTTTGAGCCTTGTCCAGGTCATCCTCCAAAGTTGATATACGTTCCTCCGCCTCCGTCAGTCGTTGAGAATGAAGTGTCACTTGCTGCAGAACCTCAGTCAGAGATTCCTTTATCGGGGCAAGTTTTTGGTCTAGCAGGGGACCAAGGATATGTACCAGATCATCTGTGGAAGTGGGGTAATCCGCCTGAGAATGTTGCGAATCAGATTCCACCTCCATTTGCTCAGGAGATTTTTTGTTATCTCTGGGCTTGGTTGTATTTGGCCGTTGAGGTTTAGTCGAAGGTTGACCCTAGCGAAAATAAGGGAAAGTTCGAAACAAAAGCACCAACCAAAATATCTTGCCCTCTTCTCAAGGTGGAGATGAGTGACGTAGAATATCGATGGCGTGACTCAAATCACTGGTAGGGCATGAACACGGGTGTGTGGTCAGTAAGCAATCACATAGTCAATACAGAGTCCAAAGATGTATGTTAAAGAGTCAATGCCAAGCCTTTATGTAATAAACAGGGTGAGCAGCTGGACGAGCGGCAAATAATGTAAGCTGTATTGCCAATGCTTTGCCCCCACGGCTGGAAAGACGTTGAACAACGATGTCTGCTTGATATGGGGGAACGTGCTTATGAGCAGCGGAGCTGGGTAGGGTGCGGCAGTAGTAAGGCCTAAATATGGTGCCTTCACCAGGGCAGTTGGCCCAGCCTGTACCATAGGCAGTGGCCTACAATTGTGTCGGGGTACTGTCACTGGGTTAGTATAGGAGATGCCAGGGGCTGTGATATAGATGATAGCCCCAGTGTCTGCCTGTGAGCAGAGAAAAAGCTCAGAGCCCAGGGAGGTAGTGCACCGGCTCAAAGATGGCGCCGCCACGTGGCTTGCCGTCGGTGACTGCGCACCGTATTGGGGATCGCAACCTCCCTGAGGCGCCGCCAGGACAGAACACCCTCCTTCCCTCCGTAACTCACAGTGAGTAGAGCGCAGGACAGCTCTCCTGCTATCATCACCCGATGCGACTGCTCAGTCTGCTGCGGTGCGCAGGAATGGCGCTCGGGCTGCTGCGTATGCTGTTATAGCAGCGGGGCTTCCGGGGACGCAAGGTGAGGGGGAGCCGGGTTGGTAGCAGGCATCCACTTGTCCCCTCAAGTTATCCTTGATGTCCAGCAGCCAATGATCTAGGTTTGCCGGAGAATAGCGGTGTTAGGCCACCACGGAACGAGGAGCTCCTGTTAAAAAGCGGCCATCTCTTGGGCCCGCCCCCCCGGAAGTTTTCAATGTGGCTTATTTTGAATTTGAAATATGTATGCTATTCTTATTCCTTGCAATAAAGCTACAGCTCGAAGAGTCAATGTCACGAAAAGACATCCCCAGACTTTTGGCAAAATGTAAATGGGGATAAATATAAAAATATTATGGGGCACTCAATCATTTTAACAACCATTACTCTTTTAGGTATCCATTACAGCTCACTTTGAATATGATCACTTTAATGTGAAAGAAAATATTACGTGTTTATGCGAATTGACCAGATCCTCAGTAAATTCTGCTGCACATATGTACAGAATAATGTACTGTTATAGGTTTCACAGATGCACATTCAGAAAGAAGCACACTAATGAGAGAGACTACAGTAGAATAATCAACAAAGGGAATAATCAACAGAGGGAGTCTTGAAGAACTCCAGTGGGTAATGCTCACCGAGACATAGTTTATTCTTAGGCCTCCACTTCTGGAAAGTCAGTGAAAATGAAGACATGAATAGTGGTAGGCTCCAAGTGTATGAGACAAGTCTTCACAATTATTAGTAGCCCATAAATGAGGAAATTGTCTTCATTAGTAACACCTGCAGCTGGTGGATAACAGTGGGCATAAAGCAACGATGAAAATATTTCTTGAGACACTTTAATAGCAAAGTTCTTCAATACTGCAACTAGTAAATAGAAAATCCTTTGTAAATTGATGCCAGAGACATTGACTAAAGGAACCTAAATTTCTTAGATAAGGCATATCCCACCATAAGCCAATAGGGTTAATTTATGACCACAACAGCAGCTGTTGCACCAGCAACATTTCAGACCAACACTGGTCTTTTATCAAGCATGATAGGCTTTGTGCTGTAGTACTTACTAGGTGAGAAATTAGTCCAGGATGAAAAGTGAAATTTAAAGCTATCCATTTATGTTTCATGCACCCAGTGGTCTTTTTATCTTATATACACATGAGAGATATCTGTCTACTAATTCAAGAGACTAAAAAAGTATTGGCAAAGGCAAACAAGGTCAACTACATGTTGTATAAACAAACAATATAAAGAAAAAACTTGAAGTTCTTTTAGTTGTCTATGTGCAGATTCTATATGCTGAAGTTAGGTAAAAAGTAAACTTTCTCCTCATTTCAGATTGTAAATCACACATGTATTTATAGCTTTCCAGCATCCCTAAGTTTGCAAATAGTAATGGGAATGCCAGAAGTCTGTGAATCATACCTGCCTTTTCTTTTTAAGAATGGATCGCCTTAGGTTTTTTTTCCGATCATCAAACATTTTCGGAAGAATGTGAGAGATGTTCATTAATATATGATATGCCTAAGAATTCTGTAGCTCTCTCAGGTTAAGTAATTATGTACTCTATTTAAAACATGTACTGCTATTTGGCAACAACTATGTATATGCCCTAGTACCTTTATACCAAGCTCAATACAAAGCAATGTACAGAAGCAAAAAATACAGGGATGAATGACAATGACACCTGGAGGATAAACAGGCAGCCATATGCAACACTATTAATATTAATATTAAATTAATTGTTTCCAAAATTGAGTACAATGTTTACAGAATTGCCTGGTTGCATCACTTTACTGCATAAGGTTCAATGTGCAAAGGACAGGATTTTTTTCTAGGACAAGAACTTTTACACAAGGAAATAATGATGATTAATAATAATAAAACTGATTATATAAGCAAGGGACCTTGTCCAGTGTTTCTGTGGTTTTATCAGATTTGTTCCCAATATTCTGCTTTTTTTTTGTTCCCATCCTCCCCTTAACTACCCTTTCAGTTGCTGTTCTATCCTTGCCTTGCAAAATTAACAAATGCAACCACTTGAATTTGCATACCAATAGCATACTTTTGCATTGAAAAATCCTATTTTAACACATACAAAAATTGCTGATTTGCACAACAATGACAACTTCCTATAAAGTTTAAAAATATTCTACATGTACTATTCAACAGCAATGTAGAATTGTACCTTTAAAATAGCTAAACACACTCTAGAAAAAGCTGAATTTCTCTCTGTATTAATTAAATTTTAATAAAAGCGGCTGGATTATATTATATATTAAAAAAAATTACTGAACATAAAAAATAGAGAGAGAAATAAAACATATATTTAATATATATAGAACTAATTATCAATGTCCTGCACAAAGATTGGTATATTAATGAATACCAATATTAATACCAATTTTAATCTACAATATATTGAAAATGTGCCCCCCACAAATATATGTTCTAAATTAAAAACAGGTTTTGCTAATTTTATTCCAAGCTGCGAGACAAATTCATATTAACTATTTAATTTTTAATGTACATTAATTCAAAATGTTCTCACACAAATGTTATTGTTACACACGCATGTACATATTTATTTCGCTCATCCCTACTACATAAACATACTGTATCTGTTTTTTTTGTGTTGGGCCTCAGATAACTTGGTTTTATGTGATGGAATAGCTTATACAACAACTGTATTTTGTATACTTTAGGCTACACACATAACGTACAAATATATATGTGTGCTTTGATCATACCTCTTCTTATAACAATGAAGGGATGCCTAGACAATTTCTGGGAACAATTTATTGTGCAATGAATCATAATAGATTAAAAGAACTGTATTCACTGAAGGTGATAATATACAAGTATTAAAAACTGGCATTGACTAATATTAATTTAATGTCAGTTTTTAATATCTCTGCATTCCAATAGGAGTGTAAATGGAGAGTCCAAGCAATATGGGAATGTTTGATAAAATCGACTGAATCATAGGTTTTTTTCTGACTTTTTTCCCAAATTGCTCAATTTTGTTAGGTTGATGCCTGAAAACCCAAAATTATCAGTCTAAACCCAGCGCAAACCACAATATCTTCAAATTGGGATAGGTACATGCCATTGACTTATACATAACCTCGACAGGTTTGAGATGGCGGATTTTCAGATTCGGGCTATTTGCAACATCAAGGTATAATAAAACATTACAAAATTTCCCACAAAAAAATCGAGTTTTTGCCCCAAAAAGCCTGACCACAATAAAACAAGTTTTAGTAAATAACCCCCTAAGTAGTTAAATTAAATAACTGAATTCCTTATCAATAGAAATATTATCCCCACAAAAGCAACAGCAATTGAAATCAGTTGAGTAATTTAGCTATTGTATTTCATTTGAGACTCTTTACCTATCATGTTAAATAAAATTATAATGAAATGATAATGTAAAGCCCTGGAAAACACTTACCCTACAAGGCTTGAGTAAGTAACTTGATTGAAGAAGAACTGCAGCAAAGAGGAAGAGAGGAGATCAATGTAAATGTGGGGGTTCATAACAGAAGATAGATGAGGAAAGAAAGTGAGGACAGTAGAACCACAATACATTCAATTTCTATAAAAGCTTGTGGTAAAAAATAAGCAATGCTGCTTGTTTTAAAACTATAGAATTTCCACATAGAGACAAAGCTTAATAGTAATGACCGTAGTAATTATAGGCAGAAGGCACAGAAAAAAGTGGTAAGATACAGGTCTGGGGTGTAACACCACTTTGCAACATAAATGGTATAAGGCCTGAGGATCTGCAGCTCAGGAAAACAGGATTGGTTGATGTGTGATCACATTGTACCTATACCTCAAATCTGTACGCAGAAAATAATTACATATTTGCAAGAAGATTTATTAAATATCCATTGGCTTGGTCATACTATGAACAATAGCTTCCCTTTAATCTGCAACCTACAGTAGCTATGAGGTATAGTAATGGGAGCAAGGTTGCCATCAGGGGTGCACAGGGGGTACTGCTGTACCGGGCCCAGGCCGGAAGAGAGACCGAAGAAAACAGCCGAAGTTGAAGTCCTGAAGCGGCGAAAAAACCCGAAGTCTCGAAAACATACGAAATTGAAGTCCTGAAGTGGGGAAAAGAACTAATGTCACTAAAGGAGGCGAAGTTGAAGTCCTGAAGCCACAAGTTCAATTCTACTGGACACTGTATTATTTTAATAATCTATAGGCCCCTGCCACCAATATTTTTTTAAAAAAATATTCTCTGGGGCCCCAATTTCTTTTTAACTTGTAAGGGGGGCCCTGGCACCAATGTTTTATACCACAACATGGGTCATTCTCCAACTAGTGGTAGACAAGAGAATAGCACCCAAGCAGGAAAAAAGCAGGGATTTTCCTGCTTTGATGTTATTCTCATGTCTACCACTAGATAGATAAGGCTGCCGTGGAGGGAAGGAAGGGGGTCATATCACTCCAACTTGCAGTGTAGCAGTAAAGAGTGACTGAAGTTTATCAGAGGACAAGTCAAATGACCTGAGGACTCCTGGGAAACTGACAATATGTCTAGCTGCATGCATTGGCGGAGGTTGATTTTTAGGTATGGAGAGGCATGGCCACACACAGGCTAATTTCAAATCATGAGTGGTGAAAGTTATGTGAGAATATATAAGTGCCACATAAGAACATAACATATCTATGGTTGTCGATTGCTATAGACTGGCAGTATGTTCTGATAGCACTGATAGGCAGGTAAACAGCTAATGTGTACAACCAGACTATATTATATAGTGAGAAGCAGTGGGTACTGGAAATGTAATTTTATGCTATATTGTATCATATGCTAATGCTATATTGATAAACAGGCCTGACCATGTGTGGATCAAGATTTAAAATAGACCCCCTTCTCTCTGGTGCCCAGGCAGTGCAATTCTAAAATAAAGCACAGTGCTTGCTTACAACTGTCCATCTGGCATTTGCCAGAATATTTAGTTTGCTACTCTTGGCCTGTCATTGGTTTATTATATACAAGGCAACTGATACTGACAGCACAAGCAAATTATATAGAGAGACTGTTTATATTGGCCCCACAAACATGTAAAGTGAGAGTCAGTGAGAACTGGCATTACATTATACAGTGGAAGCAGTTGGTACTACAAACCCAAACCAATTATACACAATGAAAGACAGCGGACAGTGGCACTCAAAAACATTGTGGCACCTAAACACATTGTAGAGTGAAAGACAAGAGGTACCACAAACATTTTATACAGAAAGAGGCAGTGGTGATGTCCTAAGCACATTAAATATAATAAAGGTTAGTTGGTACTAGCACCCCAAGTATAGTATACACAGGTTTGATCAGTTATACACAGTAGACTGTGGCACAACAAGTATGTTATACAGTGAAAAACAGTGAATACTGGCACCCTGAGCACAGAGTGATTGGCAGTGGGAACTGATACCATCATACAATGCTGTTAAATTATAGTTAATATAGTTTGACCACTGTGCCCCTGTTTCACAACCAATATTGGAACTGTTGGGCATGAAGCAACATAATCATTTTTTGTTCTTTTCTGTGTTCATCTTACTTATTCTTCACATTCCAGTAACACCTTTCCTCAATGTACTCCCCTCAGTTCTATGTTCTCTACATATATATTTGCCAGGCTTTTCCATGCATTCCTATTTCTTCTTCAATTTACCACAACTCTCCCATTCCATTTAACAATCGTTTCTGTCCTTTTTCTTCTCTACTTCTTCACTGACCTTATGATGCAAAGTCTGCAGGTGATGTGGTTGTGCTGATGGCAGCCATTCAGTTGCTGCAGTCATTGGCCATTTTCATAATCAGTGGTGGGGGGACAGATCTTTAACCTTAGGTTAAAGGAAAACTATACTATATGTACTGTAGGTCTCTGTAAAAAGATATTGCTTAAAAGAGCTCATATGTAAAACCCTGCTTCATGTAAATAAACAATTTTCATAATAAAATACTTTTCTAGTAGGATGTGCCATTGGGTAATTATAAATAGAAAATTACCATTTTAAAAAATAAGGGCAGCCCTCTGGGATCATACGATTCACTGTGCACACAAACATGCCAAACAAACTATACTTGTTAGGTCACATGAGCCAATTAACAGACAGAGTTCTGTCTTTTGTTTCAACACTTCTTCCTGTTACAGTTAGAGCTGTAGTATTTCTGGTCAGGTGATCTCTGAGGCAGCACAGAGACCATCACTAAAATAGTGGGTCAAGGCAAGAGTATTTACTTAACCCTTTAAATGCCACAGATCGTAGAATCTACATTCTGTGGCAAAGGTACTTGAAATGCCACAGAACGTAGATTCTACGTTCTGCAGCACTTCCGGGTTCAGGAGCGGAGGAGAGGCTGTTAGAGCCGCTCGCTCCGTTCCTGCTCGATCCCCTGCCCCTAGGCAACGAGCAGAGCAGGGGATCGAGTGGCCCCTGGGGCGCGATCGCCCAGGGGCCCAAAAACAGCAGCAGGCACGTGTTACTTACGTGTCCTGCTGCTGCAGCCTGCACCGGATCGTCGATCTCCGCCCCCACAGCACACAGACAGGAACCACGACGCAGATGTCTTCCAGGGGCTCTTCCTGATCGCCTGCAACAGTCTCCAGCGATTTTTTCAGGTTAGTGCAACAATTACACACACAAACACACCAACACACACTTATTACAGTAATACACACTTAGATTCACACTTACACACACTTACACATACATTTTTGGGGATTGGGGGGTCACTTACACTCACTGCACTTACACACATGTGCACACGCACACACGCACACATAACATGTAATTTACCATTTGAACACACGCACACGCACATACATGGCATTGTGGTTTTTTGTTTTTTTTTCTTATCGCATCGTCTCTTTTTTTGGCTGAAAAAAATGTTTTATTGCCATTACGAATAGCATATTTGCTAACCGTACTGTGCAATACCTTTTGTATGTTATTTCGGTGATTATATTGCAATTTTGGGTATTTTGGTGCATTTTTAGCCATTTTATTGAATTTTTAGCCATTTTATTGCATTTTCAGCTCTGCATATGTTGTGTTCACTTGTTTCTAGCCGTAGAACCTGTTTGGCCCAGCTAAAATATTCAAACTGTGATTCTGACGGCCGATAACACTAGTCTGGAAAAAAAACATTGATTTTTGTGGTTTTTTTTTTTTTATAATCATTTTTATTTTTATTTGCAGATAAAAAAGACAAAGAAAGGAATTGTACACAAACGTGGTTCTAGATTTGTAGTCACTGGGAGTATCCCAGCCTACAGAACTTTTTAGACACATAGTACTTTCACATTGTCATCCGAACCGTACAATGAACAACAATAAACAGTTTTGATTCAAACCTTTTTGAGTACTGTCATAGTGGTTAACATATCAGTAAGAGGGTAGAGGACATAGCAAATGAGACATCAAGGCGGGTAAAAGGTGGTCACTCTGTGGATAAGGTTACATTGTACAAGAGGTTATGTCATCCCTTCCGGTGTGGGTTAAAGGAAAAAGGGGGCCGTTAAGTGGGCAAAACGTTCCGGTACGTCATCCACGGTGTCCAAACTTTGTAGAATTGTTTCTGGGAGGCCGTACGTATGCTGGTCATTTTTTCCAGGAGGAGCATGTTATCCAATTTGGTTTTAACCATGTGGAAGTCCAGAATCAAAGATTTCCATGAGGATGCTATAACCTGTTTTGAGGCTGAAAAAATGTGGGTGATTAATTTCCTTAGATGCTTATTTCCTCCTGGGATCCTCTTATGGATCAGTGCCTCCGCCGGGTTTTTCCTGAGCGACAGACCGGTAACGTTAGTTATTAGAGTGTATATGCGGATCCAAAATCTGGTAGCTTTGGGGCATTCCCACCAGATATGCATAAAGGTACCTTGGTGACCACAGTTCCTGAAGCATAATGGGGAGCTAGTTGGGTACCATTTCGCTAGTTTAGTAGGTACGAGGTACCATTGCTGCAGTATCTTTTGAGAGGTTTCCTGGATAGCAATGTTGATAGAACAGTGAGTGGCATCCCTAATTATATCCAGCCATTGATCCTCCTCCATACAAATTCGTAAGTCTTTTTCCCATGCAGCTATAAACCCCAGTTGTTTCAAGGGGGTAGGATGATTTAGAAGATCATATGTAATAGAAATGGAACGTTTCTGAGGAAAGTCCTGCAAGCACATCCTTTCATATAAGGTTGGGGCCGGGAATTTTTTCTCCTTCCATAAGGCATGTATGTAGTGCCTAATTTGGTGGTAGTGTAAAAATTCGCTCTGTGGGATATCATATTTGTCACGTAGTTGTTGCCACGTTAGTAGTTCCCCAGTTTTAGTCAATGAGTAAATTGAACGAAGGTTATGTTCCGACCACCAAAAATAAGAACCCGAGTGGGACCCTGGAGGAACGTCAGTGTTCGCTTCGAACTGTGCTACCGGAGTATGTGGGGAGCGAAGTCCCTGGGCTGAAAGCACCGTCTTCCAGGTCTGTAGTGAGTGTAAGACGATTGGGTTAGTGCCATTCTTCTTGATCTGTGCTTTGGTCCATAGGAGGTTCTTAATGGAGCCTACTCCAAGAGTCTCCTGTTCGATGTGGACCCACAGGGGGATATCAGTCGAGCGATGCCAGTCTACCATTAAGCTCAATTGAGCTGCATGAAAATAATTTTTCAGGTTGGGAATTCCCAGGCCACCTTTGCTCCTATGCCTAGTTGCTGTGGAAAAATTAATACGGGCCTTTTTCCGGTCCCAGACAAAGGCATTGATAGCTCGTTGGAGGGAAATCAACATTCCGGCAGGAGGAGAGATCGGGAGTGTTCTGAAAAGGTACAGCAGATGGGGTAAAGCTGACATTTTAATAGCCGAGATCCGCCCGAGCCAGGAGAGTTTCAGGTTGCTCCAAGAGGAAATCATTTGTAAGATCCTCTGTGATGTTCTGTTGTAGTTGCCTGGTGCAAGAGCTTTGTAATCCTTATGGATATGAACCCCTAGGTATTTTATGCTTTTCATCTGCCACTGCAGTTGAAAATTAAGTTCCAGAAGTTTAGCCGTGTGGTGGGGGATGTTAATGTTGAGAGCTTCAGTTTTGGTCGCGTTGATATGGAGCCCAGAAATAGTCCCAAAAAGTTGAAGTTCGTTATAGAGGAATGGAAGGGATGACATAGGGTGTGAGATTGTGAGCATAATATCATCAGCATACAGTACACATTTGTAATCCACCTTACCCACCTTGATGCCTGTTATTTTGGGCTGGGCCCGGATTGCAATAGCTAGAGGTTCGATGGCTAGGGCAAACAGCAGGGGGGACAATGGGCACCCCTGACGTGTGCCTCGCTCAATTGAAAATGTAGGAGAGCTGAAACCCATGTGGTGCACTGATGCTGTGGGTTGGGAATAAAGCGCCTGAATAACATTAAGGAAAGGAGTTGGAAAACCACTGCTAGCCAAAGTTTTTCGTAGGTAGACCCATGACACCGTATCGAACGCTTTTTCTAGATCTAACGATAGAAGCATAGAGGGGGTGTTCCCTACCTTCGCAAGATGTAGGAGGTTGACAATTCTACGTAAGTTATCCGAGACTTGCCTACCAGGGATAAAGCCAGATTGGTCTCTGTGGATTAAGGAACTCAGTATAAGGTTCAGTCTCGAAGCCATAATTTTTGCCAATAATTTAATATCCAGATTCAGTATAGATATGGGACGAAAGTTTTTACAATTGGTGTGGTCCTTGTCAGGCTTAGGAATCACAGCTATGCGGGAGGTGAGAGTTTCAGGGTGGAAACTGTGCTTG
The DNA here is from genome assembly GCA_038501925.1 of Xenopus petersii. Lineage (NCBI taxonomy): Eukaryota > Metazoa > Chordata > Amphibia > Anura > Pipidae > Xenopus > Xenopus petersii. Next base: position 61,174,769 of record CM076672.1, read on the forward strand.
CCTTGCAGAATATCATTAAAAAGATTGAGCAGCCAAGGTGCTAGCAGAGGGGCGAAAGTTTTGTAGTATTTCCCTGACAAGCCATCGGGACCTGGAGTTTTCCTAATTTTGAGGGATTTGATAGCCTGTTGTATTTCCAAGGGGTCTATGGGGGCTGATAGGCTTTCAATCTGTAGTTCTGACAGGTGTGGCAAGTTATGTTTTCTCAGAAAATCATCGATTTTCTGTTCCTCAACTGAACCGTGGTTTTTATACAGAGTCTGGTAATAGGAAGCAAATTCCTGGACAATTTTGAGAGGGTTTGCAGTTAACTGGCCATTTCTTGCCCTGATTTGGGTAAACGGAGAGTGCAGGGATTTATTAGAAAGGCGACGGGCTAACATAGTGTCTGCTTTATTTGCCTTATGGAAATACTTTTGTTTTACCCATTGTAGTCGCTTGACCTCTTGCTCTGTTAATAGCAAATTTATTTGGGTACGGAGTTGGACTACCTGTCTTTTGAGCGGGAGGTCCCTGGGATGCAGTTTAAGTAGGTCCTCCTTACTCTGTAATTCAGTGGTGAGGTTGTTGATATTTTCTCTCTTTATTTTTAATTGCCTAGCTCTAAGCTGTATAAGCACCCCCCTAATGAATGCTTTATGAGCAGACCATAGAATGGGACTAGAGATATCGGGGGTAGCATTAGTAGTAAAATATTGTTTTAGTTCCTGTTGTATAGTAGCAGTTAAGTGGGGGTCCGAAAGCAAGTGGTCGTCTACTCTCCAAGTGAAGGATTGTGATTTGTTAACCAAATTAGATAATCGCACAATAACCAAGGAGTGGTCGGACCAGGAACAGGAGCGTATCTGTGAGTGTAAGATCAGAGGGGTTAGGTGTTGTTGCAGAAAGACCATATCTATTCTGGAAAAAGAGTTGTGAGGGGAGCAAAAGAAAGTGAAATCTTTTTGTTGAGGGTTGCATTCTCTCCAGACGTCAACGTACCCATGATCATTTAATAGCTTGGCAAAGTAATGGGGACCATGCATTCGTTTGTTTTGGGACCTTTGTGCTTGGGTTTGTCTATCTATATGGGGATTAAGGACTTCGTTGAAGTCCCCACCTATTACAGTGGGACCCCTTCTGCATTCGTCTAACAACGTAAAAAATGATTTATAAAAGGTGGGTTGGTTATCGTTCGGTCCATAAACTACCGCTAGCGTGACAAGTGAGTCCTGTAAGAGACCATTTAGTATCAAAAAACGGCCATCAGGGTCAATTTTGGAATCTTGTAGTTGAAAGTTTACTCTCTTGTGAATGCATATGGCTACTCCTCTATGTTTTTTAGTAGAGGAAGCCAGGTAAACATGATGGTACGCATGATGGAAATACTTAGGTGTGGAGGTTTTAGAGAAGTGGGTCTCTTGTAAAAACACAACGTCAGCTCCCAGCTGGTGATAATGTCGGAAGGCCATAGACCGTTTTGAGGGGGAGTTGAGGCCCTGAGCATTATGTGTAACACAAAGTAAAGCCATCATGCATTCCAGGAGAAAAAGCCTATGAGAGAGTGCAGCATCACACGTATGGGTCGTGGGCAATAGCAATGGGTTGCACAGTAGATATGTAACACGAAGTGACCAGTAAACCGCAAGTTGGTGACCTTAGTACCTCCACATGGATATGACAGTTGTTCAAAACAGTAAAGAGAGAAAAAAGAACATTAAACAGTAAACATAAAACAATAAGCATATGTAATCGTATGGAAAAAATTCGTGGAACATCGTCCAGCAAAAGCGAGGTCCAGCTATCGTCCACGTGGGACAGCAAAGGCCTTCGGGTCGGGGGGGAATTACCAGCCGGTGGATCCCCTATGATAACATGAAAAATAGTTACCCAGAGCCAAGGAAGTTCAGCCATGATGTTGTAGATTGTTGTGCCATAAAGGCAAGATGGGGCGGTTGTCAGCGCTCTTTGGAGGGGATGGAGGTATTGAAGAGGTGGGTGATGTACCAGATAGCTTAAGATGGGTCAGAAGCTCTAGACCGTCCTGCGGTGTGAGGACGGAGTATTGGTGGTTGAGGTGAGAGAAGGACAGTTTGAAGGGGTACCCCCAGCGGTACCGGATCCGGTGAGAAAGCAGTATGTTGGTCACTGGTTTCATAGATTTCCGGTGTTGTATGGTTACAGATGCGAGATCCGCATAGATGGAATACTTATGGCCTTTGTATTCTAAGGCAGGTGCAGATCTGGAGGCGGTCATGATTGCTTCTTTGGAGGTGAAGTAATGGACCCTCGCTATAACATCCTTTGGAGGGGCACCCTGAATCTTAGGCCCAAGGGCCCTGTGGACTCTGTCCAGGAGCAGCTGGTCGAGGGTCAGCTCCGGTACGAGTTCCAGCAGCAGTTGTGGGATCTCAGAGTGTAGGTCCTGTACCGTGTCGGGTAGGCCCCGTATTCTAATGTTATTGCGGCGTGACCGATTCTCCTCCATCCTATCATGCAGCTCTGTCAACTGCTTTTGTAGATCAGCTATCTGTTGGTCGTGAGAGTTAACTTTGGACAATACTTCGTCCACTTTGTCCTCCACTGCCTCAGTACGATTCCCCAGGTCGCGGAGCTCCTGCGTCACGTGGTCTGTTATCCGCGTTGCTACCGCCGTCAGTTCCGCTTGTAAAAGTTGTTTAAAGCGGTTAATCAGCACCGCGTCACCTGAGTAAGTGGGCGTCGGTTCAATGTCCGAGTCCCCTTTATCGGAATCTTTGTCCGTTTGTGGGGAGGCCTGAGGTGGTGTTTTCGCGCTGGCAGCCATTTTGGATTTTGGTGCCGCGTGTGACGGAGGAGACTGAGGAGAAGAAACTTTACTTTTTGCAGCCTGTCGTTTAGGTCTTCCTCCTCTAGTCATATTCCGGAGGTCGTAGTCGTCACTTGCAGTTGGTTTATGTGCCTGGGTAAGTGCTAATTATCGCTCATGGGGATGACCGGGTGCGGAGCCCTGAGAGGATGCGACTGCTCAGTTCCGCGTCATAACCACGCCCCTCGATTTTTGTGGTTTTATTGGATTTTTTTGCATTTCACTCTTTACTGCCTTATTTTGTTTTGCCTTGTAAATTTTATATACTATATATCCATTTGGGGGTCTCTATGCACCACATAGTTTGGTATATCTATGCATATTGGGCATCAAAGTGTTCAGTAGACCCCTGGCATTCATATTTAGGATGTTTTATGCTGATACGTTACAAAATGTGTGGCATATAATGGGGTAAAAGTCAACCTTTCTGCCGATTTTCAGAAATTTGATAAAAACCGTTATGTTCAGCATTGCTTTGCAGTTTGGCAGTTTGCAGTAGAAACACATATTTACCCATATTGGATTCGTCAGAATGTGTACTTTCTGAAAATATATGGTTTTCTGGGGTCTCTGTACTGTTAGGGGGGTCTAATGTCGCATAATACACACACCAGGTGCTTATATTGCAGCAGCCAGCGCGTCAGCCGTGAAAATGTATATACACTATTGTCATTTGGTGGTCTCTGTGCGCCACATAGTTTGGTATATCTATGCATATTGGGCATCAAAGTGTTCAGTAGACCCTTGGCGTTCATATTTAGGATGTTTTATGCTGATACGTTACGAAATGTGGGGCATATAATGGGGTAAAATTCAATCTTTCTGACGATTTTCAGAAATTTGATAGAAACCATTATGTTCAGCATTGCTTTGCAGTTTGGCAGTTTGCAGTAGAAACACATATTTACCCATATTGGATTCGTCAGAATGTGTACTTTCTGAAAATATATGGTTTTCTGGGGTCTCTGTACTGTTAGGGGGGTCTAATGTCGCATAATACACACACCAGGTGCTTATATTGCAGCAGCCAGCGCGTCAGCCGTGAAAATGTATATACACTATTGTCATTTGGTGGTCTCTGTGCGCCACATAGTTTGGTATACCTATGCATATTGGGCATCAAAGTGTTCAGTAGACCCCTGGCATTCATATTTAGGATGTTTTATGCTGATACGTTACAAAATGTGTGGCATATAATGGGGTAAAATTCAAGCTTTGTGACGATTTTCAGAAATTTGATAAAAACCGTTATGTTCAGCATTGCTTTGCAGTTTGGCAGTTTGCAGTATAAACACTTATTTACCCATATTGGATTCGTCAGAATGTGTACTTTCTGAAAATATATGGTTTTCTGGGGTCTCTGTACTGTTAGGGGGGTCTAATGTCGCATAATACACACACCAGGTGCTTATATTACAGCAGCCAGCGCGTCAGCTGTGAAAATTTATATACACTATTGTCATTTGGGGGGTCTCTGTGCGCCACATAGTTTGGTATATCTATGCATATTGGGCATCAAAGTGTTCAGTAGACCCCTGGCGTTCATATTTAGGATGTTTTATGCTGATAAGTTACGAAATGTGGGGCATATAATGGGGTAAAATTCAAGCTTTGTGACAATTTTCAGAAATTTGATAAAAACCGTTATGTTCAGCATTGCTTTGCAGTTTGGCAGTTTGCAGTAGAAACACTTATTTACCCATATTGGATTCGTCAGAATGTGTACTTTCTGAAAATATATGGTTTTCTGGGGTCTCTGTACTGTTAGGTGGTCTAATGTCGCATAATACACACACCGGGTGGTTATATTGCAGCAGCCAGTGCGTCAGCGGTGAAAATGTCTATACATGTTGTCATTTGGGGGTCTCTGTGCGCCACATAGTTTGTAATATCTATGCACATTGGGCATCAAACTGTTTAGTAGACCCCTATGTTTATTTTTAGGATGCTTTATGCTGGTAATGATACATGGACAATACGATGCTGGAAAGTTGAAGCTTTGAGGCAATTTCCAGATATTTCACCCAAACCGCCAAATTTGGCAAAGCCTTGCGACTCAGTAGTTTGGAGCAGAAAGGCATGGGTACCCATTTTAGATTCTGTAGAATGTGTACTTTCCAAAAATATATGGGGTTGGGGGGTAAACATATATTTCTGTGTTTTTACCCCACAAAAATGCAGTCAATGTGTTGATTTTTCATTAGCTGAAGTTACCCACGGGACTGTTTGTATGCGCTAACTTCATTTTGGGGCCTCTAAATGCCAGATACTTTGGTAAACTTATGAACAATGGCCACCAAAATGTTCAGAGGAACCCTGGCAATCATATTTAGGGTGCTTTTTCTTAGTACGTAATGACACATGGGTGATATGGTGCTGGGAAGTTGAAGCTTTGAGGCAATTTTCAGATAATTCACCAAAACCGACAATTGTGGGAAAGCCTTGCGACTCAGTAGTTTGGAGCAGAAAGGCATGGGTACCCATTTTAGATTCTGTAGAATGTGTACTTTCCAAAAATATATGGGTTTTGGGGGGTAAACATATATTTCTGTGTTTTTACCCCACAAAAATGCAGTCAATGTGTTGATTTTTCATTAGCTGAAGTTACCCACGGGACTGTTTGTATGCGCTAACTTCATTTTGGGGCCTCTAAATGCCAGATACTTTGGTAAACTTATGAACAATGGCCACCAAAATGTTCAGAGGAACCCTGGCAATCATATTTAGGGTGCTTTTTCTTAGTACGTAATGACACATGGGTGATATGGTGCTGGGAAGTTGAAGCTTTGAGGCAATTTTCAGATATTTCACCAAAACCGACAACTTTGGGAAAGCCTTGCGACTCAGTAGTTTGGAGCAATAAGGCATGGGTACCCATTTTAGATTCTGTAGAATGTGTACTTTCCAAAAATGTATGGGTTTGGGGGGTAAACATATATTTCTGTGTTTTTACCCCACAAAAATGCAGTCAATGTGTTGCTCTTTCATTAGCTGGTTACCCACAGGACTATTTGTATGTGCTAACTTCATTTTGGGGCCTCTAAATGCCAGATACTTTGGTAAACTTATGAACAATGACTACCAAAATGTTTGGAGGAACCCTGGCAATCATATTTAGGGTGCTTTTTCTTAGTACATAATGACACATGGGTGATATGGTGCTGGGAAGTTGAAGCTTTGAGGCAATTTTCAGATATTTCACCAAAACCGACAACTTTGGGAAAGCCTTGCGACTCAGTAGTTTGGAGCAGAAAGGCATGGGTACCCATTTTAGATTCAGTAGAATGTGTACTTTCCAAAAATATATGGGTTTTTGGGGGTAAACATATATTTCTGTGTTTTTACCCCACAAAAATGCAGTCAATGTGTTGATCTTTCATTTGCTGGTTACCCACGGGACTGTTTGTATGTGCTAACTTCATTTTGGGGCCTCTAAATGCCAGATACTTTGGTAAACTTATGAACAATGACTACCAAAATGTTCAGAGGAACCCTGGCAATCATATTTAGGGTGCTTTTTCTTAGTACGTAATGATACATGGGCGATATGGTGCTGGGAAGCTGAAGGTTTGAGGCAATTTTCAGATATTTCACCAAAACCGACAATTTTGGGAAAGCCTTGCGACTCAGTAGTTTGGAGCAGAAAGGCATGGGTACCCATTTTAGCTTCAGTAGAATGTGTACTTTCCAAAAATATATGGGTTTTGGGGGGTAAACATATATTTCTGTTTTTACCCCACAAAAATGCAGTCAATGTGTTGATTTCTCAGTAGCTGAAGTAAAGTCCTGTACAATTCGGATGTGCTAACTTCATATTGGTGTCTCTAAATGCCAGATACTTTGGTAAACCTATGCATAATGGGTATCAAACTGGTCAGTGGACCCCTGGCAATCATATTTCAGGTGCTTTTTCTTGGTACCTAATATAGTTTGGAATATGCGGAGCAGCAAAATAAAACCTTTGAAATGATTTTTCAGAATTTTGAATTTTTTTATGAAAAACTGCTATGTTCAGACAAGCTTTTATGTTTGGTAGTTGGGAGTAGAGAGACATAGTTACCCATTTTGTAATCGGCAGAATGTGTACTTTTCAAAAATGTATGGTTTTCTGGGGTAAACCTACGGTTTCAGGATTTTTTGCCTTGGAATCTAAAGCATGCCGTTTTCTGCCTTAGTGCTTTCAAAATTCGGTAATATACTGCCGGGAGTTTTTGAGGTACAGAAGTCCTAAATCTCCCTAAAACTATACATATCTGGTATTGGCACGTTCGAGAGACATAAGGCTTTCCAAATCAGTTGGATTTTCCTCCGTAAAATGAAATATTTTTCTGGTATAAATTGATATACGATGAAAAATGGTAATTTTTCATTTTTTTTGGTATTTAGCACTATAGATTTTTTTGCACAGGTGGAAATACATGAAAACTCAGGCAGATTTAGAAAGCTCAGTTTCTACCGAAAAAAACAATGTATAGTTTTCCTAGGTAAACTATAGGTTTCCCCTCAGAAAATGCCCCTAAAGTGAGAGAGCACAAAATGTTTCAAAAAAATGTGAAATTCTGCTGGCACTTAAAGGGTTAAATATATATACCAGTTTGGTAAGATTCTTTAATATGCCACTTAATATAATATAAACTGTTGCTTAAGTATTCATTTTGGGGGTATAGTTTTCCTGAAGTATCTTCTTTTGGTCTGTTTTAACTTCACCGCTGCTGCTTTTGTCCACATAGTCCCAAGTACAGTGACTGACTGGAGATAGGTTCAAAGGTCACTCTGTAGCCAATCTGATTCTCTGCAGCTGTATCGGGACGGTAACAGGAAAAGCAGCAATAGCAAAAATGCAGCAGACGTGAAGCTTTTTAATATAGCCAGGTGTCTGACCACTGACACAATCCACTGCCAGTAACATCCCCCATCTCGAGACAAACTTACCAGCAATTAGTAAGGGAGCAGCATTTGTTTCCTCCTTTTATTTTTTTCAAGTGCCAGGTAGGTTTGGGGAGGCTTGAATGAATAATAATGAATAATGAATAATTCAAAAGGAAAGGAAACAAGAAATATTACAGAAGAATATCTACTGTATTTTATCACCCTATAGTTTCCAGTGCATGTGTCCCTTTGGGATGCCTCTCATATATTCCATTAGATCTTCTTCTTCAGGCGACTAATCTCCCGAACTGCCACCCGCCAGATAGAATCTAAATCGCTGAATGGCACTCGGTGCACTTCGTTTTCAGAAGTCGCCCGAAGTTTCCTCGTGAGGCAACTTCGGAAAACAAAGAGCTCCAAGTGCCATCCCACCGGCGATTTAGATTCTAGCTGGTGGGAAGGCTTTTCGGGGAGATTAATTGCCCGAAGAAGAGTCGATTTGTCCCAGGGCAACAAAATCTCCCGAAATCTTAGTGTGTGCCTTTCCCCTTACGGTATTATTTGGAGGCTATGAGTCTCTTGTCTGTTTTCATTAGGAGAAACTCCACTGACAGAAAACTTTTTCAAAGGATAACAGAGGCGCTTTGAGATGAAATATTATTGATCATTTCTAAGCCTCATAAATAATTGTAATCTTTGTAGTCAATGTATCACAGTTATGTGAAAGGCTTACCACAACTTTATGTAATAAATAGCCTGGGATTGAAAGGTCTGTGCTCCCTACATACTAAGTTTGAGAATCTGAATCTGTAGGCTGGAAGTTTGTAACCAAAGAAGAAATAATGTTTTTTTTGACTAGTTAGCAAAAGATTAAGGGGCAGCTCATTGTGAACCATGTACATTGTGGTATTCCAAGGCAATTTGCTGCTCTCTTTGTTTTTATTTCTTTGAATTTTTTTCATATTTAAATGAAAACATGTTCACCAGCTTGTCCTTAAGGTCCTGTCATGAGCATGCCAGTTCAGAGTTGGTGGTGATAATCAGTGCAGCTCTGGGATTCTAGCTCCAACACACCATAAATGCAGCATGTACAGTAAGCACCAGGAATTTAATGGATATTCTGTATGTTAGATCAGAGCATGCCTTTGGCACGAAATCCAAATCCTTAAAGCACACTGACACCAATTGGGACAGTTTGTTGTCTAATGTCCCAATCCTTTTACTCAGTCTGTGGTAGATCTTTCTGATCTTTAGGGAAACTTATCAATATATTCGAGACTGTGTTTTTCACACAATCCATAAAAATTGTAGTGAAAAAATGTGTTCATAAATATATTCAAGTGGTAGTTTTTCAAAGTAAAATGTTCTGGATGTTTGAAGCAAAATAATATTTTTATGAGAAATCACTGAAAATGTCTAATCAATGTATATTATAAAATTGCTTACACTTTGATTGCATTGTCTTTTTATTCACATGCATAATTAATAACTCATTTGTTGTATTTTTGTGTATCTCAATAGTATAATGATTTAAAGCATATAAGTTGTGTAGCATTGGCCAATCCAAAGAGAGAATGAAGTGATGTCTGGGTGTTTTACATAAATTAAAGGGGTTTTGTCATGATTGTTATGGTTCACTTTTAATTTCAATATTACATGGTTTATATTGCAAATTATTCACTCTACCATTTAAAATTGTATTCTTGAAGCAACAGAGGTATTTTTTTAGCTATAATATTGGTGTGGAGCCAGTGCATTGTGCCTGATTCTGTTTGAGAAGGAGACATCACTTCAGAATGGAACTGCTTTGAGACAGCTATTGTTTCTCCCCTTCTCATTGTACTTCAGTACGACCCAAGTCATGCTATTTTCATGTCTAGGGAGCACTTTTAAAAATGCAAACGATTTCTGACTTCATTTTGATCAAATCTTCTCCAGCCTTCAGGAAACCTGTTTTTGTAAGGTTAGGAAGGGGGTCTGCAGTGTCTTAAATCTGAGCTTGATAAAAGACTCAAGGCTGAATTTTCGGGTCAGAGCCCATGTTACAATAAAGGCATTTTAAAAGAATCCTGTGGCTGGTGTTGTCTGTGAGTATAATGTGTCATAAATCACTGCCTCTCATATTTAATGTTTTTGGGCCTAAAGTACCCACTGCCTCTTACTGTATTTATTGTATATGGGGCTAAAGTTCCCATTGCTTCTCACTGTAGTTAACGTATTTTGGGTGACATTACTACGCCTCATTGACTAATGTATTTATGATCTGGAGTTATTGTTCACAGAAGCCATTGTAACATTATTTATATGTGAATACTATGTATACATATATCTCATATACTGTACAAGCATTTGAGGCTTATGGTACATGGGACAGTTTTTCCACTGTGTATTTTAGCTGGCAGAGAAATGCCTGAAACCACCCTAAATTATTGGGGTTGGGCAGTATAGGCAGCTTTGCCTGTTCGCCCACATGTTAAAATTCAGGACAGCACCAGCACTGCTATTAGTCCATGGAGGCCCTATCAGTTCAGGCAGCAGGTGTCAGGTAGTTGCTATCTGATTTGTTGCCCATTGGTCTGTTGATAGGCTGCTTATGGGCTGCTGAGGGGGGGGGTTGGTGGTGATATCACTCCAACTTACAGTGTAGCACAGTGATCCCCAACCAGTAGCTCACTAGCAACATGTTGCTCACCAACCCCTTGGAGGTTGCTGTCAGTTCCCTTAAAACATGTGCTTATTTTTGAATTCCAGGCTTGGAGGTAAGTTTTGGTTGTATAAAAACCAGGTGTACTGCAAAAACAGAGCTTCTTGTAGGCTGCCAGTCCACATAGGGGCCACTCAATAGCTAAATACAGCCCTTATTTGGCACCCCAGGAAGTTTTTGCATGCCTGTGTTGCTCAGCAACGCTTTTTATTTTTGAATGTGGCTCACGAGTAATAAAGGTTGGGGACCCCTGGTGTAGCAGAAAACAGTAACTAAAATTTATCAGAGCACAAGTTACATGGTTTTGGGCACCTGGGAAATGAACATCATGTCTAGCTCCATGACAAATTTTTGAATTAAATATAAAAAACTGATTTTAGTGCAGAATTCTGCTGGAGCACTATTAACTGATGCATTTTACATGTTTCTTGTGACAGTATCCCTTTAAGTGAAATAATGTTGAATGTAGTGTGGTAATTCAAATAATAGTAAATAGTTCAATACACACTATTGAGTGGAATAATTTAGAACTGAGAAAGAAACTGCAGGCAATCCTTTTCACATTAGGACTGTAATACTAGTCTTTGGAGAAGAAAACCCAAATGGAAAGCTGTACTGCTAAAGGCATCTCTTTACACTGTTACTGTGACAAGCTCATTACAATGTGTAACAAATTGTGTCTCCTACTTCTTAGATATAACCACTGTATCTGTATCATTAGATCCCTAGGCGCTGTCTGCAGACAAGGAACGTGTGGATCAATCTATTTATTTCCAATGCTGTCTGGATAATCCTAGAAACTTCAGTAGGTCAATAGATATAAATATACAGAAAAGATAACAAGCAAAGAGATGCCATTTATATTATGTATAGGAGACAACCCAACAAAATATAAGATATAGAGGATGAAAGATCTCTCAACTAGTTATGCTACTCCACAGCTATATTCTGAGAGGCATTTATGTTCTGAGAGAGAGAGAGAGAGAGAGAGAGAGAGAGAGAGAGAGAGAGAGAGAGAGAGAACATGAGGGGGTGTGAAAATATCAGAGTGATAAAAATTATTAGTACTGTTCATTTTGTCTTGAAAAATGGCAAAAGAAGCACACCATACTTTGGCTCTTGCTTTTAAAGCATTTTATTGCAGCAGAGATGTGCCACATCTCTGCTGCAATAAAATGCTTTAAAGGCAGGAGCCGAAGTATGGTGTGCTTCTTTTCCCCTTTTTCAAGAGATTACTGTGTTGGGCTTGAAGCAGCCTGGGATTGAATGCACCCTATAAAGTATCAAGTAAGTGGTGTGCCGAAGACAATTTTTTTTTGACTACTGTTCATTTTCCACATTACTTTACAGAGTAAGGGGGTACAAATATGAGACATAACAGTTTATGTATACAAACGTTTCACCGGGAAAGATGCACATAGTTTTAATTGTATATTGTTAAGAGACAATAGGGTGAAACTGAGAGTCCTTTTCAGAAGAGCTTGCAATCAAAGCAGGAGTGGAAGTGAGTCATATGGTGAGGGTAACCAGTGTGGTTGTAAATTTACTGTTGGTCAAGATAGTAATTGTAAGTGCATAGTGATATAAACAGTAGTTAGTGTGTGTGCAAGCCAATAGTAAGGGGTGTAGGGGTGGTCAATTTGCTAAGGCCTTAAGTTGAACCAAAAGGTTTAAGTGATTATTTGAAAGCCTGAAGGTTCTGGGAGTGTCTGTTGGGATAGGGCAGAGTTCCAGAGCATGGGCACAGCACAAGAAATGTCCTGGATGTGGGAGTAAGAAGTAGTAATGAGTGATAAGGAGAGGTGGAAGTCATGTGTGGAACGAAGGTTACATCTTGAATGTACTTGGTAATTAGAGAGGTGATATATGGTGGGGCAACATTGCTAATTGTTATATGAGTACAAGAAATTTGAAATTCTTTGTATGACATAAAAAACAAACTTTAGAGCAATTAATATAGAAGGAGTTTGCAGGGAGAACTTTTAACATTAGCTGCCAAGTCGAGGAGCAGATGTCCCCAAAAATGTCATCTTCCCCTGTCTTCAGAGCTTCTTCTATCATTTCTTTGAGAAGCATGTACAGTCAAAGCTGAATCAGGATGTGGATTCACCTGCCCATGCTCCTGCAAAATCCATGTCGGCAAACAGACAGAAGATGATCCAAAGACAGGGGAAGATGGCACCTTTGAATTCTGCTACGCATTGGTCAGCACACAGGAATGGAATAGATGTGTTTGTGTGTGTGTGTGGGGGGGAAGTTTGGATGGTGTAAGTGGAGGGGGGGCTGAGTATGGGCTAGGGTTTAGTTCTCCCTTTAGGAGGTGTTTCATCCAGGGTTCCCATTGCATGTTGCACCTAAATGCACAATTGATTTTAGTCTAAAGAATCACACACTATCTTACTGTTTTCAGTCCTGTGTCCATCACTGCACAACAAATGACACAATTCCCATCCCACTGTCTTCATTAAAAGGCGAACGCAACTTGTCTGAGATTTACCATCACCCACACTAATTAGCACATGCTGTTTAGCAGGTAACCACAATTATGCAGTAGCTGTGGGAAAAATGCTGCATTATAGGTAAAAAAAAAACTTGGGGATTTGCATTTGTTTTGGGCTTTATGGTTTACATTTGCATTTGTAAATGAGCTTTACAGGTTTTTATTTTTTGTTTTGGAATATAGTAGGGATTAATAGTTTATCCATGAAAATAGAAATAAAGAAATCCACCCAATCAGCCTTTTAGATACCCTTGCTTTTAAAGTGACAATTTTCAGCATACACAGTGCTGCCAAATAAATGAAATAGCTGAAATTACATCTTATCTGCACTGTCAGGCACAGTAAAGTCTACAGTAAAGACTTTTTTTTGTGCAATCCCTGGTAATCGTTCTCACCTCCAGTTGTGCTCAGAGCGTGACTATCAGCAAGACAGCAGTAATAGATTTCTAATTAGCCATTCACCTCTGTTTATCACTGCTTGAAACAGAATGCTGAAAACAACTTCATTTGCTGAGTGCTGAAATGTATACATCTGCACAATCAAAGAAAGAGCTGTTTATATTGTAATCTTCAAACTGGCAATGTCTAGGAACACATAAGTTAACTACAACAGTAATCTCAAACTAATGTTTCTAATGAAACACACAATATTTTGTATTTATTATGATGTTCCTGTATATTATTCTTGTCACCATTCTTATCTGGATTATTTGTGCTTAAATTAAGTGTACAGCAAAGTGGATGATGCCATTCTAGAGCTGTTGGAAGTAAAATACTTAGTACGAATTGTCTATTGCTTTCAATACTGGTAAAGTATAAATTATGAATAATAACTTGAAAGGTTGGACTCTCTTATAAATGATCAAAGTCTTCATGCAATAGGTATGGCTTTCCCTGAATAATTATTGCTCACAATTGTAATAATTTACACATATGATGAAGCTCCTCCAAACATAGTTATTTCCCCTCAGACAGTGTAGCAAAAAGTGTGTGAAGCTGTGTTACTTGCAGAGAGAGTGTTCAGAGAAAAATGGACCTTCAAGTCAGGTTTAAAGCTTTGAGGCAAGTACCAGGTTTTGTCAATGATGCCACCAATCATTGTAAATTCCTTTCAGTACTTCCCCAAACTAGGGCTGAAGGACATTTAAAATAGTCGATGTGCGCCTATGGGTTGTATTTATGGAAAATGAATAATCCATGTGCTCATTAAGGTTATGTTTATGAACAGAGGGAGCACCTTTTTGGGGACAAGGACAAGTGGATTGTGCAACTAAACTAGGCCTTCTATCCCTCTCCCCACACACATTTTTTTAAAGAAATAATTGCCAACCCTCTGTCAAAACATACTGAGACTTTATAAAAGATACAGTATCACTATAATGCAGTAGAACATTCAGGCGCCATATATCACACAATCAAGGTTCCAAAAAATCTTTTTGCAGAAAATTTGCAGAAAGTTTTTTTACAAAATTACTACACCACATTTCACGTGCAGGTCCCTTACATTTTGACCACTGGTCCTATACACCCCCTTGAGACTGCTGTCAGTCTAGCAGGAAAGAATATCTTATTGGTTGATCAGGATACATGGGATGTGATTGGTTAACTGGAAACCACTGTACAATTATTACATTCTGGATAACTGAGATTTCTAACACTTGTTATATACTAGTAGTAACTGGCACATCGTAAGAACAGAAAATAATAGATTTTTCCATGTCTTCCCATTACTTCCCACTATCGTATGTTCCTTTTTCATACTAAAACTTTATTTACACCTTTGTTTTTTTGTTCTGCACTTCACTTTTCTCCCACCATTTAACTTTCCATTCCCATTCTTTATCACCCCTTTCTTGTCTCTGATGGAGTCTATGAGAGATGGCCTTCCCATAATTCAAAGTTTTCTGGATAATGGGTTTCCAGATAACAGATCCCATACCTGTGGTCCAGCATGTGGTCCAGTGCTGAAATAGTTTAGATCAATATACAGAAAATAATAATAACACTAACGAAGTTCTTTGTAGAGGTACACAAGATTGTTGTAAATCCAACTAACCCAGAGCTAAATAAAATCTTTGTATGTATTGTATCAAGGCACTGATGTGACATATGGGCATGGGATCTATTGAAAGCTTGGGACCTGATGTTTTTTGGATAATCTTTCTGAAATGTGAAGCACTGTGTGAAGGTAATTTCCCATAGACTCCATTTTAATATAATAATTTACATTTTTAAAAATGATTTCCTTTTTCTCTGTAATAATAAAACAGTACCTTGTATTTGATCCAAAGGTCATAAGATCATAACACCTCCACTGTCCCGCAGTGCTTCAAAACCATCACCATTGTCCCTGTCCCGAAGAAGTCATCAGTGTCCTGCCTCAATGACTACCGTCCTGTGGCACTCACCCCCATCATCATGAGGTGTTTTGAGAAGCTTGTTAAGAAACACATCAAAACCCTGCTGCCACCAGCACTGGACCCCCTACAGTTTGCATACCATCAAAATCGCTCAACAGACAATGGAATAGCCACCACCCTCCATCTGGCCGTCTTTCATCTGGACAAAAAAGACACCTACATTCGAATGCTGTTCATAGACTTCAGTTCAGCATTCAACACTATCATTCCTCAGCATCTGATAGAAAAGCTAAGCCTGCTTGGACTGAACACCTCCCTCTGCATTTGGGTTCTGGACTTCCTAACCGACAGACCTCAGTCAGTCAGGATTGGAAACATCATCTCCAGAACCACAACACTGAGCACCGGAGCCCCTCAAGGCTGTGTGCTTAGTCCTCTACTCTTTACTCTGCTGACGCATTACTGTGCAGCCACAAACCGCACAAATCACATCATAAAGTTCGCTGATGACACGACCGTGGTTGGTCTCATCAGCAATAATGACGAGTCACCATACAGAGAGGAGGTGCAGCGGTTAACATACTGGTGCAGAGCCAACAACCTGTCTCTCAATGTAGACAAAACAAAGGAGATGGTTGTTGACTTTAGGAAGACTAGGAGTGACCACCTGCTACTGTACATCGACGGCTCTAATGTGGAGATTGTCAAAAGCACCAAAGTCCTTGGTGTCCACCTGTGGAGAACCTCACCTGGTCCCACAACACCAGCTACTTAGCCAAGAAAGCCCAACAGCGCCTCTACTTCCTGCGCAAGCTGAGGAAATCCCATCTCCCACCATCCATACTCAAAACCTTCTACAAAGGGACTATCGAGAGCATCCTGAGCACTATCTGGGCTGGGAATTGCACTGTCATGGAGCGCAAGACCCTACAGAGGATAGTGAAGACAGCAGAGAAGATCATAGGTGTCTCTCTTCCTTCCATCATGGACATTTACACCACTCGCTGCATCCGTAAAGCCACCAGTATTGTGGCTGATCCAACACACCCCTCACACTCACTGTTCACACGCCTGCCATCTGGAAAAAGGTACCGAAGCATTAGGGCCCTCACTACCAGACTGTGTAACAGTTTCTTCCCCCAAGCCATAAGGCTCCTGAATACTCAGGGACTGGACAGATCTCTCTCACACACACACACTCCATCTGACCTTACTATATACCATAACTTTACACAGCCATTGCACGCCATTGTATGGATGAATAGCCATTGGATACAGTTGTTCCCTATGAGCACATCTGCACTTTGTCATGTTCTTTAGCATTATTTACTTAACATATTACATCTGGTACATCTATATTGTGTTGTGTAGCACCATGGTCCTAGAGGAACGTTGTTTCGTTTCACTGTGTACTGTACAAATGTATATGGATGAAATGAAAATAAACTCACTCTTGACTCTTGACTTGATAAGATTTAATTAATCCTTATTGGAGGCAAAACACCCTATTAGGTTTAATTATTAGACAAGTAATTTGATATGGAGACCAAATTAAAGAAAGCCCCTTATGAGGAAAACCCCAGGTCCCAAGCATTCTGGATAACAGGTCCATACCTGTAGCATTTTAGAGATTGCAGAACAATGGGTTTTTCAGATAATACCTCCAATACATGTAGTTTTTACATGCACAAAATTAGAGCTCTGGGGCTTGAGTAAAACTATCTTAACCGTAAAAAAAATAATTTGTACTGAACATAGCTAATTCCATCTTGTAGTCTAGAAAAATAAAGTCTCCATATTTGAAAATGAAACCAAACTACATAATGACTTAAACACAACAGGGGACTGTAGATTAAAACAGCAGATCAGACTCTATGTAGGTACATTTAAGGTTATGCACATATTTTAAGAATTTGTGACAAGCAAATTCAGAAGTAAAAGGGTATACATGTATGCAATTCAGACACTGAAAATGATTTAGTGACAACCCTCACTAACAGATCAATGCTCCAAGAACCTGTATAATTTTACTTTGCAATAATGAAATAGATTTAAGCAAAGCAAACATAATTTTGCCTGAAGTTTAAACAATTGGCTTGAACACATGGATGCAGTTTTGGGACCCACCTATAAAAGATGGAAAAAATGTAAATGTCTGCATTTATTAATTGTAGTACTTAATTAATTATTTTAGTTATTTCAAGTATAGATATTTGGTAATCTATATATTTCCAAGTTTGCAAATTAGAAATGTAGGTGTTGCCTTACAGTAAAAATAAATGGTTATCATGACATCTGATAAACTTTTAAAGCAGGTTCAGTAACTAGCTGTAAAATAACAAAAGGGGTAATTTGCAATACACCATGCATTGTGACAATAAGCCTTTTTTTGCAATTTGCCCACTATGTGGTGCATTTTGTAAGAAGCTGCAGGCCTCTAGCTCTTCTATTTGGAGTGCAGAGACCTGCAGCATGAGCATTGAATAGAACTTTGCCTGGCTATCGCAGGGGAGGCACATTGGCATCCACCCTTAACTTGTCATTCAGATACACAAGTTAAGAAACATCAGGAGGAGCAGCCAATTGGGCAGTGTCCTGCCTTTGGGTAAGGACAGGGCTAGTTGCGTCTCCTGGCACTGTGCTCTGTTTCTCGCACCAGATTTGCTAGGGGGCAAGTGCATTTGTGCTCCTTAGTGCTCTAACAGTTTCCCCCTGGGGTATTGTAAATGATTATTCCTATTGATTATTAGAAACATACATTAAAAAATATTATATATTTTCTACAATTTTATGTGAAATTCCTGATCTACTCGTAAAACAGCATGTTCTCAGAAAACATATAATAAGCTATTTATTTAAGTCAAATAACTTACAATGGTCATTGAGGTGATGTTAAAGTGATGAAATTATAATAAGGATGAAATTATGTACTGATTTCGTGAAATATCCAGAGCTTAAAATATACCTTAATACAATTTCCAAATTGTTCTGTTCTCTAATAGTGAAAGGTCCTTTTGCTCATAGATCACATCATAATAGCTATGAATAACAATGATATTTCAATCAGAGGAATAAAGTCAATTACATAGCACAGCTCTGTTGTATAGTTTAAATGTAAGGCATCAGTTACCTAAGACCACCAGTAGTAGTACATAAAGCGTCATCATGACAAGCTCATTTATCAGCGGGCACATTTGGTCATTGCAATATCATATATCAGCAAATCAAAGATTTGCAAGTTTACCTGTACTAACTGTACGGACTGCTAAAAGCTAATTCTTGATTAGTTACACGTTACTGGCTTCAAAGATCAACAGCCATATTTTCAATCTTTTTAACATATGAGAACAAATGTCTGTTTACTATTGCCCCAACTGAAAACGGAAACTGAATTCAGTATGTAAAGTCACTGAGAAACTCTATTGAATATAAAAGCATTAGGTTGAAGGCCTATTACGTTTCATGTAGGTCATAAGTAACCTGCCTTCTACATTAATTCTCTTTCATAGTGTACATTCGTTCTTGTGTTTTTAGTTTTGACAACTTTTATAACTTCTTTGTGAGAGTGCAGATTATTAGCATATATTGTTAATTTTTAACATTTTTTGTGCAGTTGTGGTACTTTGGATATAATACATTTTAGAAAGAAAATAACATTTGAATCTGGGATAGTGTTAGCTGGTGTGTGTACATTTTTGGAGTAGATTAGGCTTTATTGTGTAGGTTATATCTGTCATTCTTTTCAGAGACAAACATACAAGGAACAATGTACATTCTATTGTAAAATAGATGAATACTGTATTAGACGTTACAAAGTCTTTTTTATTATTACTTTTCTGTTTGTTTAGGTCCTCCATTCCGAACTTTCCTGCGATCGAGATTGTTTGTTTTCAAGTCGACCGGTATACAAGTCTTCTGCAGTTATCTGTTGGCTCATCTCCCACAATACACACACCGAATATTGTATAAAGTTTCATAATCATAGTTTCATACATTATTATCGGTGCATCTATGGCCACCGTTATTCATCAGCCAGTCTGTCATTGATTGCTAAAATAAGTGAGTTTAAAAACCACAGAATGACTAAATATATAGATAAAATACAATATATAATCACCACATTCTTCCATTACTCCCTGAACTTTTTGATCTCCTCCAAGTGATATCTGCCAGTGGCATATAACCTCATTTGTATCAGCCAGATGGATGTGTGGAAGACTACATTCGATGCCAGGGATTGCCACTATGAATACCTAGTTGTGCCTTTCGGCTTATGTAATGCCCCAGCAGTTTTTCAGCATTTTATTAACAATATCTTTAGTGATTTTCCTGTGTAGTGGTCTATGTAGATGACATCCTGGCATATTCTTCCTTTATGGCTGTTTCTTAAAACTAAACTAGTTCTGCAGTGTCTAAGAATAACCTGTATTCTAAGCTGGAAAAGTTTGAGTTGGTTTTCATGGATACATTATTTCATCTTCCTCCTTCATGATACGTCCAGTGCAGTACTGAACTGGCTCATACCCTTGGGTTTAAAAGACATTCAGCAGTTTTTGGGGTTTACCAACTGTTATCAAAACTTGTTAAAGGTTTTGCCACAGATTGTGGCTCTTAGCACAGCCCTTAACTGCAAAGATTCTAAAGTCTCCTGGTCGCCTGAAGCCCAAAAGTCCTTTGAGATTTTAAAAATTTCTTTCAGTTCAGCATCTCTTCTTGTCCATCCTTTTATCAAATTCTGGGTAGGTGCCATTCTATCTCAGCGTTCCAGTTTCCAAGGCTCCCTGCATCCGTGCACCTTCTTTTCTGTATCCTGCAGAAATAAACTATGATATTGGCAGCCAGGAGCTGTTGCAGTGAAGTTGGCTTTGGAGGAGTGGCACCATTTTTTGGAGGGCTCTCTGGAACTTATCACCATCCTCAGTGACCACAAGAATCTAGAGTATGTCGCTGACTTTGCCCCCCTCCATGCCACAACTCGATAAAGCCTTAATTCGTAAATCCTTGCTCAAGTTCTTGCATGGGGTCATTCTTTTAAGATTGTTGCCCATCCTGGTGTCAAGACAACAAGAGAACTCATTTCTAGGTACTTTTGATGGCCTTCTCTTATCCAGGAGGTTTCAAAGTTTGTCACTGCAATTTTGAGGTATGGAACACTCTTTTTCTTTTTTGATCCTTATACTGGACACATAAACGTCCAGCTTTTGAAGTAAAATGTACACTGTTTTAAAATCAAATATGTGGCAGCAGGCCTGAACTAGCAATCTGTGGATTCTGCCAAATGCTAGAGGGGCTGCTGGCAGTTGCCATAGACAGCCATTATTTATTGGGCCTTGGCTGTTTGGGCCTCAGTGTACTCTATTTTGAATCTCACCTGCATGGGAAATTGTGTAAACCAAGTGATCATTAGAGAAAGTGTTGAGGAAGGGAAAAAGGACAATGACTAATCACTTTCATTACAAAAAGAAACAAGCATGTCACACAAGTAAAGTTAATGATTTAAAAGCAAAGTTGTTAAACATTTGTTAATAATGAGTTGGATGCTGTATTACACTTAACAGGACATGCATATTGGTTGTATGTTAATAGCTCTTAAACTATCAAATACTTTAAGGGAAAAACCTTTATGCCAAATATATTTTATTGCTTATAATAGAAGCTTGTGTTAAGTAACTCAGAGCAAAAATGAGAAAATATGATGAGAAAATCAGTTTATAGCCAGCATTTTATCCTACCCCTATAATTATTCTAGTAGCCTTGTTTCCACAGTAACACATCTTACATATGCATGCGTTACAGAATGATTATACATTTACTACATGCAGCCTATGTTTAGATAAGGGCCCACAGCAAGTGTTTCATTAAAGATACTGAAGTGATATTTTGTGCTGATGGGTGTTTGAAATCATGCCCTTTTTAAAGAAACCATAATGAATAATAACATTATGGTTCATTCACGAGACACTTTAATCTAATTACTTTGACCTGTTATTATGAAAAACTGTTGTTCTATAAAGCTCATAAAAAGCTGTTAGGTAAAATTACTGTTTCTACACTAGCCATCTCATGCCTAATTGTAGAATGGTGGCATATTCCTTTAAGTAAGGTTATCAGATAGCTCTGAAATGAGTGCATTCTAATAAATGCAAGGTACAGGGTTCCACTGATTGCATTCAAATAAGATTAAAATCATTGCATTGTGTCCAGCTGGATTATATAGAAGTGTCTCAATTTTCTACATGATGTTACACTCAAGAGGCCAGTACTTACTGCTTGGAAAACACAGGACTATTTATATGGTGAATAATATGGTGAATAAAGTACTCCCCCTTGTAAAATATAAGGATGTTATAAGTTACAGAGTTCTATATCCATATAAAAAGACAAGGCAGAAGGCAAAGTGTTTTTTATAGGTCATGGGACTCCAAGGTGACTTCTAATATCGCCATATTTTGCAACAGGGGTACTTTATTTATTATAATACATACGTTTCAGTGAGTCATGTGACAGAAATGACATCACTAAGCACCATATATAAGAATATAATTTACGGGATATTCGTGGCTCTTGTGTATTATAAACTTATTTTGTGGTAACTTGCTAAGGCTCTTTATTAAATACAGCCCATTTTCTCTCTCTATGGTTCTCTGTACCAGGTATAACCTTGCTCTCTGTAGTATCTTCTGGATACATGGCTGCAACAAGTCAGTAGACCAACTGGAGGGAGTCAAGCCGACTTGTGTAAACCAAAGACAATCCACAAGTTGATCAGAGCAAAAGGGGACTGTAGATTAAAACAGCAGATCAGACTCTATGTAAAACAGCAGATCAGACTCTATGTAGGTACATTTAACTTCGAGTGAAGGATTCGAAGTAAAAACACTTCGAATTTCGAAGTGTTTTTTGGGCTACTTCGACCATCGAATGGTCTACTACGACCTTCGACTACAACTTCGAATCGAAGGATTCAAACTAAAAATCAATCGACTATTCGACCGTTAGATAGTCGAAGTACTGTCTCTTTAAGAAAAATCTTCGACCCCCTAGTTCGCCATCTAAAAGCTACCGAACTCAATGTTAGCCTATGGGGAAGGTCCCCATAGGCTTTACTAAGTTTTTTTGATCAAAGGATATTCCTTCGATCGTTGGATTTAAATCCTTCGAATCGTTCGATCGAAGGAATAATCCTTCGATCGTACGATCGCACTATTTGCGCTAAAATCCTTCGACTTCGATATTCGAAGTCGAAGGATTTTAATTCCCAGTCGAATATCAATGGTTAATTAACCCTCGATATTCGACCCTTTGTGAATCGGCCCCTTAAGGTTATGCACATATTTTAAGAATTTGTGACAAGCAAATTCAGACACTGAAAATGATTTAGTGATAACCCTCATTAACAGATCATTGCTCCAAGAACCTGTATAATTTTACTTTGCAATAACGAAATAGATTTAAGCAAAGCAAACACAATTTTGCCTGAAGTTTAAACAATTGGCTTGAACACATGGATGCAGTTTTGGGACCCACCTATAAAAGATGGAAAAATGTAAATGTCTACTCTAATGCAGGAATCCACACTGTTTATCTTCTTTTTTACCTATGTGTGATTTTAATATTTATTGTATTTATTAATTGTAGTACTTAATTAATTATTTTACTTATTATAGTATAGATATTTGGTAGTCTATATATTTCCAAGTTTGCAAATAAGAAATATAGGTGTTGCCTTACAGTAAAAATAAATGGTTATCATGACGTCTGATAAACTTTAAAAGCAGGTTCAGTAACTAGCTGTAAAATAACAAAAGGGGTAATTTGCAATACACCATGCATTGTGGCAATCAGCCTTTTTTTGCACTTTGCCCACTACGTGGTGCATTTTGTAAGAAGCTGCAGGCCTCTAGCTCTTCTATTTGGAGTGCAGAGAGACCTGCAGCATGAGCATTGAATAGAACTTTGCCTGGGTATCGTAGGGGAGGGACATTGGCATCCACCCACCCCTTAAAGGGGACCTGTCACCCTAAGAAATAATTTCAAATTATTTTCTATCATGTTAGTTGAGCAAAATAAACTTAACTTACACTGTATTTATTATTTAAATTTTGTTTCCTTCTGTCTTGGAATTATACATTCACAGCAAGCAGGCAGCAGCCATTTTGTGGACACGGTTATTAAGGGAAATTGTGTATCACCCCAAAATCTTGTGTATGCACCAGAATGGGGGACCTAATGTCCATGTGCAGGGCCCTACACAATTATAGAGCCTGAGGAGGGAAGGGGGAATGTGAGGAGAGCAGTGACATGTAGGAATTGCTGAATTGAAAGTGAAAGTAATTAACTGCCCCTCCTCTATGCCACGGGCATAGAGGCGGGGCAGGTAATATTTGATTGACAGTTTAGATATTTAAACACCTTTATAACACGTATGGGTGTTTTAATGAAATTTCTTTTTGAGGTTTAATATTTAATTTGCAAAGGACTTTCATTATGCAGTTTTTTATGTGTAGGTGACAGGTCCACTTTAACTTGTCATTCAGATACACAAGTTAAGGAACATAAGGAGGAGCCTTTGGCTAAGGACAGGGCTAGTTGCGTCTCCTGGCAATGTGCTCTGTTTCTCGCACCAGATTTGCTAGGGGGCAAGTGCATTTGTGCTCCTTAGTGCTCTAACAGTTGCCCCCTGGGGTATTGTAAATGATTATTCCTATTGATTATTAGAAACATACATTGTAAAAATGTAATATATTTTATACAATTTTATGTGAAATTCCTGATATACTCGTAAAACAGCATGTTCTCAGAAAACATATAATAAGACATTTATTAAAGTCAAATAACTTACAATGGTCACTGAGGTGATGTTAAAGTGATGAAATTATCATAAGGATGAAATTATGGACTTATGATTTTGTGAAATATCCAGATCTTAAAATATACCTTAATACAATTTCCAAATTGCTCTGTTCTCTAATAGTGAAAGGTCCTTTTGCTCACAGATCACGTCATAATAGCTATGAATAACAATGATATTTCAATCAGAGGAATAAAGTCAATTACATTGCACAGCTCTGTTGTATAGTTTAAATATAAGACATCAGTTACCTAACACCACAGGACACTACATCTGTTGCTTGAGTAGTACATGACAAGCTCATTTTTCTTAGACATATTTACTATCAGCGGGCACATTTGGTCAATGCAGTAACATATATCAACAAATCAAAGATTTGCAAGTTTACCTGTAGTAACTGTACGGAATGCTAAAAGCTAATTTTTTGATTAGTTACACGTTACTGGCTTCAAAGATCAACAGCCATATTTTCAATCTTTTTAACAAATGAGAACAAATGTCTGTTTATATAAGGATTTAATATTGCCCCTACTGAAAACGGAAACTGAATTCAGTATGTAAAGTCACTGAGAAACTATATTGAATATAAAAGCATTAGGTTGAAGGCCTATTACGTTTTATCTAGGTCATACTTTGACCTGCCTTCTATATTAATAATCTTTCATAGTGTACATTTGTTCTTGTGTTTTTAGTTTTAACAGCTTTTATAACTTCTTTGTGAAAGTGCAGATTATTAGCATATATTGTTAATTTTTAACATTTTTTGTGCAGTTGTGGTACTTTGGATATAATACATTTTAGAAAAAAAATAACATTTGAATCTGGGATAGTGTTAGCTGGTGTGTGTACATTTTTGGAGTAGATTAGGCTTATTGTGTAAAATAGAAGAATACAGTATTAGAGGTTACCACGTCGTTTTTTATTATTGCTTTTCTGTTTGTTTAGGTCCTCCATTCCGAACTTTCCTGCGATCAAGATTGTGTTTTCAAGTCGATCAATATACAAGTCTTCAGCCGTTATCTGTTGGCTCATCTCATACAATACACACACCGAATATTGTACAAAATTTCATAATCATAGTTTCATACATTATTATCGGTGCATCTATGGCCACCGTTATTCATCAGCCAGTCTGTCATTCATACCAATGCTTGATTGCTAAAATAAGTGAGTTTAAAAACCACAGAATGAATAAATATAAAGATAAAATACAATATATAATCACCACACTCTTTCATTACTCCCTGAATGACGAGATTGTCGAGATGGAGTCTATTCCAGGGCTCCCTGCTGACAAGGACTGTTTGGGGGAATGTTTCTTCAGACAGACTGACCAACAAGCACAAGGGCATCGCATATATGTCTATTCAGGGGGGGGTTGCCTCTCAGGACCTTCGTGCATGCTCGCAACCTGTGTGGATACCGCCACTGCCCACAGTGCATCATTCATGAAGAAACATCGATGCACGTCTTCTGGGATTGCAGATTTACACAGGTCCTGCTTGATGCCTTGGAACATGAGCTCAAAGACTGTGTGCCAAGAAATGTACTTACATCCCACGCAATGTTGTATGGACTGTTTCAGGGCACTCATATGGAAGGGGCAATTCAGGAAGCCTGGCGCCTTATGAACTGTGTTAAGGACGTTTTGTGGTTTTCTAGGAATCACCTCATTCTACGGAGGGAGAGGACAAGCATCCAAGACTGCCGCAGACTTATCCATAGTATGCTGCGCAACTACAACATCCGCGACAGCCTTGAGGAAGAAGAGGACTGAAAACCCTCTCCTTCTCCCTACCCTCCTCTCACTGTCTGTTTAAGTGGAAATAAAGCTTCGGGCAATTCAAACTCCACTATCCCCTATATTTTATTTGTACGCTGAATTGTTCATTTAAGGTCAACATGTCAATTTACCTGTAGTTGTATAGAATCTACCTCCAACAGGAGCCCTGTGTGTGTCTGCTACCTCTATTCCTTGATTATCTTTTATTAATGATTAACAATAAACAGTTTGCTTTCTTTGACAGCCTTCGTTCTTGTTCAAAAAAGACTAGTTAGATTGCAACTGTGAAAGAAAATTTAATCTGGTCGTAGAACGCAACCCACACTAAGGTAATTAATCTTTATATTTAAGTCAGCTATAATCTGCGTAAAAATATTTTATTGCAATGTACAGAGAATAACAGAGAAGTACTTAGCTTCCAGTGAGATATATTACATAGTTAAGACTTAATGAGATTTGCCTTCTGATAGCTTATAAACGTAACCACATTTTTATTCACTGATGGCAAACACATACTTTTTTTAACTCAAGTAAAACCAAAAGCATACATTTTTAATCAATTAAAGCTATTTATGCACCAATGGGAATATATTAAAATAAGATATCGAAGTCGAAGGATTTAGCGCTATTCCTATTTCTATATCGAAGAAATAATCATTCGATTAATTCCTTCGAATCGAACGATTCGAAGGATTTTAATCCATCGATCGAAGGATATTCCTTCAATCAGAAAATTGTAAGGAAGCCTATGGGCTACATTGGCCTCGGTAGGTTTTAGGTGGCGAACTAGGGGGTCGAAGAATTTTTTAAAGAGACAGTACTTCGACTATCGAATGGTCGAATAGTTGAACGATTTTTAGTTTGAATCGTTCAAATCGAAGTCGATGGTCGAAGTAGCCAAAAAAAAACATTCAAAATTCAACGTTTTTTTCCTCTATTCCTTCACTCGAGCTAAGTAAATGGGCCCCTATCTGTTCCTGTAAAGAAGAATTTAATGGTTTGGTTGATGAGCACTGACGAAGAAACAAAATACAGATTTGATATACATCACCATACATGATATATAGTCACTACTCAGATAATTATAATGGCCAATAAAAATATATGTTTAGTGATGAGCAAATTTTTTAACTAGGCATGGATTTGCATGAAATCGCGCATTTTGCCATCTGCGAAAATGTGGCAAAAATTTTCTATGGAAAAATTTGCAGAGACAAAAAACACCCATTGACTTTAAGGGCAATGGCACACGCTGCTGCTGGAGGAGATTATAGAACATAAATCGCCAGCGGAATGGCACTTGGCGTACTTTGTTTTCCAAGGTCGTCCGAAGTTGCCTCACAAGGAAACTTCGAGCGACTTTGGAAAGCCTAAGCGTCTTTTGACTTCAAAGTGTTTCGCGGATTTTTCACAAATTTTCCTGTGAAGCAAAACAGGACAGATTCGCTCATCAATACCTATGATGGCTCTGAAGTGCACTACCAAACTGCAGGATATGCTGGAGGGATGCCTCTAAGTGTCATTACAGATCTTAAGGACTGGGAAAGATGCACATAATCACAGCATACATAAATAGGCTTGCCCTCCTATTATACTTTGTAGTTCAGAATAGTTGAATGCTGAATTTTATAATCTCCTCCATTTTCTGGCATTTTGTTAGTCATTTTGTAGCTGGAGAAAATCTAAGACAGAATATATATACACCCACACAAAAACAGAACATTGTGAATGAGTGGGAGTATAAAAACATAACTATGTATTTATATGCAGAAATAGAAAAACACTTCAAATTTTGATTATGTTTAAGTTAACTAAAACGACATTTCATAAAATGTAAGAGGAAGTACCACCACTTACATGGTGTTTATAGTTAAAGAGGGAATTTATTTATTTTACTTTATTTTGCTATGGGGGCATGTTTGGAAGGGGGCAGTGGCATTTCTTTAACCTTGTTTGTTTTATTGTACCTGGTGGCAAAGTAGTTTACCCCCAAAATCCTTAAGTCCACTATCACCCCATTTACCCAGGCTTGGTGCTTTGCAGTTGTCATTGGTTCTGCCATATCCTTCACTCCTTATATCCAATCACATATTATAGTAAATGTCAACCCAAAATAAAATGGTTTGCCACAGTTCTAAGCAACTTCACAATACAATTCATTACAAATTTTGTATGGTTATTAAGTTATGTGTAGTGATGTGTGAAAGTTTTCGCCAAGTTTCACCGGAAAAATGATGCCCATACATTTCAATGGGAGAACAAATTGTAGCGCATCAAAATAAATTTGTCAGCGAAGTGAAATGGGTCAGATTTGCCCATCATTAGTTATGTGTATACTGTTTATTTGCTAATGAAAGCAGTGTTTCTCTGTCCCTTTCTATTCTCTGCACTGCTAGTTCAGACTGTTGATACAATGTAAGACAAGGCAACTGATCCACAATCAGATCCCCACAACTACTAACTCAAACTACTGTATATCCACCATTCAAAGCCAATCCTAAAAATCTTAAGCCTCTCAACTCTTGTCATTCCCACTCACAACTTGTTTACGTTCACTATGCCTTTTTCTCTAATCACTGTGCTGCTGAGTTTACTTCAGCACTTACTCACCTTTTGAAGTCTGGCTTATGGAACTTTCCCTTTCCATTCAAACAATGTACATATCAAGCTTATTCTTAAAAATACAATGCTTGACCTAGACTACTGTAACCTGCTAACTGGCTTCCCTATATTCCACTTATCCCCAGTACAGTCTGTACTAAATTCTGCTTCATGAATCTTCCTCCTCTTCTCATCTAAGAGGGAACAGGCCCCTCCAAAATTCCTTATCTCTACTTCCCATTAAGCAAACAACAATTTATAAACTTATTCTCATAACTGTCATTGTTCTGCACTCTTCTCTTGTGTCTCCATAATAGTGTATCCTGTTTTCTCTGTTTTAATTTAGGCAATTAATATTTAATAGATTAACCCTTTAAAGGGGACCCGTCACCCAAAAAAATTATTCAAAATCCTAATTTATCACATTAGTCAAGCAAAATGAACTTTAATTACACTATATAAATTATTTGATTCTTGCTTCCTTCAGCCTGGGAATTCAAAATTATACGAAGCAGGCAGCAGCCATTTTGTGGACACTATTATTAAGACAAGCCTTGCATCATCTCAGAATCTTGTTTGTGCACCAGAATGGGGGACCCGATGTCCATCCCATGCCCTGGCTACACAATTAAATGGTAAAGAGAACGGGGGAATGTGTGGAGAGCAGTGACATCTAGGAAGTGCTGAATGGAAAGTGAAAGTAATTGTCTGCCCCGCCTCTATGCCACTGGCATAGAGGAGTGGCAAACAATATTTGATTGACAGCTGAGATTTTTAAATGAGCTTACAACAGCTATGAATGCTTTAATAAAAAATAGAAATTGGATTTCATGTTTAATTTGAAAAGGACTTTTATTATACAGAATTTTGTGTCTGGGTGACAGGTCCACTTTAAACGCCAAGAACGTAGCTCCTAGGTTCTGGCTTAAAAAGGCTCTGAGCACCAGGAATGTAGGAGCTATGTTCTCTGTTTAAAGGGCTGCCTCTCTGCACTTCTGGCAAAATTGAAGTGCAGAGAGGTGCTCCTGGCTGCTCAACCCCCTAGACAACGAGCCTAGGGGGCTGCCATGTGGGTCCTGTGATGCGATTGTTGCAGGACCCAGCTTCTTACCTCCTCCTGTGCTCAGTAGGCTGCTCCCCCATTGCTGCTTCTTCCTGGACCCAACCTCGTGTGATAATCTCTGCACACTCGCTTCCTGCTGCTGATCTCTTCAGTCCTGCACCCTGCAGAGGTACTTTACAAAAATATATGGTTTTGGGGGGTCTTTGTGCTGTTAGGACGATCTGGTGCACATAATACTGCATGCAGTCTGAGTCTTTGTTCACAGAAGGCGAATCAGCAGCTGAGAAAATTCATATGCGCTGTTTTTATTTGGGGTTCGCACATGCCACCTGCTTTGGTATATCTATGCATATTGGGCATCAAACTGTCCAGTAGACCCTTGGCATCAATATATAGGGATCCACTTGTTTGTAAGAAATTGGATGAGATAAATGCGGCCAATTGCAATATTTTTAAACACTTTTTATAAATATCATAAAAACTGCTGCCTTTAGCATAGCTTTGCAGTTAAGTAGTTTGGAGTAGAAAGATGTAATTAATCCCTTTTAGATTCATCATAATGTGTACTTTCCAAAGATATATGGTTTTCAGGGGTCCCCATAATTTTTTGTAGATTTTATCCCACATAAAACTGGCAATGTTGAAAAATGTGTGTAAATATAATCCATCAAATACAGTCATATGAAACATTTTGATAACTCCTCTCAGCTTGCCTAATAATTTACTCCACTTTCAACAAAAAACATAACAGTGGTATGTCTTTCATTTCCCAGGAACATCTGGTATCGAGTACTAGGGTGTTTTCTGAACAAAGATTTTTAGTGAAACAGTATTCAGTTGTATGAAATTAAATCAAATGTGAAAAACTGGATGAGCAAAAATTTGCGTACCCTTGTAATTTTGCTAATTTGAACGCATGTAACTGCTCAATACTGATAACTGGCAACACCAAATTGGTTGGATTAGCATGTTAAGCCTTGAACTTCATAGGCAGGTGTGTCCAATCATTACAAAAGGTATTTAAGGTGGTCAATTGCAAGTTTGACTCTCCTCTGAAGTGTAACAGCATGGGATCCTCAAAGCAACTCAAATTAGATCTGAAAACAAAGATTGTTCAGTATCATTGTTTAGGGGAAGGCTACAAAAAGCAAAAATCTATCTCGGAGGTCTAAACTGTCAGTTGCAACTTTAAGGAATGTAATCAGAAAATGGATGGCCACAGGCCATGTCTGGCAGGCCAAAAAAAATACAGGAGTGGTGTCACGCACGCCACCACAGACTCACATGACACAGCATGCAACTGTAAAGGCCCACACAGTTCCTTGCTAACCTGTGCAGAACTCACACGCAGTCACACCCAAACAGTCCCAACATGCCAAAACCATGCCATGCCACCATCGCGCTTAAGGGCCGCAAGCACCCAACTCTTGACACTCTGACGCTTACTAGAGGCTTATGCCACTATGCTTTCTAGCTAAGCACTATGACATTCACGTTATGAGCATAAAACAATATTACCTTTAAATCTGCCCTGAGACAAGACCACCCCTCTATAGCACAGGTATGATAATTGTATTTTCAGTCCCCTAGCCAGACAGTATGGCCTTATGACATTTAGTGGGTATTTGTGAATTACCCCCTACTGTGAGGTTTCATCACAATGTGGATTCTAGAAGAAGGCTTATTGAATTGGGAGGAAGAGGAAAACCTAACCCTTTCTATGCTGGAACTTACTGTTCCATCATGACAAGCGGCATATATACGGAGGACTGTGAGAATGGTTATAGACAACCCAAAGATCATTTCCAAAGACCTGCAAGAACTTCTTGCTGCAGATGGTGTATCTGTACATCGTTCTACAATTCAGAGCAATTTGCACAAAGAACATCTGTATGGCAGGGTGATGAGAAAGAAGCCCTTTCTGCACTCACGCCACAAACAAAAAGTCGCTTGTTGTATGCAAAAGCTCATTTAGACAAGCCACAGTCAATTTGGAACAAAGGGCTTTCGAATTGATGGGACAAAAATTTAGTTATTTGGTCATAACAATAAGCGATTTGCATGGCAGAAGAAGAACGCTGCATTCCAAGAAAAACTTTAAATTTAAACATAAACTGCAACCTATTGTCAAATTTGGTGGAGGTTCCATCAAATTGTTGGGCTATGTGGCTAGTTCAGTGACTGGGGCCCTTGTTAAAGTCGAGGGTCAGAGAGTGGCCGAGAGTTGAACTTATGCCAGGGTTGGATATTCCAACAAGACAATGACCCTAAACACACTTGGAAATCTACAAAGGCATTTATGCAGAGGGAGAAATACAATATTCTGGAATGGCTGTCACAGTCCCCCGATTTAAATATCATACAAAATATATGGGATGATTTGAAGCAGGCTGTCCATACTCGGCAGCAATCAAATTTAACTGAACTGGAGAGATTTTGCATGGACGAATGGTTAAAAAAAACCTCCATCCAGAATCCAGACACTCATCAAAGGCTATAGGAGGTGTCTATAGACATTTGCAAAAGGAGGCTCAACTAAGTATTGATGTAATCTCTCTGTTGGGGTGCCCAAATTTATGCACCTGTCTAATTTTGTTATGATGCATATTTTCTGTTAATCCAATAAACTTTATGTCACTGCTGAAATACTACTGTTTCAATAAGGCATGTTATGTATTAAAAGGAAGTTGCTACTTTAAAAGCTCAACCAATGATAAACAAAACTCCAAAGAAATAAGAGGGGTTCCCAAACTTTTTCATATGACTGTAAGTATGCACAATGTAGATTCCGGGGTCTTTACATGCCATGTACTTCGATAAACCTATGTACATTGGGCATCAAACTGTTTAGCGGACCCCAGACAATATTTGGGGTGATTTATCTTGATACCTAATAGTATGTGGGAAATAAGATGTTGCCAGGTGGAAGTTTTGAGGTGATTTTTGGAAATGTCGCCAATTTTAGGAAAGCTTTGTGGCTTGGAGCTTTGGAGTAGAAAGACATGCATACCTAATTTGGATTCAGGGTGAATGTACTTTTTTCTACCTTTGCCCCCCCAACAATGTAAATGTGTTGATTTTGCAGTACCTGAAATGACAGACCATATGGGGGTCTTCATTTTAGGGCCCCTATATGTCACGTGCTTAGGTAAGACGATACATATTGGACATCAAACATACTGCACATGCGCTGCCGAATACAGAAAGAGCGTGCGGGCCAACATGGCTGCCGTGAACTCAACAGGAGAGGAACTGCACGGAGGGGTCAGTAACAAGTTAGGGGCATTAGCCCAAGGGGGAAGGAAGAGAGGGGGGAGGGGGGCAACAAAGGGGAGGGATTTTAGCACCCAAGGGGTTGAATTCTCCTTTAAGCTTTTTTTTTTTTTTAAACTTGTTTTTATTGTAAATGATAAAGAAAAATCACATGAAATATTTGTATATATTTTCGTAAAGCAGAAAGTACAGTGATTATGATTTCAAATATAAAGCATTTCAATAACATTTTAATAACATTTTAAACATTCAGCTCAGTTATGGTTTCTAGCATCGGAAGGTAGGACCTATGAGGATTAGTTCAGATAGGAGGTCAGTAGTCTATTAGTTTGATGACTTCTGGGAGGCGCAGTATCGGGACGTAACGGTTCTTGTTGTTGTGTTGCTATATATTGGGACGATTCCATGATCAAAGGATGATCCTTGAGAACCTCCATATCATACCATGACGTATGTCGAAAGGTGTATATTGTGAGGCATTTGATTTGTTGTGGGAGGTGTGCTATGTAGGTAGACCAGGTATTGCAGAATTTTGATGTGTTGTGTTCTTTCCTGGTTACGGTTTCCAGCCAGTCCATATGGAAAATATACTGTCGTTTTTGCATACCTCCCAACATTTTGAAAGTAAAAAGAGGGACAAAAAGAATTTTTTTTTTTGTGGTTGCCATTAGTTCCTGCCCCCAGCATTTACCTACCTATTTCAAACAAATGCTCTGTGAGGCTACACATTTATTATTATTTTTTTACTACTCTTTCTGTTCATTCCCTCCCGTAATAATATTCCAGTCTCTGATTCAGATGAATGAGTGGTTCCTAGGCTAATTTGGACCTAGCACCCAGATTGAAATTGCAAACTGGAGAGCTGCTGAATAAAAAGCTTAAAGGACTACACACTGACCCCCCACCACTGAAATTGGTGAAACAAAAACCATACCTCCCAACTGTCCCTTTTTCGGAGAGACAGTCCCTCTTTTGACAGCTCAACCCGCAGTCCCTTATTTGTACTGGAAAGTCCCTCTTTTCTCTGCACTGAACAGCCAGAAAAAGAAACAAAGTTTCTCACTTAATTGGCTTTTAGCAGAAAGCCCAGAACAGGTAACAGGTGCAAATAAGATACTTTGTAACAATTTTGAGACACAAAAACACAGTGTGGCCACAGAAAGGGGTGTGGTCAAAGAATTTGCTGCGCTACGTGCAGGAAAACATTTTTTTTTTCTCCATCCTAACACAAGCAGAAGGTGAGAGATGGAAAAAATAATCATTGAGCGAGGAAGAGCTGACGGCAGATTGTATTATTGGTAACCAATATACCAACCACAGAAAAATATATTTTCGCACATATTTTTTGAGCACATAGCCAGAAACCACCACAGAAACAAATCCCTCCTAATTGTCTGTTGTATTACTGTTACCAATAACATCCTTCGCCAATCAACCCCCCTCCCTCAGGACGTGCCGCGTCAGTCCGCTTTGTAGTCGCGGCGTCACAGTCTCATCTCGCGAGACAGTGACGAAACCGTGAGATACCCTGAAAGATTCTAGAGTTGGACATATAAATGACATTGCGGGACAATTAAACAGCGATTTGAGATTGAGGGCTGTGTTATGAAAGTCGGCACGCTCCCGCAGAAAGTGGGACTGTTGGGCGCTATGCGGTACGTTTGTATTTCCTTCTGTAAGGCCCCTTCTAAGGGGTCCTAAACTTTGGGAATAAAACAGTCTAATCTGCATGAACCTTATCTGTCAGGGCCCCTATACTTCCTGGCTCCTCCTCCCTGCGGTCACGTGTTCTGCTGCTGCCATAGTTACGCACCTGCTTCTTAGTAAGATGTGTATGATTTAGCCTAAAAGCAAATATAACGGTGCTTTTATCCATTAAAATTATGTTTGTGCACCTGCTAATTAGTACTAGGCAGTTTTCTGTAGCTAAATGTGCCCATTTTTTTCACAAAATTAAATGTTTACCAATGACAAATGTTGTTTACTTTCTATACACTGTTATAAACCCGGGGGGGGTTCAAAAAGTGGTCTACATGTATTATTATAAATAGACCAAAAAGCCCTGACATAAAGCAGCTACTGCTTTGAAACAGAAAGGAAGGTGGCTAAACCACACTGAAATATTCCATATTCCACATACATTAAAGGAGAAGGAAAGCTACAAAATCCATTTTATTGCCAATAGATTAGCCACAATAGTACAATCTATAGGAATATATTTATTTTGTAGAATGCTTCACCATACCTGAGTAAACAGCTCTAGAAGCTCTCTCTGTTTGTTTAGGATAGCAGTTGCCATATTAGCTTGGTGAGACCACTTCCTGCCCAAGTCTCCCCCTGCTCACTCATAGCTCTGGGCTCAGATTACAGGAGGGAGGGTGAGAGAGGCGCAAACTGAGCACGCTCAAGCCCTAGCCCTGGAGATTTATGCTGAAAACAGGAAGTCTGATACAGAAGCCCATGTGTACACAATAGAAGGAAAGAAATGCTGTGTTTCTTTTGACAGAGCAGCATTACATTGAGGGTTTACTGATGTATTTATATAGACCTTTCTGATAAAGCTTACTTAATTTTAGCCTTTCCTTCTTCTTTAAAGCATCATATGTCATCTTTTCAGCATGAGAAATGAGCAGTGCTCTAAAAATGCATATTTATTTTCATTATTAAAAATCACTACTAGGGGGTGCCTATTTGTTACTGTTAGGCACCCTCCCAGTGACTATAATTGCTAACTTTAGACTGCCCCAGGCTGGCACTCCTTTTAGCTAAAAATGAACTGGCCCAGGGTAATGTTCTATATAGCGCTTCCAGCTTGTCCTGGGGATCCTTTTCAGTTTCATAGGTTGGTGAGCATGCACAGTAGAGTAAAATCAAAACCGAGATAATTAGATAATAAAATCTGATTGTTTATCCTGATGTGCATACATACTGCTACAAGGGATCCCTGGGCAAGACACAGAATTATGGTGTGCTGCTTAGCGATTATAATTAGTAAGCGGGGCTAACTAGTTGGTACACCAAAGGATTAACCAAGCCTTGTCCTTTAATTAATCAATAGGCATAGCATATTTTCAGCAAAAGCCTCTGTAACCAGCATAGAAAAAAATAGATTGCTATTGTTCACATTTCTGCTCAGAGGTCAGTTTATCCCCTTTTCTTCCATTTTTGCAGTGGAGTCCATGCGAAAAGAAATGTTTGAAAAGCCAATTATTATACAATGGCATGCTGGCACAAAACGTATGTGGTGCTCATGAAACTGAACTGCTTCAGCTATAATTTCAAAAAAATATTTGACTGTCACTGTAAAAAATGCCAGATTAGAGGAGTAATTATGCATATTTGCATTTTCACTTTGTTTACTTGTGTATACTGAAGATACTGATAGAGAGAGATAATTGAAGTAGCAGGTCCTTTCTTTCAGAAAAGTTCAAAACATGCTTGAACATTACATACCCCCAACATTCTGGAAATAAAAAGAGGGACAAAAAAGTTGCTGGCACAGTGCAGCAATTTTTTTGACCACGCCCATTTTTGTGATCACACCCCCAATTTACCATGTTAATTTTACAAAATTTGGCAGGTTATAAGAGTTTGAACATATTTCTGTGGGTTTTTTCAGTTCTTATGGTTTTGCTAATGAAGGTGAATTGCCCTTTAGGGTTTCAGCACATGGTCAGATTCAGTGAGATTTAGTCGCCTGGCGACTAATCGCCTCTTCTTCGGGGCAATAATCTCCATGAACTGAAGTTTCCTCGTGAGCCAACTTCGGGCATGTTTGGAAATTGAAGCACCGCGAGTGCATTGCCGCAGGCATTTTTTCATTTTAGCAGGCAGAAGGCAAGAGGAATGCAGTTCGGGGAGATTGTTGCCCCAAAGAAGAGACGATTAGTCGCCAGGCGAAAAAATCTCCCCGAATGTGCCCGTGTGCTTAAACCCTTAAGCTGTGAGTCTAATTCTCCCAAGGGACCTGTTATCTTATATTGTTACAATTATTTGTTTGCTTATATCTGCCAAAAGCCATTTAAGTTTTTAAGCCAATTAAGCTTTTTCTGCCTGTTCAGTGCAGAGAAAATTGTGACTTTCCAGTACAAACGAGGGACTGCAGGGTGAGCTGTCAAAAGAGGCACTGTCCCTCTAAAAATGGGACAGTTGGCAGGTATGACATTGTGTGCATTGTTCTCTCCAGTCTGTTGCAGGGCTCATTGTATGGCATTTTTTGAAAGCCACCTGCCTCTACTGTTTTCTCAAACAATGAGTTTGTATGTTACCCTGTGTCTGTGTGAGATTCATTCAACTAGTCTGGTTTCCTCCCACAAACCAAAAACATACAGGCAGGTTTATTGGCTCCTGATGAAATTTGCAGTCTGTACAAATGTGATAGGGACTTAGATTGTATACTCCACTGTGGCAGGAACTGATGTGAATGATGAACAGTCTCTGTAAAGCACTCTGTAGGACTGCATGCTTTATTTGCAGAAGTACAATTCCCTATTGGCTGCTATAAAAAGTTTTCAATTACAGCAAGCAAGTTTGGAGCAGGTTTAAGGCGCCAATATGTTTATTTCTTCCTAGTGGAATCATATTTCTGGGGAAAATGCTGGTGTGCTTTTACACAAAACAGAAAAAGTGTTTTGTCTAACCAATGTAAATTGTTTTTTTTTTTGGTTTAAATGGAACCAAAAGTGTCTCAAGCTTCTCTGTTTAACTCTACGTACCACTTCAGTACCGATTTAGTATATGTCTGTGTTTCTACCTAATAATAAACTGCTTATACTAAAAACCAAGGGGGCAAATTCACTAAAGACGAATTTTCACCAGCGACCGATTCGCCACACTTCTCCAGGTGCAAATTTATTACCACTACGCTAATTCACTAAAATGCAAAGTTGTGTCTCAGCAGCTTCACAGTGCAAGCATTTCCTAGCAAAGTTTCGCTAACATTCAATTCTGTGTAGGTAAACTTCATTAGTACTCTTGTGCTTAGGTCAATTTGAATAGGGCGTGTACATAAGTCGTATGTACCTCTTTATTAGTAATGTTGGTGAACATGCTTGAAGTGGCCACTTATTATTACAAATGTCCAAGGAAGCTAAATAAAGACAAAATATATCCTCTAATGCCCTAGACATAAGCCCACCCTAAAACAAATGTAACATGCCCCTCAAATGTCTGGAAAAAAATGTTAACACAAAAATCATTAGGAATCTTGAAGGCAATCCCGCTTTAAAAAAAGTCGCCATTTTTTACAACTTTTGTGACTTTCCGGCATACAGGATATGATGTCACTGACATAAGATTGAGGAAGACGTAGCTTCGTTTTATCAGTTCGTCTGGCCTAAGGTGGCGAAGGAAGCTCTGGCGAAAGAGGTTCAGTAAAATTTGCACTTTAGTGAATTTGCGGAGTAACAACCGTTCGCCAGAGCTAAAAGTCGCCTGCCGATAGCGTGCAAACGTACGCTAGCGACGGTCTCTTTCACTAGCGAATAGTCCTCTATGCCTGTTAGTAAGTTGGCGATGTACCTGTGGATGGGATTTCTGGCGAATTGTCACTAGCGAGGGCCACTTCACCCTTTAGTTAATCTTTCCCCAAGACAGCTACTGCTTTGGATAGTATGATACATATTATTAATAATGTATATTTGTATCTAGAAAGCTCCGAATTACGGAGTGTCCACCTTCCAAAAATGATTTCCTTTTTTTCTGTAAAGCATTCATAGCTGTTGTAAGCTCAATTAAAAGTCTCAGCTGTCAATCAAATATTGTCTGCCCCTCCTCTATGCCTAGGCATAGAGGCGGGGCAGACAATAACTTTCACTTTCCATTCAGCACTTCCTAGATGTCACTGCTCTCCCCACATTCCCCTGTTCTCTTCACCATTTAATTGTGTAGCCAGGGCATGGGGATGAACATCAGGTCCCCCATTCTGGTGCACAAACAAGATTCTGAGATGATACAAGGCTTGTCTTAATAACAGTGTCCACAAAATGGCTCCTGCCTGCTTGTTATCATTATGAATTCCAGACTGAAGAAAACAAGATTCAAATAATTTATATAGTGTAATTAAAGTATATTTTGCTTGATTAATATGATAAAATAGGATTTTGAATAATTTTATTGGGTGACGGGTCCCCTTTGATGGGTCTGTAGTATAAAATACATTAATGTATGTGATTTATTTATAGTGTTCTGTTTTGATGAGGTGGCACAATTTGTGGAATGTGCTAAAACAGTCAGGAAGATTGTCACTGGAGAACAGGCTAAAGTCCAATAACACCGTATCCAGAAAGGCAATATAAGGCAATGTAACAGGCAATGGTCAAGGCAGGCAGCAATCAGAATAGAGTGGAGCAGGCAGAGAGTCAAGAACTGGTGAACTCAACATTGTTAAACAAGGGGAAGGGCGGATGGGTTGGACTATGTTTAAGAAAGGTACAGATAGCACCTGAAACATTGATGCATATGTTATTTCCAGATAAGTGTGTTTTTCATGGTTATGAATAAAAAATATTCCACGGTTGCTCTTATATGACCTTACTGATTTTGTTCAAGAGACACAAAGTTTTATGAATTTTACAGTGTGGCTCAGTTAGATTCAATTAGAATTACCATATAATCCTTTCATCTCATAAGATACGGTAAACAACATTTTAGACAAATATCTGTTAAAGAAAAGACACCAGGGATTTAGGGTAATAAAAATTTCATTAAAATGCCATTATGCTCATACATGACATGACCCTGCATGCAAGATTTTTTAATGATCACTATTAAATTGGATGATATTGTCTGCCCATTCTGTTTAGAAAACACAACTTATAATTAGTACCAAGGACTTGTTGTGGTACACATCAATGCTTCAACATTTTGTGACATTAAATTGATTTTCCCCTACTTCTTACAGTGTTGACAAAGTTTTAGCAAATGTTCTTCATATTAATAGAACGTGATGAGGGTGCCCTTTTTATTTCTATTTATAAAAAAAACTAAACATAATGTGTCTGACTGCTTGGCTTCATTCTGTTCAGTCATGGAATATTAGACAATGTGCATTTTGCAATATGCCTTGACAAATATAAGAAAAGTCTTTGTCACGCTGACATTTACAAAGGAAATGCATTTTTTACTTGAGAAAAATACAAAATTTGCAGTCCACGATAAACGAGACAGAAGCTAGCTCCGTGTTCAGTATATTAATTATGCACAATATCCACAGCATTTCTTACAAAATACATTAAAAATTGATGACAGAACCATTTTTATAAAAGAAGCAAAGCTGTGTTAAAATATTACAGCTCACATGTAGACTATATCATTCTTTTGCTGGAAAATATCAGCCAGTCACACTTTTAACTATGAAATGTTTATTTACTTTGCTGCTAGCAGAAACTTAGCCTAAAGACTAGATACAGAAGATGAGCAGAAATATATAACAGCATTTGTGCCTGAATGCCCATATCTAACCAACTT
Organism: Xenopus petersii; assembly: GCA_038501925.1. NCBI lineage: Eukaryota > Metazoa > Chordata > Amphibia > Anura > Pipidae > Xenopus > Xenopus petersii. The sequence continues at coordinate 61,215,067 of CM076672.1, forward strand.
GCAGGCAATGCCTTAAAAATTTTTACAAACACAAAATGACATGAAAAACCAAGCGCTAAATACAGAGCAGAAATATGAATTTAGAGTAAACGGGGAATTGCGTACTTGAAATGTTCCCTTGGTTCATATCTTTTGTCAGTTTTCGTGCCTTTTATGACCAAAAAGATCAATAATCACTTGTGGTTCTGGATTATGGTCAGAATCTTAAGGTCTCCTAAAAGGGAAGTACTGAAAAGAAAAACAAATATTGTAATGTGTTCAGACTAGAGACCACACAGATAAAGCTATTGATTAGTTGCTCACATTGCTTATCTTTAACCTTTGAAAATGTATTTTTGCCTAAATTGCCTTATGATACTTTTATTCTAAATCTTTTTCCAGGAGTAATCCTTATGTCCAGTACATGGTGTTCTTGTTGAATTATGCAATGGATTATGTCTCACTGATGTTTGAAGGGGCTAGAGATTAGCAGAGTCGCACTGCATTTATTTTGAATTCATACAAAACCAATTCCGTTTCATTTTAATCCCTCAAGTAGCTATTAAATCTTAACATTCAGAATAGCTTCCAGGCATAGTAGCTTACCAGAGAGGACATCTTCCGTAACATAGATCTCATAGCATAGATCCCATCAAAGATAGTATAATTATATTTATTTCTCTCGTTAGTTGCCTTACAGTTGTAACATTATTAATAATAATCTACAAAAAGTTTTTTTATTGCTCACAGTTGAAAACCTACTCCATGTGCTGAAAGGTCTGGGAAATGTGTACCTGGACCTCCACATAGTTTAATGTTAGCCTGTAAACTTTATTCCACTGATGTAATATAATTTGAATATTATCTCTTACAGAGCAGTCCGTTGGGTAGGTGTTGTCGGTCTGGAAATACACGCACAGATAAATTCGGAGTCAAAACTGTTTTCAAGCTCACGAGTTCAGTTTGCTGCTCCACCTAACTCCACTGTATCATTCTTTGATGCTTCATTACCTGGAACACTTCCAGTAAGTACCTGTTTAAAAGTTTTTTTTCCTATTTAGCGTTCATAGATTTTAAAGACCTACATTTTTATTTTGGTAACATTAATTTTCCCAGGTGGGGTTAGGGAGCAGGAAGGAGGCTGAGACTCGAGGCTTGTTGCAATTTTGTTGTATACTTTCAGCTCATAAATTTTTTCTTTTATGCTAATAAATAATTCTTAGTTAATGCTAATACATTAATGTTTCCATAATGCTAAAAAAAACGCAATTTGGAGAGCCCAGTATTTCGCTGGATTTTGGAGTGTGTTGCAGTTTCTATTCTATCCCAGATCTGGAGTGAGCAGAGGAGGCAGGAGTTTTAACTGGGCCAGCAGAAAAATTACTAGGTATGGGATGTATTGCAACCCAGTGCAGTGAAAATATAGAAGATTGCGTTCCAATGAAAAGTACCACAGGCTGTTTCTTTTTTTTAAGAAAAAAAGGCTGAGAGAGGCAGATCAGCCCTGTGCCCCATCTTCATTTAATTGAATTACATCTGCTTGTGTGTGCTTACATGCAGTGGAGTGGGGAGGGGGTCTGCCTTTGTGTATTTGGGCTAACCTCTGCTGAGTGTGAGTGCACACAAGCGATAGCCATTATAATTAATTAAAATGGTGAACGGAGCTGATCCGCTTCTCTCAGCCTACAAATATTTGCAGCCTGAGAGCAACAGAGCCTTGTGTCCATAGCCTTAGAGTGACTGAAGGATGCCTAAATAATTGCCACACCACAGTAAATTTGGCTTTCAAATTTTTGTCTTAACTCAATTGTAGCAGTCACCTTCCCAAGCTTACCACTCACTGCTTTCCTGAGTTAAGCTGGCCATAGATGTAAGGATTTTTAAAAGATATTTTCATTATCATAAGACCAAGGTTATCTTGAAACAATCGTTTAAATGTATGATTTGTCCATCAACTGAAAGACCATTTCAAGCGATGTTGTCTAGTTGAAGCTAGGAAAACCTGAAGGTAGCTGCCTGCTTGGCCCTGCAAACAATTGGGCAATAGATAGATTTCACTGTGACAATGAAAATTTTCTAACCTGGCCGATCAACGAAAAATCGTTAGCTGCACAATCTTTGATTCCCACTAACCTCACAATAATTCGACGGATTGGATGTATTGCACTGAAATCGGTCATTCATCAAAGAAAAATACTATGCGCCAAGGCATAAGTTACAATCACCTCTCTATGTTTGAAAAGTAGATATAAAATAATTTGATTGTAAATCTTATCTAGATGATTTCATTGTAAAATCAACGTAGAAACAAAAATTCAAGTAACTGTTATAATTTCTTGTACTGTGTTTGGATAAATGTCAGCCCACTAAGTTCAGTGTGTTTTATCCAGCCACCATGTTACTGTCAGTATGACAGGTGTATGTTGAACATTTAGGGGGTTATTTACTAAAATCCAAATTCATCTTATAATTTGAATAAAAAAAAAGCTTGACCAAACTCCCATCCCGATCTTGCCTTATTTATTAATATAATAACTCAAATAAATCAGATTGGGGGAAAAACCTGGTAACTTCCAATTAGTTCAAGCAAAAAGAATTGATGCGGTCTGTCGCCCTCGCGAGAAACCAGCCACTTCGAGCCGGTAAACTTTCTATACACAGTGCAATCCCGCTCAGTTGGCACTGTTCCAGACTTCAAAGAGAGGCATGTATTCATCTTGAAAAGCGGCTTTATGTAAACGTACTCGGTGGTGTACATATTATGCAGTCAGCGATTCGGACGCGTTTCTTGCCTAAAAACTAGGCACTTTTTTTTAGGCAAGAAACGCGTAAGTCCAGAAGCACCCACTGCATAATATTTACACCACGAGTATGTTTAAATAAAGTCGCTTTTCAAGATGAATACATGCCTCTCTTTGTTGTCTGGAACAGCACCCAACTGAGCGGGATGGCACTGTGTAAAAAAACTTCCAATTAGTATAGGGACATCTCACATTGACTTATACATGACATTGACAGGTCTGAGATGGCGGATTTTTGGATTCTGGCTTTTTGCAGCATCGAGTATAAAAAATCTCAAAAAATGTAATTTTGTTTTCACTGTTTTGTTTTTACCCAGAAAACCCCAACCAGATAAATCTGAGGTTTAGTTAAATAACCCCCTTGCTGTTGGTATTTATAATCAGTTTCACCAGTCCACATTTACAAGGTCCTCTGAACATTCACATCCAGGGCCGGATTTCTGTTTTGGTCGCCCCCTAGGCCAGAGGGTGAAACTCCCTCTCGCGAGCGTACCCACCTCCCCTTGCGAGCACTCATGCGCAGTCTGCTTCCTGGACACTGGCAGAGCGATGGCATAGGTGCTTTTCTACCAAAATAAGAATGCGGCTGGGCGGCATGCCGCTTCTAAAACTTTGTCGCCCTAGGCCCAGGCCTTTGTGACCTCATCACAAATCCGGGCCTGTTTGCATCCAAAGCTCTGAGTTTCTCATGTTTACAGTTCTGTATTTTTGTGCAAATCTTCCCCTCTCCTGTTCTTTAATGAGCACCCAAGGAACAATATTCTGTTTGTATTCTGCCTTGCAGAACCTGCTTAGTTTAGCCATTATTTTATTTCCTTCTTATGTTTTCCCATCTCTAGCCTATAGTATGTCAATCGTCTTAAGAACTGAGAGTGCATAGGCAGTGCAAATCGGCCTGTGGTGGCAAAGACCAAGCAGGCCACCTTAGGAACAACTTAAAAAGAGAAAGAGAGAGCACAAGGGATAACGCCCATAGTGTATCACAAAAGGTATAGTTGCAAGGTTTCAAATTTCTGTTACCAATTAGCAGGGGATGTGAGTAATATGTATTAGGTAAGGGTCCACCACAGTGCTCCCCCTCCCGCCTATATACTCACAGGCACAATGTTAAGAGTCGCTTTTTCAAATACAATTTGAACCTTCAGTGTTTCAACAATGGCAACCCATTCAATTGATGTGTGAAAAAACAATAAAAGATACAGTTGTGCATTAAAGCTTTTAATGATTTATAAATAGTAAAAATAAATGTCTACTCATAAAATGGATAAATGTACAAAAATATCAAAGGAAAAGACGCTGACTGCTCCTGGCTTCCAAAGTGTTTCCTGAGGCTCCGCCCCTCTTCATCAGAGAATATCTTTACTGCTTGTACTTTTATCCATTTTATGAGTAGACATTTGTTTTTACTATTTATACATCATTAAAAGCTTTAATGCACCATTATATCTTTTATTGTTTTTTCACACATCAGGTAAACGGGTTGCCATAGCTGAAAATGGATCAAATTGTATTTTGAAAAACGACTCTTTACATTGTGCCTGTTAGTATACAGGTGGGAAGGGGAGCACTGTGGTGGACCCTTACATATTCCTTACATCCCCTGCTAATTGGTAACAAGATTTTGAAACCTTGCAACTATACTATTGGTGATACATTATGATAGTTTTCCCTGCTGCACTCTTTTTCTCTTTTCAAGCACTTCCTGAAGCTGAAAATTCTACACTATTGAGAGATGCCTCCATTGGGATTTGAGTTCATCCCAAAACCTTTTTTCTTTTATTAGTGTTCCACCCTAGGAACAAACATGCTTACTGCCTGGACAGACAGATAACATAAAGCCATAATAGCAAAGTTTTACTCGTGCAGCAAAAGTGTACAAGAGTATTTCATAAGTTTTTGTTTTTCTTTTTAATAGCTAGTTGTTTATAAAATATATAAAAATATATATTTGCATGGACTTTCTTCATTTTCTATTTTTAGGTAATTAACAGAAGATGTATTGAAGCTGCTGTAATGACAGGCTTGGCATTAAACTGTTTAATAAACAAAAGGTCTTTATTTGATCGAAAGCACTACTTCTACGCAGATCTTCCAGTAAGTGTAGTATGTTTCTTACATAACTCATCAACCATGCTACCTCTTAAATTTTTAAAAGGTTGAAGCTGCACAGAAGCTGATTGAAGATGTACTGTTTTCTTGGCTGTTTATTTTGTTTTTGTAGTTATAGGTATATTGTTATGGCAGAAAAGAAAGGCACATGATTCAAAAACTTAGAACAGTTACAACTTTTCAGCTGGGGAATTCAAAACAACACATAAATTTACTTAAAATGAAAACTAACCCTTTAAACTTTTTATCTGTGTGTAAAAAGCTTCGCAGGGAGTTGTATTTCTGTACAGCTTTTTACACAGCTTTATAAAATGTGTGCCTTCATTGCTGATGCTTTTTATATTTTATGTAAATTTTCTGATTTCTAATACTAATCAAGCAATTTGATATGCTATCTCTTATCCATGACATTTGAGTAGTTTTACATATTAGTGAAATATGGAACACCGTGACCTAATGTCATTGCATGCATGGCCACTGCACTTTTCATCTATTTTGTCTGACTGAGGAATTGCCTGTGTCAAAGGCAATCTGACTTTAATGTCCTATTTCATAGTTAGTGAATAGAAAGGAAATCCAATAAAATTGGATTTATGCAGGGTGCCGGAGACGGAGCATCCAGGGAAAACATCACACAAATTACAGAGCTTGAACGCTAATCAGTGCCACAGTTACCAATTAATAGAAAGGAAATGACATGTCATTGAAATAAAATCTACCAGTAGCCCGGTTTGTTAGGCCATAATATAAATGCTGATTATTTTATTTCTACTGCTTGTAATTACTAACCGTACTATTATATTAAGTAATTTCAAACTTTCAAGGCACTTTCTGTTTCTGTCCCATTATTCCACTGACTGATATCAAGTATAATCAACTGATTTTACTCAGTGGATCATTACACCAACTGTTCCCATACATTCAGTTGTAAGTAATTGCAATATCTTTGATTTAAGAAAAATGTTAAATTTAAATATTAAAAGGGCCAGAATCAAGGGGAACGACTCTTTAGTAAGTAAGTAAATGCTATTTTACTAAAGAAAAAGGACTATTTTTTTACTAAAAATCACCTCCCTTCCTTCTAAACCCTTTTAGCGTTAACATGATATTGTAATTACTTTCCACCAGCCTTCACATTCAAATCATTTGAGGTCTACACAATAACATTTCCAATCTACAAGGTCTGTTTTATATATTCAATTCCACTCTACACCCCTCATCAACAGAACCACCCTCAACATCTTACACTCTCCTCAGGACATTGGACATCAGGACATTGTTGATTTCTTCCAAAACAAGTAGTGTCAAGCCATTTCATAAAAAATTTAGCCCAGCAGCAACAGGCGCAGCACACTTGCATCATCTGTATACAGAAGAAGGCGAGATAATGCAGCAATTCAGATTTCCTGGGCAGTTCAGTTTTTTTCCCTAACTGGAGCACCAGCCTGGGGAATTAACCTAGCAATTCTATTCACTGGTCTCCATGATCTTCTTCAATTTAGGGACTTCTTTTTTTCCTAGACAGTAGTACTTAAAATAGAATTGGTCACCCTACTGTACCTCAGTGCTTTCGATGCCCTTAGTATCAACCTTTTAAGTGCCAATAAAATTTTGCAATATGCATATTTTTAAGGATAATCTAAGCTTTCGTGTGTTAGCTCCACATTGAAAAAATATTTTTGAAAAATTGCTATTTTTCTTGATATTGGAATTCCAAGAAAATCCAACAGATTTGGAAAGCCTCATGTCTCTCGATCGTTCTTCTGTAGATCAAAAACTCCCAGTACATTACTTGACTACATGATTCATTTTCTAAGCACTACATCAGCAATTAACATACTCTAGATTTTAAAGCCAAAAAATCTTGTAACACTAGGGGGCAGATTTATCAAATGTCAAAGTGAATTTTCGAAGTAAAAAACTTTGAATTTCAAAGTCATTTTGGGGGACTTTGACTAGGGAATAGTCCAACTTCGATTTGAATTTGAAAAAAACTCGAAATTCAAAGGTCAAATTTTTTTTGAAGTACTGTCTCTTTAAAACTTTGACCATTCACCACCTAAAAGCTGCCGAAGTGCTTCGCCAGGCAAAGTTTTGACAGGTGCCGCTAATTCACTAAAATCCGAAGTTCCGCTCAGGGAGGTGAACGGTAGCGAAGTTGCGTTAATTCGTCCATCAAAGCGGTTACGCTAGCGATGCCTAATTTGCATACGTCGCCAAGTTAAAGTACAATGGGCGTATATGTAGCAGCAAGTACATTACACTACACAAGCCTGGGAAAGCTTCATGAAATAAAATAGAGTTGTTATTTTGCCCTATACATGTGCCCATTGTATAGTTTAGGTGCCATATGTTAGGAAATGTAGGGGGGAAGGAGGGTACCCCCAAAAAAATGTGGCAGTGGCAAGTCTGGCGCAAGAGGTAACGTTCAGTAAAATGTGCAAGTTAGTGAATTAGCATAGTTACGTCCTTTCTCAATATCGCAACTTCGTCTGGCGTAAGGGTGTGAAGTAGCGTTAGAGTAGGTCCACTTCGCTAGCGAATTTACGCCAGTCCCCGTAAATCGATGAAGTAATGAAATGACGTCACGCTGGTGAATTTGCGCTTGCGTTTCTGGCTTTGGTGAATTTGCACCTTAGTATCTCCCACATAGCTCTAGGTACCTAGATATGAATTCCAAGGATCCACCTAACACTTCATACCCATTGTGCATAGGATTACCAAAGTATCTGACATGTAGAGACCACAGAATAAAATTAGTGCATACAAATTTTCCCTGAGGTCACCTCAGCTACCAAAAAATCAACACTACTACAATTTATGTTGTGTAACGCCACAAAAAAAGTTTACTCCATAAAATCATATATTTCTAGAAAGTACACATTCGGAAAAAAAAAACACCCATTGACCAGTGCCTTTGGTGCTGTAAAAAACACCCACTTAAAGTAACTCCTATTAATTGTAATGCATTTAAGGAAATTTTAATGGATTTTCACAATTCAGCAAAATTTTCATCAAAGTGAAACGGGGCAGATTTGCTCATCAGTAGTTATGATCTGGGATTATTAGAGATGCAGTGATTAGTATAGATACAATGTTGGAGCTATTAGATATGTAAATACAGAGCTATACAAGTGTTAAAATATTAGAGCAGCGACTAACTTGTTACTTACCCTTCTGCGCAGGTCTAGTCCAGGGAGTTCACAGACGACATCTTCTTCCACGCGATCTTCTTCCTGCTTTGAACGGCGCATGCGCAGTAGGATAATTTTCGCCGGGAAGATCTACTGTGCATGCGCGTGACTTTTGGCGCATGCGCAGTAGATCTGTACTGGCGAAATGATCCTACTGCGCATGTGACAAAACGCCGTTCACAGCAGGAAGAAGATCGTGTGGAAGAAGATGTCGTCGGTGAACTCCCTGGACTGGACCTGCGCAGAAGGGTAAGTAACAAGTTAGGGGCATTTGCCCAGCGGGACGGGTAGGCCAGGGGGGAGGAGGGAGGGTGGGCAACAAACGGGTGGGGGGGTGGAGGGTTTGCGCCAACTAGGTTTCCTTCCCCTTTAAGTAACAAGCAGCTCATATAAATATAAATGTTATACTAATGCTGATTAACAGATGTAATTATTTATTTATTTACTACATTTTTATACTATAATATCCCCAAAGAACTACATATTCAGTTTCATATGAATTATCTATACCTCTATATGGATAGCCATTTTTTAAGAATAGAGCAATGTAAGAATTATTCTCAAATTAATATTGTAATATCATAACTTATGATACTTTGGGGGTTATTTATCAAAGGTCGAATTTGTGACAACTCCAATGTTTGCTTATTTATGAAAAATCCGATTGTAAAAAAACTCAAAATTGAATGCAATCGGGGGTTAAAACTCGAATACTCAAATTGATCTAGTTATCAGCTAAAAAAAACCTTGAATACCTTGAACGGATTGAGTTCAAGGGACCTCTGCCATTGAGCCTGTTAGGTTTTAGCTGGAGCTTTATTCAGGCATTTACAGTAGAAGCTTCGGGACATAATAAATCTAGAAAAATGTAAGTGTTTTCTAATCCTGAAAAAAAGTTTTTAGTGAAACTACCCTTGAAAAACTCAATTTTTTCAGGAAGAACACAACTTGAACTTTAATAAATAACCCCCTTAAAATATAGAATTCATTGATGAACTCAAGTTTCTGAAATAATCAAGTTTATATTTACTATTTCTCTCTCAGCATCTGTTTCTCTTCATTCTGTCTTCATGCAGCCGTTGGGTGTCAGATGAATATCCAATATCTTATAGGGGGACTCCCATTCCTAGCAGAAGAATTAGAGCTCAGTCAAATAACTAATTCCAGTACAAACAAAATATCTGCCTTTTGCACAAATCCTGCATTTAGAGAGACATGATTTTCTGGTGATTTTAATAGAGTGAGCTCTAATACATCTTCTAGGCAATAGGAGCCCCCCTATAAGCTATATTTGATCATTCATCTGACACCCAACTCCTGAATGAAGACAGAATGAGGAGAAACAGATGCTGAGATAGGAACACTGAAGACAAACTTTACAGATAAACCATACAGAATTTTTAATTGATTGCTTTCAGAAAGTTTCTTATTTCAGTATGCTGAAGCTAATATTAGATTTTCATTTTCGCGATAGTTACCCTTTAAGGTTTGCCTTGTGGTGGGAAGTATAAAAAAAATTTGTGTTTTCTTCTGCCTAAAGAAATAATTTACAAAAGTACTGTGAGTTAGTTAATCCTTCAAGGCACTGCTGATGTACATCTATGTATTGCAGGTATGCTCAGCCAGCAACCAGCGACACTATAAACATGAATATTTGCATATAAAATTAAGGTGTTAACAATTTTTGTCATGAGCCTCAATTAAGCTGTGTGTTTTATCAGTGGTATTTCTGGGGAAACATAATTTATGTAATTGTAAAAGCATAGTCAATTATGCAATTATTTATTAAGAAATACTAAAAAGAAAAGTGAATAAAATAGCATGCTGTGCGCAGAAAAGCTAACAGTTAGTGGATTATGTTATATTATGTAGAGTTAGTCTGCAAAAGCTTCTCCTCTCCTACTGTGCACAGAATGGCAGATGCCTCAGAGAGGAAACAGGCCTGTAATTAAATACTTTTATGTCTGATATGCATTGCCACTTCATTTAATAGAAGACAATGAGGGCATGCCTTTCACTAACAAGTTTTACATTTTTGTGAAGGCTGGTTATCAAATTACCCAACAAAGGCTTCCAATTGCGGTAAATGGAACTCTGACATATCGCCATCAAGTAGGAACAAAATGGAATCAGATGTTAACTAAATGTGTGAGGATCAAACAAGTTCAGCTAGAACAGGACAGTGGAAAGAGTCTTCATGATGAGATAAGGCGACAAACCCTTATTGACTTAAACCGAGCTGGTAAGCATCATTGATGTAACGTGCTTCTTGGTTCTGTATATGATATAGCACTTTGCATACTGAATATAATTTGCCACACTCTACAAGAGAATGCTTAGGGGCACCTTAAATGGCTTTAACACTATAGTTGAACTATACAAGGTTATTTGTATGATAATGGTGAAGGAAATACTACCCCCCCCCCCCAATTTTACACTCTTTTGGATTCATAAGGGCACACATGACCTGCCCCGGAGTTCCCTGCAAAATTAAAAATATAATTTCAGTAAATTATAGAGGAAGTATGCAATGTAAGTGAACATTATGGGAAATGCAGGGAATTTTCATTAGCTGGTGATACTATCCATTAATACCATACCATAGCTAATAAGAAAGCAAAACAGAGGCATCAGGGCTCATTTATGAATGCAAATGCAATGTGATAGACACAAAAACACCTACAAACTACCATGTTTTGTTTTTTTCTTCCAAACTAACTTGCAGCAAAACTATACCCCCGAATAACATAGTTCTCTATAAAAATATATTGCATAAAACAGCTCATATGTAAATCCCTGCCTGATCTAAATCAACCATTTTCATAAAATTATACTTTTTTAGTAGCATGTAGCATGTGCCTTTAATCCTAAATAGAAAATTGCCATTTAAGTACTAAGGGCCGCCCCCTGGCATTTTAGGATTGACGGTGCACACAAAACTCTCTAATAGGCAATTCAATTTGACATAAACTGCTGGTTATGTTTTCGTTCTGAAGGTATTGTTTTCTTTAATGGCAATTGCTTACCTCTGTGTTAAATTCCGAGACAGTTTGACTTCTAAATGGGTGGTTCACCTTAAAGTTAACTTTTAGTATATTACAGAATGGCTAGTTCTAAGCAACTTTTCAGTTGGTCTTCATTTTTTTTATAGCTTTTAAATTATTTTCTTTCTTCTTCTGATTCTTTCCAGCTTTCAAATGGGGGTCACTTATTGCTTTTCATTACTCATCTTTCTATTCAAACCCTTCCATTATTTTTACTCCAGTCTCTTATGCGAATCAGTGCATGATTGTCAATTTGCACCCAGCAACCAGATTGCTGAAATAGTAAAACAGAGAGCTGCTAAATAAAAGGCTAAATAAATTAAAAAAAACACAAATAATAAAAAAAATGGCAAATTGTCTCAGGATATCACTCCCTACAGAATAATAAGGGGCCAATTCATTAACTTAGAGTGAAGGATTCAAAGTAAAAAAACTTTGAATTTCGAAGTGTTTTTTGGGCTACTTTGACCATCAAATGGGCTCCTTCGACTTCGAATCGAAGGATGCCAACTAAAAATCGTTCGACCATTCGATAGTCAAAGTACTGTCTCTTTAAGAAAAAACTTTGACACCCCTAGTTCCCCACCTAAAAGCTACCGAACCCAATGTTAGCCTATGGGGAAGGTCCCCATAGGCTTGGCTAAGTTTTTTTTGGTCGAAGGATAATACTTAGATTGTTGGATTAAAATCCTTCGAACCGTTCGATTCGAAGGATTTAATCGTTCGATCGATATTCGAAGGATTTAATCGTTCGATCAATATTCTAACTATTTGCACAAAATCCTTCGACTTCGATGTCGAAGGATTTTCATTCCCAGTCGAATATCGAGGGTTAATTAACCCTTGATATTCGACCCTTGATGCATCGGCCCCTAAAAGTTAATTCAAAGGTGCGCATCCCTTTAATAGATAGTTTGTTTTGTGAAGTTATCTTATGGTTGTTCTTCCCCATGCAGGAGCCACTTGACATTTTTTTGAAAAATTATAAAACTTATAGGAGGCAAACACTTTCAAATGATGCCAAGAGGCACAGGTTAAATATTCCTATGAAAAAGCAGTCATATTGCCACAATAGAACAGATTCCCACATCTAGGGACAGAGCTTTTAGCCCTTTTCAAAGAGAAACCAAATTTCAACCATAACTTGTTTGGTAGGCACAAACCAGCTTTCATGCTGGCCTTTGGTACCTTGGCCCTTGAACCCCAGGTGCACAACCTAACAGTTATTGTCTGCTGTTTAGTGTTTTTTCTACCAGCTACTCCTCACCAGGCAATGGACATTCATCTCCTTACCCGCACTTCCTCTATACTTGTTAAGCAAAAGGGTAATCTTTAGTTTGAGTTTGATATTCTGTGTAAGGAATATAATACCTGTTGTATATTTTCTTAAAATAAGCACCAAGCATCAGTAACTGCATCTGTGAAGGTTCATCCATTCATCCAGGTCATGGTCAGAAGTTCTAAATAGTCAGATGACTAGCGAAACATCTTCATGAGAAAAAAAATACATCAAGTCCAGCTGATTTTACTTATTACTATAGATACATCAGTCACTGCCTTTCTCTCTGTCATCGGTTGCCCACAGAGATCTATTTCTGGCCTTCTGAGCAATTAATATTGGCACATGGTCCTCTCAGTCTGTAAGTAAGTCCCTTGGTTGCCTCCCAAGTTATAGGTTAACTATAACTGTATTATTGCAAGACAGGAACCTAAAATTGAGATACCTGGCTTCCAATCCATGGTATGCTGGGACAAGATATTTTATAAAGTTGCTTTTAAAGCTAGTAGAAGAAAGAAGTCACTGTGCTTTGACCCCTTATTAATTCTTTTTTTGGCGAATATCACAAGTGTAACGTTCTATCACCTTTACTCTGCAGCACTGAGGAAAATGACAGGCTCGGTCTGTTCATAAGCTTATCCTAGGGAGACAAGTAAAGCATCACGGTACCCTGCAGTTTTCTGACAGTTGTAATGTCAGAAATGTCACTGCAAATCCAAGACAGGCACCATAACAAAGCAATCTTATTTTTTCCTCTGGTTAGACTCGTATTCTTTTTATTTTTTTCCCACTCGTGGTGTTAAATTTTGTGTTACATTCTGCCATGCATTTGCACTGAGGTATCTGCCTTACGGACACTGGATTTCACATGACAAACTGTGGAATAGCTTTAGATGTTATGTACAGGTATGCGATCTCTTATCTGAAAACCCAGTATCCAATTTTGGTAAATTTTAACAAATAATTGTCTCTCTGTAAATAATTATCTCACTAGTTAGAAAATAATGTATACATTCTTACTGGTGGAAAAGCAATCTTACTGGTTAATGTAATGTGTAAATGTTTTTAGTGAACTTAAAGGAGAAGGAAAGCTACCGAAACAGTTTATTGCCAATAGATTAGCCACAATGGTGCAAGCTATAACACTATATTTATTCTGCAGAGTGCTGTACCATATCTGAGTAATCAGCACTAGAAGCTCTCTCTGTTTTTTTTAGGATAGCAACTGTCCTATTAGCCTGGCGTAACATCACTTCCTGCCTGAGTCTCTTCCTGCTTACTCATAGCTCAGATTACAGCAGGGAGGGGGGAGAGAGGAGCAAACTGAGCATGCTCAAGCTCTAGCCCTGGAGGTTTATGCTGAATGCACAATAAAAAGAAAGAAATGCTGCGTTTCTTTTGACAAAGGACTGAGAGCAGCATTACTTTGAGGGTTCACTGGTGTATTTATATAGACCTTTCTGATAAAGCTTACTTCATTTTAGCCTTTCCTTCTCCTTTAAGGTGCACAGAAAAAAATCTTATCCAGAACATCCCAGGTCCCAAACAGTCTTGATAATAGAGAAGAAAATTGTGATTTCTTCTATATATATATATGGATAACACAAATTGGTTACAAACCAATCAATCAAAAATCAATTGTTTAATCATTAAACTACTGCTGGTGACGCATATATATATATATATATATATATATATATATATATATATATATATATATACACATACACACACACAAATACTTTCTCCTGTCATGCAATAATAGTGAAAGCAGAACTTTACAGGTTTTGGACACCTATCTTGCTTATTCTTTCTCTTTCTAGGGTTTTTAAGCCAAATCCATGAGTGCACATTATATAAAGTGCTATTGAGTGCAATAGATCTGACACAGGATCGGTGGGAATTTCATAATTGTAAGACAAGGAAGTGGTAGAAAGAATTTACCAGCATGTTGGTTAAGAATTAAAATGTAGGTTTCAAGCAGTACAGGCACTTAAAATAGAAATTTCATATCAGAGCTAAAGATAAGTCAAGTATTTGATTTCTTTAAGCCCCCAAGTCCCTGTCACTTGGGTATCTATATATTTTTATCAAATTACTTTTAGTGCTATTTCTTTTTTTATTCAATATCTTACACTTCTAGGAGTTGGACTAATGGAGATTGTCATGGAACCCGATATGAGCTGTGGAGAAGAGGCAGCTGCTGCAGTTAGAGAACTTCAGCTTATCTTGCAGGCACTAGGAACATGCAATGGAAACATGTCAGGTAAACTGTTCTTTTATATGAGAAGGTAAAATACTTGATAGTGTGTAGACTATTACCTGTTCTTTCACTCCCCAGTGACTGACATACCCAGGCAGTTTTTTGGCTTCACAGAAAGCTGGTTTAGTACCAGATGAAAATTTGTATTAACTTTGAATAGATGATTTGTTTGCAATTTGTTTCTTAAATAATAGAAAGTAGACTGAAGCCACACTTGGAAATAAAAGGTAGTCTGTCAACGAAATGGTTTTTTTATTGTTATTGTGACACATTGATTTTCCTCCAAAGGTTTGTGATAAATTGTGTCTGACTCGTGTTTAAACAAGAGAAAACACATGGTGTGTAAGAATCCTATTATAAAGTAGACGTCTTTGAAGTATTTCTCATTATATTTAGTTGTAAAAAAATCTACTAATTGGCAGATATAAGTATCGGAGCTGAGTGTGTAACAAAAAGAAAACACTTTAACAATTCTATATGCATCTGGAGCCACATTAAAAATGATGTTGGCCCAATAATAGCATTTGTTAAGCAAGCGAGTAACAGCAAGTCAGGCCTTAATTTGAAAACATGACCTTTCTTTATTTCTAAAGGCTGAAAGCCTTCTAATTGATTTCATTCAGATGTGAGGACATAACAAGAGGAACATTAATCTACCACCGTGAAAGTGGTACATCTATTGCAGCTTTTAGTTATCCAAAATATTAACATCTAACCATATCAACATCTCATCTCTCAAGGACAGAGAAAGGGGGAAAAAAAGTTCAGGTCTTGTGCTTAAATGGTTCATTTTCCAGTGGATCTTTCTTTTCTTTCTTCTGTATTTCTTAGGACCATGTAAAGGAGCTGCCAAGGGTCATACAACTCCAGATCCTTCTTTCTTTATGTATTTAAACTATTATTGCCATGGGAAAAGAGAACAGCAGAAGATTCTTATATACCATAATTACATAGATTCCTGTTACAATGCAAGCATGCAAGTTCCTTACATCTTCATCAAAGTGCCTCCCTATAAACTCTGTTTACTTTTTGACTTACATATTCACTTTCAGGTATATTTAGAATATAATTAACCAAGTCAAACCCTGCCATAATGTTAATGTATTTTTATTTTTAGAGGGTCAGATGAGAGTTGATGCAAACATTTCTGTACATCGGCCTGGGGAGCCATATGGAGTGAGGACAGAGGTTAAAAATATTAACAGCGCAAGGTTTTTAGCAAAAGCCATTGGTAATTATTTAAGTGTTTCGTTGATATATCTATATGTTCTCTTGAAAGATACATAGGGGCAGATTTATCATGGGTCGAAGTGAATTCGAGGGAATTTTCGAAGTAAAAAAATTCCAAATTCAAAGTAATTTTTTGGATACTTCGACCATCGAATAGGATACTACGACTTTGAATTTACTTCGAATTTGATTTGAAGTAAAAATAGTTTGAATATTCGACCATTCGATAATCAAAGTACTGTCTCTTTAGAAAAACTTTGACTTCAATACTTCACCAAATTAAACCTGCCGAAATGCGGTGACCTTCTACAACCATTTTCTAAGTCTTTACACATCGAAGTAAAATCGTTCGATCATACGCTAAAATCGTTCGATCTGAACGATTTAATAGTTAATTAAACGATCATTCGATGGCCAAATTCAGTGAAAAATACTTTGACTTCGAAGTATTTTAATTCGATGGTCGAATTTCGAAGTAAATTTTGGGTGTATTATTTTTCCACTCTTTTGAATTATTAAGCTTAGAATTTTGTGCAGTTAAGAGCAGTCATTTGCAACAGACAGTACATTTTTATTTCTAATAAAATGTTTAAACTTTTTTGGGCACTAGATTTGTCCAGGTGCAACAAATCTGCAGGTTTCATTAGCATTTAACCCATTTAAATGAAAAGTTGCTGCACCTCAACAAACCTGGTGCTTTTTATTATTTATGGGGCTTACGTTTTATTCTAATTGTATAATCAGACCCATTTTAATGTTTAATTTTTTATCTCCAGATTATGAAATTCAGAGGCAGACTGATGTTCTTAAAAATGGGGGAACAAACTTGAATGAAACAAGAGCATTTGATTACAAACTTGGGTAAGAGTAAATTCTTGCCTTTTAAAAGCATTGAAGACGTATAAGGAACACAGTCAAAATGTATGTACCGTATATACTCGAGTATAAGCCGACCCGAGTATAAGCCGAGGTACCTAATTTTACCTTGGGGGACACCCTGAATTACCTGAAATTTCAGTGACTTGTGGCATGTTTGGCCAAGTTAAATAATGTTGTGGTATAGGTTGTTCTAATTCATTGCATCTTATTGTGAATTTATGTTTGGAAATTCTGTATCTCAGTTTTTGAGTTTCATATCTTGCGTAAACTGAGCCACATTTGCATTTAATAAGATATAAAAATGTGCACTGTTGTAAGTCTTATTACCTAAACCTTTAATAGTGTCATCACTCCATAGGTTTCTATATTTATTTTTTTTAGGGTCACTACACCTATGCGGGATAAAGAAGGAAAGCAAGATTACCGGTTGGTATTTATATAATTTTAGCATGTTTTAATAATTCATGGAAAACTTCATGTACCACGCTGAGTATATTTTTTGCTTTTAGGAGCATAGCTGCTGTCAGCAATACTGGGATTTCTAGGCAGAAAGAAAATGAGAACAAAATAGTAGCGTAGAACACAATGCTATTTTAAGGTTCTGACTCAGTAAAGTTTTTTGTTGCTTAACTGGAAAAGTATGCTGCTTTGTGTGTTGGTATACTTTTTTCAAAGCATTATACCTTGCTCTCAATGAAATTTAAATATTTGAAAGAATTAAATTACTATATAAGATGTAGAGTTGTAAGATAAAAAAAACAGAATGTTTTAAAGGGCTTTTTTTGTTTCTTAAATTTTTTTTAATTCATTTTTGTGTATTAATTTTTGAAGGTTTATGCCGGAGCCAAATCTTCCTCCTCTTGTTCTTTATGATTCAAACACTTTGCCAGCTAATACAGACCCAGACCAAATTATTAATATTGATTTGATGAGAAGAAGTCTGCCAGAGCTTCCTAGTGTTATCAGAGAAATGCTTGTTGAACAATATGGGATATTACCAGAACACAGTTTTATTTTAGTGGTAAGTCAAATAGAATACTCTGTTTATACCTGTACTGGCATTCTAAACATTGCAATGCTAACTATAAAAGCACCTTAGTTAGAATATCCTCATTATGTGAAGTGTTGTGTAACAGTTGTATTGTACCCTATCTTTCTGTTTACAACATGCACAGACAGTTTTAAATGTGCATGTTTTATTTTATTGGAGCCTGGATCTGCCACTTACCTAACAAGCACAGGCAGTGGCGGATTAAGGACATGTGAGGCCCCTAGGTTACACTTTCCATAGGGCCCCCTTCTAGGGTAGGGCTTTATTTTGTCGTGGCATGCGCCACTTTTTTTTAAAATAAGCCTACCGCCCTGTAAATACACTAGCGGTTTCATGCTTAGGCAATGGCTCATGACGCTAGCGTATTTACTCAGCAGTGAGTTGGCATTAGGCATATCGTGAAACAAGAAAGAGCACAATAGAGACCTGGTTGAATAGATGCATATCAAAAGCAAAACATTTATTGCACTTTGATAATGTGTGTCTACTGCACTGTAACTGAGCTGAACAGACAATTATTTCACAGTTTGCAGAAATTATTTCACTGTCTACAGGCTACAAAAATAATTTTACTGTCTGCAGGATACAAAAATTATTTTACTGTCTGCAGAAATGATTTCACTGTTTGCAGGCTACAAAAATTATTTAACTGTCTGCAGTAGCACCCACTACTAAATAACTGGCCTCTTACTCTCAGTGGCCTGGCTGGCTTGATAAATTTTAAAATAATTCTCTGCCCACGGACTGCTGCTGGACCAGGGGTGCTACTGGCTGGCTGGCTACTGGCTGGCTGCCCCCCGTTTTGCTTAGGCAGGATCGAAGTTGCAGGGCAAGCAGCTAATAGCTATAAGGCAACTTGGCACATGGCAACAATTGTAAGAGTCACAAAGAACTTGACAGAGACAGTCAGACTAAGTGTGTCTGTTCTCTGCATCGTCAGACCGTGTGCTTTGTGCGAGATTTCAGGCTGCTTCAGCGAACAACAGTGACGTCACTGGTGAGCGCCAAATCCAACCCAGACAGTCAGCCTGGCTTAGAGATTGGTTACACTGTGCAAACGCAGAGAGAGGAAAAAATTTAAATAAAAAACCCAGGGTCCCTACCACTATAGGCTATATCCTAGGGTAGCCTATGGGTTAATCTGACCCTGAGCAGAGGTAGAATTCTCTTGTAACTTGGACCTACCCAAACTGCAGGTAAACCAGAGAGGTCCCGCAGCCCAGTAACCATTTTATTGCACATAAGAAGAGGTGTGCTCTCCATTTTATTAAAAAAAAAAGTGGCTAAATAAGGTTTCAAGTTTTTTATGTTTTGGTAACTTCATTATAGTAGGGGCTGGATAATTTTTTAGTCCGTGTCTAGTAATCTTCTAAATTTTTAGCATAAATACTGCTGCTGATAAAGACTCACCAAGTAGAGGGATGGCCCAGGTGCTCCAGCCCCAGACTCTCAGCTCAAGGGAAGCGGATATTAGACCGTATAGCAACAAAAAATAAATAAAACAAAGAAATACTTTGTTGAACAATCATCTCAAGCCTTACACATTTCGTGTCTATCTGACACTTAGGGGCACATTTACTTAGCTCGAGTGAAGGATTAGAATGAAAAATACTTTGAATTTCGAAGTATTTTTTTGGCTACTTCGACCTTCGATTATGTCTTCGACTTGGAATCGAATGATTCGAACTAAAAACGTTCGACTATTTGACCATTCGATAGTCAAAGTACTGTCTCTTTAAAAAAAAACTTCGACCACCTACTTCGCCACCTAAAACCTACTGAGCACCAATGTTAGCCTATGCGGAAGGTCACCATAGGCTTTCCTAGCAATTTCTGATCAAAGGAAAATAGTTCGATCGATGGATTAAAATCCTTCGATTAGAAGGATTTAATCGTTCGATCAAACGTTTTTTCCTTTGATTGTTCGATTGAACAAATTGCGGTAAATCCTTTGGTATTCAGAGTCGAAGGATTTAACTTCGATGGTCGAATATCGAGAGTTAATTAACCCTCGATATTCGACCCATAGTAAATGTGCCCCTAAATCATAGGCATAGGTAATCTTTTCTTTATTTATATTTATTATTCTTGAGACAAGGGTAGAGGGAATATATTCTGCAGTGCAGGCCCGGACTGACCATGTGCCCATGCGGGCAATTGCCCGAGGGGCCGCTCTGTTTCTAGCTAAGTGGGCCGCTCCTGATCTGCTGTCCGGGAGTCAACTGATTACTGCCCCTGCAAGTCCCCTTCCCTCGCCCTTTTCCCTGACTGTGTGGAGCTGTGAAACAGACCTCTCTGCAGCTGCGCTGTCTCCTGTTGTATTTCTCCTAATAATCCGCTCTCTGCTGGCAAGGCTGCAGAGAGCAGACATGATCAGTGGATTGCAGAGTGAGCATCAATTAGAAACGGTCTGCTGTTTGCAGCCTGCCAGCAGAGAGCTGATTCTTAGGAGAAGTACAGGAGACAGCACGGCTGAGAAAGTTAGTGCCAGCTGTTTTCGTTGCCTCAGTCCCTCTTTTAATTATTAATTTGTCACCTGTTTTATTTCAGCCACTTTGTGATGCATGTTAGTCCTTCTCAAAATGTTGTCCTTGTGCAAAATAAGATGTACTCTCTTTTCCCATTGTATTGTCTGTTAATTAAGATTCTTATTTTCAAATATATCGCATATTTAAATATATATTTTTTATTTTCTGAACTATCTTTTTAACAATATCCTTTTAATACCTTAATTCTATTGAAGCTGCATACATCTGCTCAGAAACAGGCCAATGTTCTGTACGTATGATTCATTCTTTTCATGGACCTATCAAACTTTGTGTAAAAGAATATTATTGTGCATACAACTTATACAAATGCCTTTAAATAGTGGTTTTACTAGTAATGAAAAACAGCTTTAAAGTACTGGTTCAGTTGTAAGACTTGGAAATAATTATCAGACTACAAAAAAACTTAGTGATACTGACACTAAAAAAACATTAAAATATGAATGTGCATTAAAAGTTACCTATAGGTCATAATGATTGTTTTTTGCTGAGAGGTTTTTTTTTGTAAGTAATTGTTAGTTGAAGTTCCTAAACCTGACAGTTAAAGTTTCTAATGCTAATGGACTCCTGCTGCACCAATATGGCAGCCCCCTCATAGGCGATCACAGGGAGTCAGATAGGTAATGTAAAAGCATTGGGCAAATACTTTATGGCAAAATGATAAGAAGCATGCAATTTTATGGTAGATGTTAAAAAAGGTTCAATTTCTGGTGTCAGTATCTCTTTAAGTAGTTCAGGATAGGTTAAATTAAGTATGAATATGGGTTATGCCCCCATTTACAGAATGTACACAGTCAAAATAGGCCAAGGCTGCTTATGCGTTCCAGCTGTAGTTTATGATTGCAGAAATGTGTTGTGCATTGAAATGGAAGTGTGCTTAGTAGACTAAACTGTGTCTAAGGAAAACTGCCCTTCAGTATAGCATGATGTTGTATTTATGCTAGTCTAAAATTTCATTTCAAGAGCCAGAATATTTTAGAAGGAGAGACACTTGAAACATAATTCTTATGGTAGGTATTTCCATTACTTCTTACAGTTCAGTAAACTGCAGTGGCTAGAAAAATGCCTCCTTTAGCCTCATACTTCAGCAGTTTCCATGACAACCTGTTGTCACTTATTGTTTTTTAAAAATAATTTGAAAGACTATTGAGGCATACTATAAAAGGTCCACAAAAGGTGCACTAGCATTTAAATGGCTTATTGGGTGTTTCAGAATATGCAGGCAGAATATAAAAATATGTCAGACACTGCTAATTAAATTTATTTTACAATTGAATTGTCTCCTCGGAAGATCCTGATTAAGTTCTTCTGAGAAATGAAATATTGCTGTCACATAAGTAGTAGCATCATCTTACCATTTCTCTGTTCAATATCTTAAGTAACGTATTCTACGCTTTTTGATATGTTCAAAAAGCCTTTTTTTATTAGAACAACTTTAGAAGATTACTATATTCTCCCATGCCATTTTTTTAAATCTGGTTTCAACTGTTGGATAACATCCAAAATAGAAAGATCTCTGAGAACGTCTAGGAAAGTATGCAGAAAATTAAAATAAGATAAAAGAGTAAGAAAAAAGTAGTTTTTCTTACTCTAGATTCCACCTATAATGACTAAATCTTTTAAAAGTATGTATTTTTAATGTGTCAAAAGAAATACAAAACATAAATTTGATCATGACCAACTCATAAATCTCTCCTTAGCCATCATAGTACATGAAATGCATCTAGGTGGGTTTCAAGACGAAATATGAAGGTCCTGAGTTTAGGTACTGCTGCACTTAGTCTTGTCTGTTCTTTCAATTAAGTTGTATTGGCCTTGAGCTGACTTTAACCTACCCAGTCTTGGCTTTGACTAATATGCAATGTATAACTTAATTCCAGACCACCACATGCCGTAACGGTCTATCCAGTGATTGGTTAAGAATAAAGTTATTTGCCTGGGTATTAGCCCACTTTACGAAATAAGGTGTACCATGATTGGTCAAATAGTGAAGCCCGGTTGGTCTGTCACAAATGACTCATATCATGATAATGTTTATTGGAAAGAGTGATGAGCAAGCCAAATGAATGGAGTAGTTCCCAAATAGCGGGTCTGGTTCCCCTTGGGGGTGCTTGAAACTGTAACTGGGGGGACTCAGCTTGAAGGCCAGTTAAGGTGAAAATGAAGGAGAATGACCTATGCTTTTCTACATACACCTAAAATGTAATCTGGGAAGTCAGTTAGGGTGAAATTAGGGGGTGGTGTAAAATGTTTTACTTGTCCTAGATATTACCTTGAAAGGGGGGCTTGAACTAAAAAGGTTTGACTAATATGCAAAAATGATTTTTGCCTGCTGGGTTGGACTTATGTACTTATGAACATGTACTTTAACTAAAACGGTTAGACCCGATAGACACTCCACAATCTCATCCTGGAAATTATAGGCCTGTGAGTTTGACATTTGTGGTGGGTAAATTATTAGAAAGTTTGTTGAAGTATTGCATTCAAGATTATGTTCCTGAGAATGACATTAAAGTAGTAATCAACATGGCTTTACAAGGGAAAAATTTAATTGCTTTGAAGTATGGACTTTGATAGTGGAGTGGCAGTACATGTGATCTATTTGGATTTGCCAAAGCTTTTGATTAAGGGCCACATAAATGACTGCTTTCTAAACTAAAGTTTGTTGGTCTTGGTAATATTGTTTGTACATAGATAGGAAACTGGCTGAAGGATCCTGTACAGAGGGTGATTGTTAAGGTACATTAAGGTAAGTTAAGGTAGATTCTCTACTTGGGGTTGTCACAGAGTTCTGTATTGGGTCCACTTTTATTTAATTTGTTCATGAATCGAACTTGGGGAAGGGCGTTTTAAGCAATGTATGTGATTGGCTATATAGGCCAATTAATTCGATTCAGAATGTGGCATACTTGCAGCTGGATCTGGACAAACTGGCAGTCTGCTAAGTGGCATATGAGACTTAGGGGGTCTAGCTATCATGCTGTGTAAAAAGTGGAGTGAATCATGACTGGTTATCAATTAAATTTCATCAGTTAGAAAACAAAAACAAGATTGAGTATGTTAGTGTTCTGTATTGTTATAGTCACTTGGCAGTAGTATTTAATGATACATCAATATTTACAGTACAGCTTAGTGGAATACAGTTATTTTCCGATGTTTCGTTATGTATTAAACCTGTATTTGAGAAAAAACAAAAACAAAGATCTGATTGGTTGCTATGAGCAACATCACTGATAATATTTTACACCACAGCATGATAAATGACCCCCTTAATGTTGATAAAGGTTAGGTCATATACCTGGGATGTAAAAATATGCAAGCCACTTTTACCCTCAACGGAAAACCCATGATGTAGAAGGGCTTGAGGTGGATACCTGTGGATAATAAATTTGGCTGTAGCAAGCAAAGCCAGTTAGCAGCTGCAAGGGCAAACAAGGTTTTTAAGCTGTATTTAATGGGTATAGATTAGTGTGAGGAATGTGTAATTCTTCTCCTTTGCAAAGCACTGGTAAGGCCCCATATGGAATATTCTGTGCAGTTTTGGTGCCCAGTGCTTAAACTGGATATTATTGAATTACAGAGATCCCAAAGAAGGGCAGCTAAGCTGGTAAAACGCATGGGAAGTCTTAGTTATGAAGACATTGGGTCGGTTTTTACTGAAAAAGAAGTGCATATCCTTTTTAGTGACTAAGCAAGATCATGCCATTTGACAATGTTCTGATGCAGCAATAAATTTATGAGGTGCCTACTGCACATTCCTGATTGATTTCCATTGGAGCATTCCCAGTAGGCACATCTTTCACGGTCAAAGAGAGGAGGAGAGGGGAGCAAAGCTTCACACTAGACAAGGAAGTACAGTAGAACCCCCATTTTACGTTCTTCAGGGGACCAGGAAAAAAATATTTAAGATCCGGGAAAATGTAAAATCGGGGAAATGTGTTAAAGTAACTTTTTCTTCAAGTACTGAAAGGACATAAGCATAGGAGTCCGTTTTACTTTGAGATACAATATTTACTGTGTTAAAGGAAAACTATACCCCCCCAAACAATGTAGGTCTCTATAAAAAGATATTGCATAAAACAGCTCATATGTAAAACCCTGCTTCGTGTTAATAAACCTTTTTCATAATAATATACTTTTTTAGTAGTATGTGCCATTGGGTAATCCTAAATAGAAAATTGCCGTTTTAAAAAACTAAGGGCCACCCACCAGGATCGTACGATTCACTGTGCACACAAACAAACCATACATCTTAGGTCACATGAGCCAATTAACAGACAGAGTTCTGTCGTTGGCTTCCATACTTCTTCCTGTTACAGTTAGAGCTGTAGTATTTCTGGTCAGGTGATCTCTGAGGCAGCACACAGATCATCATGAAATGGTGGTTCAAATAAGAGATGTAAAAGGGGAGTTTTTACTTAAATATACATACCAGTTTAGCAAAATTCTTTCATATGCCACTTAATTTGATATAAACTGTCTGTTGCTTAAGTTTTCATTTTGGGGGATTATAATTTTCCTTTAATAACAAGGGTTAAGCATTGCATGTTACGCTGGGGGGGGCATGTAAAGGCCTCTCTGTCAGTCACATACACAACATAAACAATAAGTGATTGGTGCAAGTCTGTATAAGGGGCAGACTTATTGGAATTGACCATTTACAGGCAGGACCATGGAAAAATATACATCTCATTAGTAGTTTAAACCTCATCATTTCACAAATAATAACATTCATAGAGAAAAAAAAGCAGGACAAAATTTTGATATAAAATCCGAGAAAACATTACTTAAAATCATCGAAATGCCCCCATTGAAATGCATTATAAATTGGTGGGACCACAAATAAAAAATGTAAAATGCGGGGAAACTTAAAATCGAGGTTTCACTATAGCTAAAAGAGCTGATGCTCAGCTGATTTATGTAAAAAATGAAATACAACTAAATGTAGGGAGAAAGTTATGTTATGCTGGGGACTGTTTAGAATAATTGTAGGGGTTTATTTTTATTTATTTTTTTTAAATAAAGCTTACTTCTCGTTTAAATTCTGATAAAACCTGCATTTGTTTCTCAACTGTCATGTAATGTAAATCTGAATGTATTTGTATTGTGACTTTTATATTATAGATATACAGTATATTATGAATTGGCGCCTATACTCAAGTTTCTTACAGCAGCACAGGGCATGTGCTTTAAATCAATGGAAAAGAAGATGGGAATCTACTGGGGGTATCTTCATTCTAAATGGATGTGGTTGCCTGGGGCTGGTATGGAACCTCTATACAATGTACAGTGTTTTTACCTTAGTTCTTTGTTAAGCTTTAGATCTCCTTTTAAGTTCTCATTTTTACTTGCACATGTCTGTTATATAGACAAGTTCACCTTTATCTGCTTGTTTTAATTACTTTGTTTTCTTCTTAGAATATGGGGTTAGTTTACACAACAGGGTAATGTAAGGACATTCTCTTAACACAGAATCTGCCAAACAAACCATTAGCTTCAGCTATAGAGCAATATAAAATTGTAATTCTTACAACCTTGCTAACCTGCTAAAGCCATAAATAACAACTTATTACTATGGGGAGCTAGTGTTAATATGAGTGCAAACATTTTAGCAGTACTCATACATAAAGGTAATTTGTATCAAGGCAATGTACATATTTCTTATGCCCTGGAGAAATACTTAAGATTCATGCCTTATGAAGGGGCTGGCAATAAGCTGCCTTATTATAAAACCATGTTTTATGTTACCAAAGAAGACACTAAATATATAAATATTTTTATACGGCATACCAAAAGTGACTGACTATAACTTAATATATTTTTTTACCGTCAGGTACCTATAAGAGACATGTTTTCGAAATACTTATTAAATATCACAAGCCATTTTGCACTAGGGTGTCCAGGGCCCATTTGTGCTGCCACCTCAAGGGCCAGCCACAGAGGCCCCCACACCATCACAAATCCTAGGGTTTCTACATGTCTGGTTTTGACCCAGACAGCCTGGTTTTCAGCAAGGTTTTCCAGATTAGGAAAACCGGGTAGGATTCTCCTAGATTAACATGGGGATCAGCGATTGGCTGATCCAATATCTGATTGCCACATCATAGTGTTAGGGAATAATCCAAAAACCGGAGATCACCGAGGTAAGAGGGTTAATCCAAGTTTATTATTTATATAATAAACTTACACGAGCTCCGTGGGTTCTGATACACATGTAGGTCAGAACTGAGAAACAAAAGATTGACCACACATTATATACCCTCTAGTGGGGAACTTCATGGGAATGGTATGTGAAAGGAGTAAGGAAGGGAGTATAGGGAGTGATGAGGAGTACAAGTCAGTGTGATTAGCTAGTTATGTGAAAATGAAGGGAGTACCACTGTGTGAGCTTCAAAGCTATTGCACCTTGTTACTGGAAACCAAAACATAACAGAATAATGATAAGAACCTTCTCAGCAGATGTTACACATAACCTTGAACAGTTTCTAGAAGGGCCTCATGGGCACTTAGAAACTGTTCACTCCATTAAGGGGGGCCAAGCCGGGCCTGCAAGACTTTTCCTCTACAATAGTCCCACTTTCATGACATCATCAATTGGCCCCCGTGGTGTCACAACCATGCCACCACCCCCTCCCCATTGTTTATATGGACTCTTAAAAGGCACCTGTTGGGCAAAAACAGTAGTTTTTTTAAAGATTGCCCCCCGCCAGCGCTAGGCCACCCGCTCCAGGAGGGAGCTCCCGACTGTTTATTTGACCACAGAACCTGCCTTTTAAAACTTGGACCTAAAACTATAAATTACCCCAGTTTAACCTCAATAACCATTAAGCTACAGATAATTTGGTCACTATTCTTTATTACTTTAACCTTGTGCTGTACATCTGACATCAGTGGGTGGAAAGCTTTTGGAAGGAGTAATAAGGGATAAGATACTTGACTGCATTGCAGATCACAATACTGAGTGAGTTTGTGCCAGTATGTTTTTATGTGTAACAGACAGCAAGAAGTTGACCAACCACTAAGTTACCACAAATTTATTGGTTATAAGCAGAGCCAATTCTCAAGATACGCCTCCACCTTAGGTGTCGAGTTCAAACAGGAAAAAAATGTAACATTATATTCTATAAGAAAATGCTTGATAAAGGGCTATCCAACCCAAAACATGTTGTATAAATAAAACCACAATTTTGCAGATAATTCTGCAGTTGCAGCCTTTCTTGAGAAAGCTATTTTTCCTGTGTAACAGATTTTGTCAGACTAATTTAGTTGCTTTTTATGAAGAGGTGAACAGGAATCACAACTCTTTAACTTTGCTAAACTTTGCTAAAGCATTTGATACAGGACCACACAGAAAGTTGTTGGAATGTTGGCTTAGAACATAGTATTTGTACTTAGAGAACTGGCTAAAAGATAAAAAGAGTGATGGTAAATGTAACATTTTCTAATTCGGATAGTATTGTTAGTGGAGTACTGCAGGGGTCTGTACTTGGTCCTTTGCTTTTAAACTTGATTATTAATGACCTGGAGGAGGGCATTGAAAGTACAGGTATGGGACCTGTTACAAGAAATCCAAAAAGTTTCACGAGAGGCATAAGTCTTAATGTATCATTAGGATAAGCTTACCGCTTTCCCAGTTGGGTCCAGATGCACATGCCCCAGACCTTCAGCATAGGGGAGTAGTTCACAACACATCACATTAGGCAGGCACCAATCCGGAACATCCAACGAAAGTAGATTCCAAGAGCCAGTCAATATATATAAAATATAATACTTTATTTTACATCACATCTAAAAAAGAAGAATAACGCCTGACGCGTTTCGTGTCACAAGGTATCCTAATTATTATGGTAGACTGTCATGGTTGGGGTTGTTTTCGCTGGAGAAAAGACACTTGCGAGAGGACAAGTGTATATATACATTATAAGAGCTTCATGTTTTTCTATTCAAAAGGGCTATATGCATATTAGCGCTTAGCCTTGCTGAAGCAGAACATAAAGAATTACATGGCTGATCTCCCTGCAGCTCCACATACAGATTTATTCATTAGCTGCAAACAGCCGTGCTTTCTTGTTGCAAGATACCAAAATAGTAGGAAATATTTCTTTTTAAATTTTTTTTTTGCAATCACATCCAATTAATTGTTTTTCTTAAGGCATTAATTAATGGTCCAGTTTAATCTTTTTTAATCTTTTTATATGCTGTTAAGAATCAGAAAAAGTTTTCAAAGTGATCTCCAACCAAAACATTTTTTGTGCATTGAACAGATGGAAGAACTTGCACAGGTAATTCTAAGCAACTTTGCAATATACAGTAATTTTTAAAGTTTCACTGATTTGCTTGAACTTATTTGTTAATGTAATTACAAATGAAAACAGTATTTGGTTATCCCTGATCTCTGGCTCTGTCTCAGCAATGTAGCAGAAGTCAGTTCTCCTCCAGGGCTGCAAAAACCCTAATTCTTCAGCGTTGTTCCAGGAGTTGGAGCCAGATAAGCCAACAATATAAACAGCCAGATAGACATTGCTTTCAGTTAAAATTACATTTATCAATTCAGGCAACTTTGAAACCATTAAAAAAGTGTAATTAACATATGTCAAAGTTGCTCAGAATTGCATTTTTTGTACCTAGTTTCTGTTACAAGATCTCATGGAGACACAGTGAATGTTTAGTTAAAGGAAGCATTTTATCCCTGATTCTAAAATAACTGTATGCATTAGTTAGTAGGAATTATCCACAAGCATGCTAAACCACAACAGCAACCAGTCAGGTCTGTTTGCATTATATGTTTCTTTATGGGTGGCTTAGGGTGGAAATATTATACTTTCTTACTTCAATTAAAACCTGGCCGGCCTGGACAATGTAAATTCATAAAGATAAAATAAATGGTCACTTATTTACAAATCACATTGATAAAAAAACTCCTTATAGATTTTCCTAAAACCGGACAGGTTTTAATTGATTAAGAATTTTCTTAAGTATCAATAAAATCAGTATATTTAAATATCAACTTGGTTTTATTTACACCTTTTAAATTATTTATTCTATTTATTGGTATCTTAAAAAAAAAAAACATGGGAATTAAAGGTGTATTAAGGGCTAGTTGGTGAAAAAACTTTCCCTTGAATGCCACATTACTTTATATTTTTTCTTTGATTATTGGTCTACCAAGGGAGTCCATCTGAAAAAGATATAAGGACTTGTTTATTATTTCCTGAGATGCAAGTAACAGGTCATTAAGGGATGCAAAAAAGTAAGTACAGGGCTGTCCTGCACCTTGTGTTCAATGGGAATCCCTAGTTATGCATCTGAATAATATGCACTCTAAGGACATAACACCTGATATTTATATAGAGTTTATTCTTGCTATGCCATTTTTTTTGTCATTACTCCAAGTGCATTTTGTCACTGCCCCACTCCAGACCCTGAGGAGATGGAAGGGAGTGTCTCCGTAATCACTTGACTCAGTTTGTGAATTTAGCCTTGCCCCTTACACTTTTAGGGCAATGACTCATGGGACAGTTTTTCATCCGTGATTAATCTCAGCTACAGTGGGCAACAAAACATCTCTTGTTTCCTCTTCACCGGTTAACATGCGAATCGCTGCTCTGGAAACATACATGATGCAGCTACTTTCTGGTTTTAAAGGAGACTTTGTATAAAGTGTAAAAAACAAGAATTTATGCAGAAGAAATGTTGGTTAAAAAAAGTAGTGTTTCAGACTGATTTATTGAATATTTCTGCAAAAACCCTAATAATCCGTCCCTTCTCTTCCACTTCCTGCTCCCTGAATTCCCAGGCTGTGCAGGGGAGCTGGCAGCACTCATCACACTTTACTGTAGGACAGAAACCAGAGCTAGCAGGACCTGATAGGGAACTGTGCTTGTGTGACTGCAGGGCTGTGATTGGCTGTCCCCCTCCTACTGTGCTTCTGGCAGGGACAGTTAGGACTTGCCCACCCCTCATTTGAAACACGGACAGGGACCAGAGAACATCTATAGGGAGCTCCAATAAAGGGGCTATTTTTAAAGATAATGTGAATTTTTAGAACCATGTAAAAGCAACACCAAATATTATATATAATTGCCTACAAAATTAGGGTTTTTTCATTTATCTTAAATGCCTCCTTTAAGTATCCTGGTTTGTAAGGGTGCTGATTCCTCTATCATTGAGCACCTGGCTTCTCATATTAGTGTGAAGGTAAGGGTCTGCGAGCGTGCCTTACTATCTAAAAACATTATTCTGCCAGGGTGCATGAGGCACATTAAATGCATCTGAATAATATCTTTATTGCCACTGAGTACAAAATGCGTAATATGAAGAGATACTTTGTTATGAAATGACTTTTCTTTAACTGCAGAAAATGCAGAGATATACATCAAAGAGCATATATTAAATGTCACACTTAATTCCCCCTTGCCTTACAGTGTCTGAAGTAATGTGTTTGTTGCTTAGGACGGATAATGATTTTATTATCCATTTTGCATTCATTACACAAGAATGGATGCTACCTGCCAGTTATCAATATTTTCATAATAGAACATGACATATTTGTAGCTTATTTCATAGTTGCTCCAGGGAACAGTTTCTGTATATCATAATTAATGTTTAATCCAAAAAGTACCCAGCAAACTAAAAAAAATATATCTGATAGTTTTGGTATAATGGTTATATATATATTTATTAAAAACAAAAGGCTAGTGCAGACACGGGGCAGATTTATTACATGTTGTAAAAAAAATAACTTAGCAGCTATGAAAAAAAAAAACGGTGTAAAAATGGCATCAAATTTTTACGCTTTTTTTCTTTGCCAGAACTTACTTACAAAGGTCTGAAGCAGTGTAACATAACAGCGTAAAAGTTGGCGTTCGTATGGCGTCAAATAAAAGTGTGTTTTGTGTGCATAGTGAATGTTCTGCAAGGGGGGCAGCAAGGCTTTAAGCATTGAGTGACAGTGCCTCTTGCAAGAACAATTTTTAATTTATTTTTTGCTAACTGTCCTTCTCCATACTTTTAAAGATAATGTCAACCATGCAAGAACATAGTGGGAAATAACACTTTCAGAAAACATAGTTGCCTATTTTCACTTATTAATCACACCATAATGTGAACAAACACAGCCGCAGAATTCAAATTATAAATACGGCATTCAGGCTTTGCTGGGTAATTTTTATATTACATTATGAAGAGTGAGGTTTACTTGATATGATATATAAAATATTTTTTTTACCCACGTGATGTTAACTTGTTTCTGCAAGTAAGCACCAATACTACAGGCTTTGATATCTGTGATGTAAGTAGAGTTTTTGGTCAGCTATAGTCTTAAATGTATTTTTATGGCAGCCTCCCATTTTTTTACAATCAGCTGCTGTCTGTCTGTGAAAAACTTGTCATATATGATCCCATGTGGACTGTCTGGTTGTTTATACTAATGCCCAACTTGTTTCAGTCTAGGTATAGGAAAAGAATCAGTGACGCTGAACACACATGGGTGACTTGCCCCGTCATCAAATCATATGCTGTCTGGCCAAGCTCTTGAATGGTCATGTTTTTTTAGTGGATCTTTGTAAAGATACTAAGATAGCAGCAACTGATTAGTGTATGGGAGAATCCCCAAAGTTTCATATTAATATTATCAAAGGTATTATCAAACGTATCCAAAACATTGGAGTATTATCATACGTCAGTATACCTGCTAGTTTGCCTTTGTGCTTCTGATGTATAATTACTTATTAACACTTTGGGTGGTGTGTCAAGAATGATTCATTGTTGCAGTCGCTTTGTAAATTGTGTGTGTGGTTTGTAACATAAAAGTCCCTTTATGTTGATCCTGAAACATAACAACCACTGTTTGATTTATGAATGCAGAGCTTGATTTATTTAGCTCTTACTAAGGAGACACTTTTGCAATGTTTGCACCAATCTGCATTTAAAAATAAATTATATATATATATATATATATATATGTGTGTGTGTGTGTATATAGAGAGAGAGAGAGAGATAAAAAAGGGAAAGTTATAAAGTGTGAATTCAGTTTTTTAAATACCCCCCTAATACAAAAATAAAACAAGATGCTGATGCACACCAAAGACTTAAACAAAAAAGTAAAATGTTATTTGATCATATAATATGTTTTAATTTATAAATATATGTATATATATATATATATATATATATATATATATATATATATATATATATATATATATATATATATATATATATATATATATATGATTTAATGACGTGCATATGTAAATCTCAGGTTGGCCAGTGAACTCTTGTGCATGTTGTTGGGGATGACAGACTAGATTCTCCCTGTGGGGTGTTCCACTTTGGTTTTGGATCAATATTTATATGCTTGTGCAATTATTTATCTGAATCAAGTAAAGAAAACAACCAGAGACTATTTAAAATGGCTTACTTAACTATGTGATGATTTTATTACTTGCTTTTATTTAAAACAAGCCTTTACTTCCAAAATGATAGTTTGGCAATAGGACTGCATGGAAAGATTTTGCCAAAAAGTGATTATTCCCTTCAAAAAATATTTTTACTTTATGATGTGACTTGCCCTCTATTAGGAGGAGTATCCTTGTTGAAAAAGAAAAACAGAAGAGAGGTTATCTTCTGGGAATAGCAGTGATAGACAACGGTTTCTAGGGATGTTTTGAATCCACTATTTTAAATTCGTCTTTGAAGAATTCTTGAATCCTTCTGAATACAGAACCGAATTCAAACACTAATTTGCATATGTAAATTAAGGGGAAAGAGAATTCTTTGTGTGAGGAAAAGTTACGTGATTTTTTGGATTGGATTCAGTTTGCCCAGACACTGAACCGAATCGTGGATTGAGTGCATCCCTAACGATTTCCTCACCAAGCATCTATTTCCCTTCACTCTTATAATTGAGAGATTAAGAAATCTGAGCCGATAGCACTATTAGCTGTGTAGCTTTGTAGAAGCAAGTTAAATATTTGTCATGGGGTTTGATCTCTCTTTCTGTTGACCTCCCTAACCTCACAGCAGCCCCATTCCTCTAGAGATGGAGAGTTTATTCTTTTCCCACAACAGATAAAGAGAGATTATACTAAATCCTAAATACCCTACATAAAACATACACACAAGAAGAAGTGCACCAAATATAATCTTTCCCTGCTTTTTAATCAGAGTTTATTTGTACTCTCATGATAACATTATGAATACAGCTATAAAGAGGGCAGACCATTTTTAACTAATGAGCTGTGCTGACATCTGTAGCAGTCTCTCTGTAGATCGAAATTATATATGTACTACTGCTGCTTTTATTGTATGTTTCTCTTCTTTGTTTGGTCACAACCTTCTTAACCAAATGTAGTTGACACAAAAGATAGTCTTCTTGCTTGTCCTTTAAAAAAAAACAGCAGTAGTATCATAGTATCATAGTTATGATATATATATATATATATATATATATATATATATATATATATATATATATATATATATATATATATATATACCCCTAATATAGGTACACAAAGAACACATGTGTGTCTATGATGCTGTCTTCACAAAAGTGTGTAAAATGTCTGCTCTGTCACTGTATTTGTGATATATATCTATATTTATATATATATATATATATATCTTTTTTTCCCCCAAAAAATATGGTCTCATAAAACGAGCAGTGCTGCACAACTGGAAATCTATACCAGTCAATACTCATTCCTGAGTTTGAGGCCTATTAAAGGTCGAATTTTAGTGGCATTAGAGCTCATTTTCTCTGAAACCACTAATAGCATTAGTGTTATTAAAAGATCCTAATATAAAAATACAAACAGAAAAATTATTGAATGATTTGTTAAAAAAAATTAGGAATACCTTTGAAACCTCGTTTTCAGACAATTACTTGTGTAAAAAAAATTCAAAAACATCTAAAAGTCTGAATTACTAAAAAAAAGATCAGAGTAGCTCCCATTAATACCAGTCAATGCTCATTACTGAGTGTAAAAGGACCATTAATTAAAGGTCGAATTTTAGTGGTATTGGAGCCTTTTGAAACCATGATTAAACACATTTTCTCTAAAACCACAAACATCATTAAAGTTATTAAAAGATCCAAATGTAAAAAGTATAAAAAAAAAAAATCATTATGATTTGCTAATAATACGAATACCCCTAAAACCTTGAGTTTTCAGACAATAGCGGAAAATATAAATCTGAATGGTTAAAAAAAAAGGTCCAATAGAATTTGAGCAGCACCCATTGACTTCTGAGATCTCAAATGCTTTTACTTGGTATTTTTTTTTTACTTCGTTTTTAGTTATCTTTACGCTTAACAAATCTCGAATTTTAGAGAAATTTAAAAAAAAAAACAAATTTATAGAGAACAAATACGATTCGTGGAATAAACAGAAAAAAATCTGAATGTAAGAGTGTTAGTCTCTAAGGGGGTTATTTACTAAGCTCCGAATACCCAAAATTCCCCCGAAATCTGAAAAATTTGTGTTTTTTTTATAAAATCGATCAGACTTTTAAAAAAGAATCACAAATTTTTCAGAATTTATTAAACCCCGACGGCTAAAAAGCCAGAATATAAAAACACAGCATCTCAAACCTGTCGAGGTTGCATAAAAGTCAATGGGAACAATCCCATTGATTTTTGGTTGTGTTGGGGGTTTCGGGCAAATTCCCAATGTTTTCGGAGGTTTGGGGGAAAATTCACGAGGTTTTCCCGCATAGCAAAATTTCGGGAAAATGTAATAATAAATAAGGATTAAAAACCCGGGCGGGTTAGATTAGAGTTTGTAGCAGCCGATATTGAGATAAATTCAGACCTTGATAAATAAGCCCCTAAGAGTAGTGAACGTATGCCCAAATGTGATATTCTGGAATCATGTGAAAAGTATTTAGTTTCCTTCCTTTATAGCAGGATCCTTCCCAAAACACAAGGTGTTCTAACTGCTTATACATTTACACATAGCAGGAAGGATACACATAGCTCCAAGGATTTACTCACTATTTACAGTGAAGGAGCAGTGATAATAAATATCTCTATAAGACAGTAAAAGGCCTGGAAGTGGTGAATAGTAACTTTTTTTTTCTTTTTATAAGTGCTTTTCTCATTTTAGAGTGGCAATCCAATAATAGCACACTGGGCATTTTGATTGCTGCAGTGCTTTGAGAAACCAATGGCAGCCAGAGGTCCTGCTCCCCTGACATCTCTACCAATTCAAATGAATAGGAAATACTGTGCCTATGGCATATGCTGATAATGCCAGTGGGGTTGCCAACTGACCGGTATTTTACCTGTTATTAATAGGGAAAAAAGATATATATATATATGTAGGAAGGCCGGTATTTTTTTCCAGAAAAGGTGGTAACCCTAAATGCCAGCCAGATGAGTATTTTTGTAAGGTCCCCTGAGGGTATCAGCAGCTTTGATGGTGCCTTTATAAAAAAATCCTCCTAGCCCAATGATAAACACTTAAATCCTATGGCCAGGCTGAGGTGGTGTACCCCTCTCTTATGGAATCAAGGCTTGCTCAAACTGTACTGTATGTGCTGATCATTGGGTGGGGGTGCAGTTTGAAATCTTGTGTCTAGGGCAGCACCAGACCCAACGACAGCACTGATGCCAGCCAGAGTAATTGCAGCCATTGGATTACAGCCTATTCTGTGATGCAACTGGATTTCATACAGTCTGTCCAAAAATACTTTTCATTAGCTTCTTCTTGATGCCTGGATGGGTCATATATATTAGTAACAGGATATTACAGCATTATAACCTCAGAAGATTTTAATTGGCCGTAATTTTAATTGGCAGAAGAGGTTATTGTAATGGATGAGCTGATGTGAGTTGAATGCTGTTAATGTGGCTGAGATAGGGTTATATTAGTGTTGTACAAATAGGTATCTTGGCAAGTGTGAAAAAAACAAACAGTTGAACAAAAAATAGAAATGGCCGGAATATGAGCAAACTTAAAATAGGGTTGTCATGTAAGTGGTGCCCAAGTACATATCCTTATCATATAAAGTATATCTTTTCAGTATTAAACGGTATGTGTTTTTCAACAGGCATAAAATATAAAGGATGAATGCAAAGTTGCTGTATCTTCATATATGTACATTCATGGTAATAGATAAACATGAAGCACAATCAGTATTAATTGTAACCCAAGATTTATTCTGCAAAATATTTAAGGGTCTCTGAATTAACATGTAACATATATGTTCAATGAAGATAAAGAAATCACTACCCAACACTTCTTTACTCTTAGTTTTGTTGCAGTAGTATGATGAAATATATACCAAAGCTATTTTTTTTCTTTTGTTTCTGTTAGAACGAGGATGGATTACAGGAATATTTTCAAACTGTAGTGAGAATGACCAAAGTTGACCCTAAGAAGATAATTGGATGGCTGATTAATGATTTACTTGGGCACCTTAGACAGCAGAACCTTACCATCAAACAAAGGTGAGATTTATTCCCCTGTCTAAACTGTCTGGTTTCTCTGCCTCCATACCAGTGAAGTCTGACTAATTTTTCAGACCGCATTTAATTTTTGTGATTATATTTTTAATTGTTAAATATTCTAAGCAGTATGTTCTCATCATTAGCCCAATGAAGTCATCGAGGTTATGTTGTGACTGACTCCCTCTTAACTCATTAAAAAGATTAGAGTACAAGCAGCCAGACTTCTGTTGTTCTTCTGGTGCATTTGTTTGGATCAGGCGCTGTACTACACTGCATGTGTATACAAATACCCAGAGAAACCTATGCTTTCTAAAGCTGGCCTGCATATACAGTGACCGTTGTACAAAAATCCATTTATTTATAATAGGTTGCAATGTACTGTCTCTAAACATTCAATAATGATGTGTATTGTCTGCTGGGTAGTAAACACCAACCATATTCTGCAAAATAGTAATTTAACAACTGAAGGATGTCTTTGTGTGGAATGGAATGGCAGGTATAGCCTATAAATGCAAGGTAAGGGCAGACAGAAACTGACAAGATGATGGTCACCTGTGGAGATATTCTGTCACAGGAAAGAGTTATCTTCCTTCTACTTCAATATTCAAGCAATGAATTAAAGTTGAAAGAAAGCTGAGCTGTCACTTTTAAATGCACTGAAAGATATACCAGATGTGACCTTATCTGCAGCCCTTGTGTCTCAAAATGCTGATAAGCCATCCGCAATACTAAAGTCCATGAGCAATTCTTTAGGTGGCCATAGACGTAACAATTACGTCCATCGGATGCAGGAAAGATCGTTCATTTTCAGTGCAGACAAAGCTGAATCGTAGGTCAAAACAATAGAATTCCACCTGTATCTAATGATTCTAATGAATCTAATGATTCAGTAGTAAACAGTAGCTGATGTTTGGCCGATCGACAAGCTGGCTGATATCTATGTCTTTTGTCGATATCAGTTAAGTTGTCTCCAACTTAGTGAAGAGAACAAATCACACAACGATTGGGCCATTAATTGACAGACAGCAATCGTATGGAAGTTATGTCCGACAAATAGTAGTGACAGTCTCCCATTGATATAGTCAGATAGGCAATATATGCAGAGATATTATCGGTAGCTGATGTTTGGGCCCAGATTTGTGGCAAGGCCGCAAAGGCCTGGGCCTACAGCAGCAAATCACTAGGGGCGGCATGCCACCCAGCCGCTCTATAGGGAGCACCCGGGACACGCACTAGGACTACGAGGCCTACGGGCGACCACCGCTGAAATTCTGCCCTGCTGATATTAATCTTTTAACCTGTCTGATTGACTGAACCACTGAAAAATGTTGGGAGAATCAACACACGGTCCAAAAATATGAATACGAATCTTATGATAGTATCTTTGTCTTTGGGCAGCTAAAAGGAGAAGGAAAGGCATCCTGCACTTGGGGGTGCCAAATGTTAGGCACCCCCAAGTGGTTGTATTGACTTACCTGAAACCCTGGGCCGGTGTTCCTATCAGCAGAAAACTGTACCGGTCCGGGGTTATACCAGTGAGCACCACAGAGTGCTTCTCTTCCGTCTTCTGATTTCTTCGCACTGCTGCACATGCACAGTAGAACGAAAACCCGAACTTTAACTAAAAAGTTGCCTATTTCGTTCAACTGCGCATGCGTTTGCCCCAGGAAATTTGAAGCAAGAATAAGAAGACGGAAGAGGATCAATCTGTGGTGCTCACTGGTATACCCCCTGTGCAGTTTTCTGCTGATAGGATCACCAGCCCGGGGTTTCAGGTAAGTCAATACAATCACTTGGGGTGCCTAACATTTGGCACCCCCAACTGCAGGATGCCTTTCCTTCTCCTTTAAGTCATGTAATCAAATAAGTTGTGCCCTGTGTGATGCTCACACATGCATTATTTGAGCAGGAAACCATCTGTCTTCTCTCTGTGTGTTGCACACACAGCACTTATTCACTAGTATTAACAGCAGTTACAGGCTACCATGTTCTTTCTGTCTACCACTGTTTATAAAAACAATAATTAGATGGTGCACACCTATGTTTAAACTTTCATGACAGTTCCACATGTGACTGTACAGAAAGATAATTTTGAAATGTCTCGCAGCCATTTCTACTTGTTTAGTGGCACAGAATTAGCTTTCTTTTGCTTCCATTCTTTGACACAAAAATTCATTGTAGAGCATAGAGCAAATGTTAGATTGATGTCACCCCAAAA
Source organism: Xenopus petersii (assembly GCA_038501925.1). Classification (NCBI taxonomy): domain Eukaryota; kingdom Metazoa; phylum Chordata; class Amphibia; order Anura; family Pipidae; genus Xenopus; species Xenopus petersii. The sequence continues at coordinate 61,254,116 of CM076672.1, forward strand.
TTCATAATCATATACGTGTTTAGCTGTGTCCATTCTGTTTTGTTTTTAAATATATTGCCTATTAATTCAGTTATAAAATGAAATGTCTAGGTCTTTTACTCATACAGATGTTTCTTTCCAGTCCTGTCAGTCCAGTTTCATTAGCTGAACTTCTGACGCTTTTAGAAGACGGGTCTATCTCCTCTTCAGCCGCCAAACAGGTATGTGCTCCAAATGATAGCCTTTTTTATCAATTGGATGGTAGCTAGCAAACATTTCTAGATTAGAGGTGGCTTCAACAAACAATAATGCAAATATATTTAATGACAAGTTAGCTGTTCTTTGTGGCTATAAGTCCACTACCAGTCTAGAGTGTTTTGTACACTTGTTTGTTTTTAGCATTTTTTGTAGCATTTCAAGCAGTATACCTTTAAATTTAAAAATGTAATTAGAAATGTGTATGTTTGTAGATCTAATTAGAAATAGGCTACATTTTTATCAGTGGAATGAGGTTCCTATAACAGGCAACATATGTTTGTCTTCAGCTTACTGCTAGCACTAATTTAGAACACTTTTAGCTTCTGAGAACTTGTCAATTTATAGGTCCTAAAATACAAACATTTTAGCTCAAGTTTGCACTCCCTAAGATAATACTCTTAGGAATACTTTGTGGAATATTCTGAGAAATTGCAAAAAAACAACATCTTTTTCAGAGCATATTGGCATATTGATATTCCAATCAAACAGCGGTTTGTGTGCAAACATAAGATTGTCCACTTCAACAGTGTAGAGAAGTCATGGAGAGGTAGGACTGAAGGATCATTTTGCAGCCCAGAAACCCCTGTTAAAGTGGACCTATCACCCAGACATAAAACCTGTATAATTAAGGTCCTTTTCAAATTAAACATGAAATCCAAATTCTTTTTTTTATTAAAACATCCATACCTGTTGTAAACTCATTTAAACATCTATCAATCATATATTGCCTGTAGGCATAGATGTGGGGCAGGAAATTACTTTCACTTTCCATTCAGCACTTCCTAGATGTCAGAGCACTCCCTACATTCCCCCTCCCTACATTCCCCCTCCCTCCTTACCATCTAATTATGTAGCCTGTGCATGGGGGATTGCCATCAGATCCCCCATTCTGGCACAGAAATGAGATTTTGAGATAATGAAAGCTTGCATTAATAACAGTGTTCACAAAATGGCAGCTGCCTGCTTGCTCTAATTATGATTTCCCAGAATGAAGGAAACAAGATTTAAATAAATTATATAGTATAAATAAAGATTATTTTGCTTGACAAATTGGATTTGGAATTATTTCTTAAGGTGACAGGTCCCCTTTAAGCACAAAACATGCTTGGGCTAGCAAGAACTTGACTTTTAGGTCAACATGACAAATATTTGTACCTTATCAACGTGGCAAAAAAATATTTTCCCAGTGTTGTTTAGGTTTGTTTGGGGAGTTCTACTTCCTCTAAAGCAGGGGTCCCCAACCTTTTTCACCCGTGAGCAACATTTAGATGTAAAAAGAGTTGGGGAGCAACACAAGCATGAAAAATGTTCCTGGTGGTGCCAAATATTGTAAGTGCTGTTATTGGCTATTGGTAGTCCCTATGTGGACTGGCAGCCTACGGGAGGCTCTGGTTGGCAGTACATCTAGTTTTTATGCAACCAAAACTTGTGTCCAAGCCAGGAATTCATTAATAAGCACCTACTTTGAGGCCACTGAGAGCAACATCCAAGAGGTTGGGGAGCAACATGTTGCTCACGAGCTACTGTTGGGGATCACTTCTCTAAAGCTAGGGACCTGCATAGTGACTGTAATTCTAATTCATTTAGATTAGTATTTAAGTGTCATAGCCACTGGTATGGACATACTTCCAGACTGTTTCAATAACTATTTACAGCTAAAGGAAAGCTAAATGTGATGCCCTTAACCCTGGTGAGCTTATTTGAGATGCATTAGAAAGTTGAAGGTTAAACAGCCACCTAGTCTTCATTTGTTACCATTTTATGCAGCAGTGTTGGAGTGAAAGATTATTAGTGCAGTGCGCAGAGTTTCTTCTGCTGGGATCACTGCCATAGGTGGCTGCTTTGATTCTTCTTTGTATGAAGCACTGATGAGTGTTTAAATTCTAATTAAAAATGTTGAATGGCAGTGTATATTGTTACACTGTTTTAATTATGTTTATTTTTATTATTATATATAATAATGTATATTTTTAATATTATATCCGTATGTATATAGTGAATAAAGTAACCCCTATTGTAAAATATAAGGATATTATAAGTTACAGAGGAGTTTCATGACCATATAAAAACAAGATGCAGAAGGCTGAGTGCTTTTATACAGGTCATCGAACTCCGAGATGATGACTAAAATCCTCATATTTTGCAAGAGGGGTACTTTATTATAATACACATGTTTCAGTGAGTCATGTAGCAGAAATGACATCACTAAGCTCTGATTATAGCCGATGACATCACTAAGCACAATTTATAAGGATACAATACACAAGAGCCATGAATATCGTGTAAATTATATCCTTATAAACTTTGCTTAATGATGTCATCGGTTATCATCGGAGCTTAGTGATGTCATTTCTGACACGTGACTCACTGAAACTTGTGTATAATAATAAATAATGTACCCCTGTTGCAATATATGAGGATATTAGCAGTCACCTCTGAGTTCCATAAACCTGTATAAAAACACTTGGCCTTCGGACCATGGCCATGAAAATCCTCGGTAACTTATAATATCCTTATATTATTTTACAGGAGCGAGTACTTTATTTACTATATAATTTACAGGATATTCGTTGTATTATATATACAATGCTTAAATTCACACAATATAGTGAGTTCATCCTTTTATGAGCTTTCAGAGCACTAAATGTAACCAGCAAATTCCTGCTTGTCTGCTTCGACAAATGGTAAACTACAATCCCAACTGACGTCTGGTCTTTGTAGAACAACTAGTCAATTATCCTGCACCTTTTTGATAGGAATTACCTTTTAGAGGGGTGCATGCATCAGCAGCAAAATGTGTTCACCTTGTTTTCCATCATGAATCCATAGAGATTGCAGCACTCCCAAATGGTGATATTAAAACCGCCTTTATTTCACATATCGCATGGCAGCGTTTTGGACCTTACTGGTCCTTTGTTAGCTTGATAAAGTTCCAAAATTCCTATGGAATATTGGAAACAAAGGTGGTTTTAATATCACCATTTGGGAGTGCTGACATCTGGGCTTTCTCAAACAACTCATGCAGGATAACAAGAATTTGAACTTTGTTCAGAATCAAGAATTGTATATTATAAAATTAAATTATAATATCCACAATAGACTTTTGGATGGGGAAATTATACTTGAACAATGCTGCCATGCTTCAATGCTGCCCCAGCATCTTCTCTTTTTTTTCTTTTAGATTAGATTTCCATAAGAGCAGTTCAGTTGGGTATGGAGGGACATGTCAGCTGTGAGTCAGTGCCATATAACAGCAAGAGATCCTGTTACTAGCAGCGAATACTACAGACAAGGCTTAGCTGTACATTATTCAGAATGCATAAATAATTCAGAATGTGTTAGATATCATGAAGTGCTTAAGGCAGTGCTGACTGTATGGAATCTTGGTGGGCAGAACATAATACACAGTGGGCTATTAATAATAGCCATAAAAATATTGTAGGAGATGTTTCCATTGCATTCCCGGATCCACCCACATGTTATTTCTCCTAGCAAGCATGACAAATACTTCTTTACCCATCTGTCTACCTCAAAGAAAGATCGTAACACCAATCAATCTTGGCACATGACCCAGTATAATACCAGTACATGTCCTTTCCGTCATAACAAAAGATTATTGTCCAGACCAATTTGAATTTCTCTTTAATCCCTTTCAGACCAAATCCATTATTGGTGCAAATCCAGAAAGCTTAATAAGTGTGCCGCTTGCATTGCTTTTGTCTGCTCGGCTTAGTTCAGATGTATCTTGCATTATTCATCCCATGTATTTTTAGTGTCGAGTGTCATACATTCATTTACCATGGTAGAGATTCATTGGCATGGCGCACATGTTAGAGTATCATGTTAGATTCTGTTGTTAGAGATGCCAGTTGGATAGCAACACTGTAAAGGATCTCTTTGAAGAACCAGCCAAGCCACCTATCTGCATTTATATATAGACATTTCTACATTTAATTGTGCAGACACTTTTGGGGTTATTTATTAAGGGTCGAGTTGTGATTTCCGTGAATATTTGAGTTTTCAATCTGAAAATACACCATCTAAAACCTGTCGAGGTCATGTAGAAGTTAGTGGCAGAGATCCCTTAAACCATTTAAAGATGTTAAAAGCCTTCATGATGTTCGAGTGTTTTTCAGAGGATTTTGCATGGAAACGCAAATAATTCGAGCAAGGGTTTTTTCACAGTTTTCGACTTTCGCAACTCGAATCGAGTTTTTTCCATTCCAGTTTTTTCTTAAATAAGATACCATTCGGTTGTGAATTCATTCAAGGTATAAAAAACTATAACATTCAACCTTTGATTAATAACCCCCCTTTGTGTAATGTAACAATTTATTTTAATAAGGTTTGGCATCTATGTACCTATCTTTAGCAGCATGGCAATGCTGGAATGGAACTGTTCTTCTGTTTACACTAATGGGACAATTAATTGCATAAAACAATAGTGCATTTTAAAGTTCTACTAGATTTGTATTGGTTAGAAGCTACTAGATGGGAAATAAATGTGATTTAGGCATAGTAAATCTCTTTATTATGTTTTCTAAAACAAATTACTGTCTGTGTCATGCAGTCTAAGGGCTACATTACATAACAGACTGTGATCCGTCTATCCCACAAGATTTGATGGCGTGCAATAAAATCTCATTCTTCATCTGGTTATCTTCTGGTACATTTATGAAATTATTATTTTTATATTATCAACATGTTCTGCAACCCTTTACAGAGACTTTACATCGTTCTCATCAGTCTCATACGGTTTAAGATCCCTGTCACTTTCTGATACTATAGTCAGTTTGAGCAGTAGCCGTTTAACCAATGTCTACGTTTGTGTGGGAGGAAGCCAGAATACCCACAATTTAGTGATCCAAAACATGATCTCTGTTGAGCATTGTATAGAGACTAAAGCTTGTCTTACACACTTGAATATTATCGTATGAAACATATTTTCATAAGATGTTTGGTGCGTGTATGGCGGCAGATGAGCCGACCATAATCGGCAAAAGACTTGGATATCGGCTGGCCTGTCATTTGGCCCCGGCGGAAAATTTTGATTGGGCGTCTTTGAAGGCACCCGAACATCAGCCAATGGAAAGTGCTGAATCGTAAGATACAGGTATAATTCTATTGTTTCTACCTGAATACTGATGATTCAGCTCTACATCAGTGTATTGAAATAAACAATCATTCTTGGAAAGATCTTTTCCAGGAAAGATTGTAATTGTTACGTCTATGGCCACCTTAGATCATCAACTATGCCTAACGGGCAGATTTAGGGAGACAGAATTTTAGGGAATGTTTTGTATGGAATAAATTGCATTACTCTATTCCAATATCTAGCTACTTTCTGACACAAGACCTCATATGCATTAAATTGGCTTACAGCTAAGATCTAATGGAGCAATACTGTATATAGACAGTGTAGCACCTTAAATTGGATGAGCCTGTTCCTGGCTGCAACTAGATATTCATACACTTTTTGTGCACAAACGCCCCATTCCTCTATAAAAAGCATTAGCAGATCTTGTTGCCAGGTCCTAAACACTAAGAAAAATGGTGGTTGAATTGTGGTCACCAGATTATGATATCGTTTTGTGACCCTTTTGCTGACGATGTGGACCTCTCGGGGTAGACTCAAATGCCATCGGGTTGTGGAGAATTGGACCTAAAAGGCATGTCTAAATTGCATAATAATTACAATATTAATCTCAAGTCAGCATTTATCCAGATTTTGATTTCAACTCTATGCATTCTCATATATGGTAAATATGGTAAAAGTGAGGTAGTAAGAGTTGCATGAAATAGGGAGATCTAGTGACAAAAGTGGGGTCACATACAACACAGTTGCAGGGAAGCATTCCACGACTTTATCAGGATGTTTCTTTTGTCGGTCTGACCGTTTCTAGTACAGAATATATTTTAGGGTTTCCACTGAGCCATGCAGTGTGGTGTGTAGTTGGAAAATTATTTGGGCCTGGCATAAACCACCAGGCTACATAGCACAGTGAGGAGGCCAAAAAGTAATGGTACAAATCCAGGAGTTCAAGCTTTCCTCATTCATGGGGCCTTCAATTCAATTCTGTCCCCAGATAAGTGCAGTCTGGATGCTCTCCATGTGATTAAATATTGATTTAGTGATATAAATGTGAGAATTGTGCAGGATATACAAATATTTGGAAAGAAAAATAATTTTTAATTGATCTGTTCTGCCCCAAATTCTTGATACCCCGGGACAGTGCTCCCAGGCTGGATTTGTTGAAAGGCCATATAGGCCCAAGCCTAGGGTGCACAAAATTAGGGGTGGAAGAGGTGTTGTTGAACTACAACTGCTACCCATAATATGCTAAGTCTGCTGAAGGATACCTGTAAAAGAATGGCCTTGGGATTTTCCTGTTTGAGCACCAAAATCTGCCTATGTATGGCCAACAAATAAACAATTAACTACTTTTCTTTTTATATCTATCTAACTTGTGGTCAAATTGGGTTAATAAGTTTCTTCCTATTTAATCTAAATCTTAATTACTTTATCAGGTCTCTTCAGTAGTATCATTAGCACAAGGGCAATTGTTAGATTATGCATTAGAAATACTGTAATCTCACTTTAATGACATAAACATCAGTCACAGAAGGGAAGATCATGACTTAATTTAATGACTGTGCTCTGAATCTGCCTCTATCTCTCTCTCTCTCTTGCTCTGCCACTTTTGCTTGCTCTGTCCCCTTCTCTCTCTCTTGCTCTGTTTTGTTTTGTCTCTCTCACTCTCTCTTCAAACTCTCATCTCTGTTCTAAATTTTAGGTGTTCCAAGAACTTTGCAGAGGAGGAGAAAAAACTCCAGCAGAGATTGTTGAGGAAAAGGATCTAGGACTTCTGAAGGACAGAATGCAGTTAGAGGAGATTTGCCAAGGAATTCTTAACAGGCACCAAAAGGAGGTATTTTGCAATTGTAGAGCTGCATAAATGTAAATGTTACTTTCCCCCATGGAAGTGCCCTGAGCTGAATCTGTTCCTGCAGTCAGTGAATATTACATTCAGCCTTTCCCACCAGCCATGGCAGCCATATGTCTCAGTACAATGCCTCTTTGATCCCCATATATCCCTTTATTTATATACAGATAAGAGCTCAGTAAGTGGTTGCTGGTAATGAGCAGTTGAGAAAGTTTGTGGAGGTGGAGAACCCTGTATTGTCAGGTGATGTGGAACCATAGTCAAGCAGTAAGTACAGGGATCTCTGGCACCTTGCAGCCCCCGGTCATCCCTGAGCTTGAGTCATTTCTGCCACCACCTGCCCTGCTGCATAAATGGTAAATGAGCCTAATATGTCAGCTTTCCTAATTCTTACTTATTACCAATCACCAGCAGGTCTAGATTTCTTACTCTGGCGCCCCAAGGCAGGGTCAGACTGGGCCGATGGGACACCGGGAAAAAACCCATTGGGTCCCGACTCTTTTGGGCCCGTCTGACCGAGACTCGCTTCCTGCGCCCGCTTTCCTTACCTCTCTCCCAGACCCCGGTCATCACTGATGCGCAGGAGAAAGGTATGCGCATGGGGGGTTGAGCACTGGGGACTCAGGGCAAGAGCATAAAAGATCTCTTGTGCCCCAAGTACCGTGTCCCTGGGAACAAATGCAGTAGCAGCATGCTGCCCTTAAAATAATGATGCCTAGCCCAGGCCTTGGTGGCCTTCCCACAAATCCAGCCCTGATCACAAGATTGCTTTCCTCTTATCAATGCAGCAACCCTGAATATATCTAAATTGCTAACATTAGGTGCTCAGTTGCTAACGTTAGATGCAGAGATGTGCACACATTTGCATTCATTAAAAGGCCATATACAAAGTGCTTGTTCCAACTTGTGTTTATCTGTACAGGAGCCATGCGCTGACTCTTCATTAGCTCTACAGGTTGTATACATTTGACAGTGAAGAGCCAAATAGACTCATAGCCATACATGTCAGGGTGGCTGTCAAAAGGTTAACTGCACAGGTGTTAGGTTTGTCCATGAGCTCAGGTGTACCTTATTGCTAACAGGATGAAAAAGGATGAAAAAGGTCCCAAGAGAGACCGAAACTTTGCAGCACTGTGATGTGTGAAAAATAAATTCCAAATTGCGAGTGTGTGTGTATATATATATATATATATATATAGTCATATGATTCACCGGCACTCACCCTCAGTCAATCAAATCCCGGGTGCTCCTCAGAGGAAAATAAATAGATGCAGTTAGGAGCACTCACAGGTGTAGTGATAAAGAGGTATCTTTTATTAGAGTGTTACAAACTCTCCCACATCAACGCGTTTCGGTTCTCTCTGAACCTGACGACGATATATATATATACTGTATATATATATATATATATATGTACCTTTTCCTCCAATAAAGTGGTGTGTTGTGTATTTACTTTGGTTTCCAGTACTGCTTATCATTACACCTCTCTCCCAGCCTTGCCTGTACCCTGGATACTGTATAGATGGCAGCAATTGGGTTGTGTGGGTAACTGCTTGTGCCATCCAGTATTCTTGCCAATCCTGACGTCTAACTGTTGCTCTTTATTCTTTTAGGTTAATGAAATTAGACAAGGGAACCATAAAATTATGAACAAACTAATTGGCTTAGTGCAAAAGGCGACCAAAGGACGTGCAGATCCAGTTCTAGTGAAGTCTATACTTGAAGAGAAAGTGTTTGTGTAGTTCTTCTATGAAGACTGAATGATCCCAGATGACGACTTCTGACGTTTTTCTTTTCTGGTTACTACATAGGCCGACGCACATAGAGTATGTGAGTGGTTGATATTATCCCTATTGTGTTTCATCTCCAGTGTGTGAATGATTGTGATTGTGCATCAGAAGTCTGGTCACTACTTGTTCTTCTCTATAGGAGTGAATAGCTCCCCAACTGCCCATGGTCTTTTACAGAAAACTGCCATCCCCAGATACTGAGCCTAAAGTGAAGCTTTGCTAAGACATTGAAAAGGGCTCCAATTATCAATCCTATGCAATTTTCCCTGCGCTTCCCTTAACTTTAATTAAGTGGGCTCACCTTCTTAATTAGGTCACACCGTAAAGTCCAAAAGATTAATACACGTTGTATGAAGGAGGCCACAAAGCATCCGCAGTGCTGTGCTGCAAAACTTTTATTCCAAAATACACAACATGTTTGGAGTCAGCAAGGAACCTTTCTCAAGTGTCTCACAGAACTGCGGGCGCTTTGTGGCCTCCTTCATACAACGGGCTCCAATTATCATCTGTCAGCATTTTAAATGTATTTGTTTTGAAGGGGGAAATATACAGCAAGGTTCAAAAAGAAAACAATAAATTGTTCTTGTGTTGGAAAGTGTTCTGTGTTTTCTTTTCATTAAAAATATTTTGGCCATTTTGTATTTTTAATAAAAACACGTTGCTGTTTATACCTTCCCATAATGATCTGTATTAAAGAAGCCCTCCTTCTTCCCTCTACTGTCATCTAACTGGAAGTTGGATAATGCAACTATTTTCATTATTATTATTATTATTGTCATGTATTTATAAAGCACCTACACATCCACAGCTCTATACGATAAAGGGAATTATAATCAAAGCAGCCAGTAACTCATACAAGAGGTGAAGAGGGTCCTGCCCAAAATAGCTTTGCTCTTCCATATTAATCAGTGCAAGAGATTAGTTAGTAGTGGTTGTTAGACAGTTCAACAGTGGAAATGTTCAAGTGCAATGCAGAATGAAAGCGTAATAAACAGAAGCAATATCAATACAAATTGTATTTATCTGTCATTATGTTGAGCATATATATAAGGCCCTAGTTCTACCTGTGTATCATGATTCCACATGAGATCTAATGAGGTGTAAGGTTTCAGCAGCCATTGTTTCTACCCCTGTACAGTATGGAACGGGTACAGATATGGGACCTGTTATCCAGAATGCTCTGGACCTGAGTTTATCTGGACAACAAATCTTTCCATAATTTGGATCAACATACCTTACCCAATAAGCGGGTTTTGCCTCCAATAAGGATTAATTATATCTTAGTTTGGATCAGGCACAAGCAACAAAGAAAGAGGAAATAATAAAAATGAAGATATTTGGATAAATGGAGTCTATGGGAGACGGCCTTTCCCTAATTTGGAGCTTTCTAGATGCAACGTTTTACATCCCTGCACTAACACATTGTGTTCTTACTAGGGATGTACTGAATCCAGGATTTGGTTCGGTTTTCAGGCCAGGATTTAGCACTTTTCAGCAAGATTCGGCCGAATCCTTGTGCCTGCCCAAACCAAATACTTAAAATCATGGGACTTTTCGTCACAAAACAAGGAAATGAAACATTTTTTAGCCGCATGCTCCACACACAGCTCTCTTTTTCCTTCTCCCTCACTGATTTCCATATTCAAATTAGGGTTCGGTATTTGGGCAAATCTTTCACAAAGGATTTAGGGGTTCAGCTGAATCCAATGTAGTGGATTGGGTAAATCCCTAGTTCTTACAGCAATACATCTATGATGTAACTGTGGCATTATCATCTATTAAATGACCGCTCTAATTAGCCTCATTTCGTGTCCTCTGTCAGTAACAATGACAATGGCTTGAGGAGTGAATGGGTGAGAGATGGTGTTTAAGTGCATTGCTTTTATGTTGTCTCCTCTGGCTCATCAACTGAGAAACGCGTGCAGACTGCTCATAACTTGTGTTACAATATAATATGTTAAGTGAATTAATGGAGATCATAAGAGGAAAAAAACCTCTCTGTAATACAGTAAATATGTTTTAATGATTTTCCTTGGCTTTTTGATAAACTGCCTGTTCCTGGCACATTAGTAGCCAGAGGCCCATCCGTATACTTTCCTTATAATCAGCTCTGTCACTACTGCTGTGAAAATGCAACTGATTTGGCCTCATTTCTATTAAAAATGTTAATAAGCTGAATAATCCATTTCATTGACGATAAAGCATTCTGCATGTGACTGTCTCTTTCCCCCAAATTATTTGTACAACTGTGGCCGTTCCATCTGCTTGTAGCCAATAGCATGAGAGCTCACAGTTACTTCTTGCAATAAATATGTAATACGCCATGAGACTAAGAAAGTCTTACGGCAGATTCACTAAAGGGTGAAGTGGTTAACGCTTGAGACTTTTCTCCAGCATTACCATCCGCAGTGGCATCAGCAATTCACTAACAGGCGCTAATTCGATAGCGTAAGAGACTGTCGCTAGCGTTCGTTCGCACTTAATTGCCAGGCGACTTTTTGCTCTGGCGAAAGGTCGTTACTCCGCAAAATTCAGTAAAGTGCGGATTTTATTGAACGCTACCACTTTTGCCAGAGTTTACTTTGCCACCTCAGACCGAATTGTTAAGAAACAGCTAGATCTTCCTCAATCTTCTGTCACTTACAGTGTCGCACTGGCCCGGCAGGACACCAGGAAAAAACCCGGGGGGCCCCGACCCTCATGGACCAGTCCCCCTCTCCAGATTTTTGGTTTTGGAGAAAACATTTTTTTACTGGCGCTACGCAGCGACGCATGCACCATGAGTGATGACAAGCGATGTCACATGCGTCACCGTTGTACATGCGCGACAAGCCAGCGCATCACAGTAGGGGGGCCCTGCACAACAGTCCTGGTCCAGTCCGACTCTGGTCACTTACATCATATCCTGTTTGCCGAAAATGCATTAAAGTTCCAAAAACGCTGGCGACTTTTCCTTTTTTGAAGCGGAATTGCCTGCAAAAGTCCAGACATTTCATAACATATGGAACATTCATTTTACAGTGGGCTCAAGTGTAGGGCATTATATTAACTCTCTTGTCTTTATTAAGGTTCCCTGGGCATTTGAAAGAAAAAGTTGTAACTTCAGGCATTTGCTCCAACATTTATAGTAAAGACCTTCATACAACTTTTAATTACCCGCGGTATGCAAATTGACCGAAGCACAAGAGCACTAGCAAATTTTCGCTAAGCACAAACGAATGCTAACACATCTTCACTAATATGCAAAGTTGCGCCTGGGCGTCGAACGCTGGCGACTTTTCACTAGCGTTACTTCGGCAGTGTGAGCATTTCATACTGAAGATTCACTAGCGTTCACTTGTCACAGAGGAACCCAGGGCACAACTTTGCATATTAGTGAATTAGCGTAGTGGTAGCGAATTTGCACCTGGCGAAAATTCGCCCTTTAGCGAATCTGCCCCTTAGGCTTTACTTCTGCAAGCTGTTTGCAAGTTTTTAGGGTTAGAGTCCATAGTCACTATCATATAGAATCAGTATGTACAGACAAATACAAGAGGTTCTCTGAACTCAACCCATTATCAGTATGTTAAAGGAAAACTATACCCCCCAAACAATGTAGGTCTCTATAAAAAGATATTGCATAAAACAGCTCATTGCCATTTTAAAATATTAAAATATAAGGCCGCCCCCTGGGATCGTAGGATTCACTGTGCACATAAACATACCAACAAACTATACTTGTTAGGTCACATGAGCCAATTAACAGACAGAGTTGTGGCTTTTGCTTCCACACTTCTTCCTGTTACAGTTAGAGCTGTAGTATTTCTGGTCAGGTGATCTCTGAGGCAGCACAGAGACCATCATGAAATGGCTCAAGGCATGAGATATAAAAGGGCAAGATTTACTTAAATATATATTCCAGTTTGGTAAGATTCTTTAATATGCCACTTAATTTGATATAAACTGTTTGTTGCTTAAGTGTTCATTTTGGGGGTATAGTTTTCCTTTAAGGACATTTACTAATCAAATTTTGATTTTTTTTTCACCACATCTCAAAAAATTTGTGGGAGCTGCACTAATTGGACCATTTTACATCAATTGTGACTTTTGGGACTGGGTATGTTTTAGCACATCATTCAGCTTAGTGAGTTTAGTCGTGGTTTTGAAAAACTTGAAAATGAGGCTGTTGATAAATAGGCCCCTAAGTGCATTAAAGTGATACTGACAAGTTGCTATAAAAATAGGAACATGTCGGTATCAGTAAATAGAAGCTGCACGTGAAATATAATCAGCTAAAAGCCGCCCCCAGCCTGGCGAACCTTATTAACGGCGACTCTCCAACACCATTAAATCATCTTGCGGAGTTTTTTCAGTCACGCTAGGCTGGGGCGGCGCAATCCTTCCATAGGCTGTGCCTCCAAAGATGCCCCAGTAGCTCCCCATCTTCTTGTCTGCTGATTCCCTGCACATACTCTGTGCTGCTGTCACTTACTGAACTTAGGGACCCACTCACAATATACAGTACACATAGTATAGAAATGTCACAATATAAGGCTGATTAGTAATTAATACAGAGAATTACTACATGGCAGCACAGAAACTAGTGCAGCTAGCATCAGGATTTAATAATCAGCCCTGTAGCATCAGCCTCTATAACAGGCAACCTCATTTTCTGCTTGATAATTTGTGACGACCCCTAAGCTTAGCTTCTCAACAGCTGCTCAGAGCCCACTGAGCATGTGAGTGTCACAGACACTTTCCAAGATGGTGGCTCCCTGTGACAAGTTTGAAGTCCTGGATCATTGCTGCTATTGAGAAGCTCAAACTTTAGGCTGGTGCAATAGGTTCAGCTTATAAAATATGGCATTTTTAGCCTTATTTATTTTTAGGGTATAGTTCTCCTTTAAGTCTCATAAGAGTCACAATACGAGGTTGGGAGCTGAAAACTGGAGACTACAGCATTTAAAGTTGATCCATAAGGGTTGTGGTACCTGTTATAAAAAAGTGGATAATCTTAAAAATTGCTCTTATTGCCCAAAATGTGAGGCTGAGAATGTGGACATGTTTCATTACTTCTGGCCCTGCCCTTTAATCTCTGAATTATGGGAGAGATTGGAAAGGTTTCTCTAGAGAAAAAAAATCAAACTATATCCAATGTTTGCTTCATTCGATTTAATGGAGGGTGATAGTTTTTTTTTGACAACTCAGCTTTGAAATTGGAGAAGGAGATTCTGAATTTATTACACCTCTTCACAGATGCTACGAGGAAACGTATGTGTCTTTATTGGATACAGAAGGAAGTCTCTACCTTAAAGGAAGATCTTTCTCTAAATTGGGCTTGATAAGGTCATCTCAACACGGGAATTGAAAGTCAAAATATTATCTCGTTATTTCCCATTTAAGTGCTTTCATTTTTTTTATTTCTTTCGTGTATTTTTTTTTCTTTGCTCTAATGTAATTTTTATTTTGTTTACATTTTGTTTTGATGATTTCTGTCTCTAAGTTTGTTCATGAAGATTATTGTGTGTTATTATAATTGTATATTTCTACATTCGATATTTTGGAATTTTGTTTATGTACTGCTCCATTATTGACTTGGTTATGAAAAATAATAAACGTGTTGTAAAAAAAAAAAAAAAAAAAGCTTGGTCTGTGTGTCTGTGCAGTGCTGTGCAAAAGGGTTCAGTCTCTACGACCAGTTATCTCATTTTACTAAATAACAAATCCTACTCTGACATTTTGATCTGATATTTTTATGAGTGCCACAGCTTTGCAGTGTTTAGGCCAAACTGACTCCCACTCTCCCCTTTAAATTAAATATTAAAGGGACACTCATCACAAAATAAGGATATTAGAACTCCTTGATACTGTGACCTGTATAAAGGTTCCTGCTCTGTGGCCCGGTATCACTTTTGTGGCACAAAGCTCATTGGTGACGTCTTATATCCCTGGCAGCAGAGTCCAGTGTCAGAACAACAAAATAACATTATCGTGTGTCAGATTTAAAGGAGAAGTAAACCCTAAAAATAAATATATCTAAAAATGCCATATTTTTTTATACTAAATTTATTGCACCAGCCTAATGTTTCAGCTTCTCAATAGCAACAATGATCCAGGACTTCAAACTTGTCACAGGGGGTCACCATCTTGGAAAGTGTCTGTAACACTCACATGATCAGTGGGCTCTGAGCAGCTGTTGAGAAGCTAAGCTTAGGGGTTGTCACTAATTATCAAGCAGAAAATGAGGTTTGTCTGTAATTTAAGATGATGCTACAAGGCTGATTATTAAATGCAGATGCTAGTTGCACTGGTTTCTGTGCTGCCATGTAGTAATTATCTGTATTTATTATTAATCAGCCTTATATCAAAACATTTGTTTTCTATGTGTACTGTATATTGTGAGTGGGTCCCTAAGCTCAGTAAGTGACAGCAACACAGAGCATGTGCAGTGAATCAACAGAAAAGAAGACGTGGAGCTACTGGGGCATCTTTGGAGACACCGATCTTTACTGCTAAAGGGCTGTGGTTGCCTTGGGCTGGAACAGAAACCCAAAACATAATGTACAACATTTCTAGCTACTTCTTTAGTTAAGCTTTAGTTCTCCTTTAAGTTTAGAAGTCACTTAGTATTACATATAAGATAATCTGTTACAATGGTCATTAGTGTGTAGTGTGGGGGGGCATTGATTTAATAAAAAATACATTTAATAAAAAAGCAGCCATGATTGTGGCTTATTTTATTTATCAAGTCACTTATGATTCAGTCCTGTCCCAGGTGCATTACGATTTGTAATTAGAGTTCAATGCATTGTCCATCGTCTTTTAATTAGTGTCCTTCAATTAGGTATAAAAAACAATATTTCCATTCCTGCAGATGATACAAAACTATACAATAGAATCTCATTTTACTGGCGCTTCTGCTCTCCTATCATTGGATGCAGTCGGCATGTACTGTAGGCTTTACACTGCACTGTCTTCCTAACTGGAGGGTAAGATCTTTATTGTTGCTATGGCCGGACTGGGTTCTGGCAAATGCCAGAGGGGCTGCTGTAAGTTCCCATAGACAGTCACTATAAAGTGGGCTGGTGGGGGCTGCTTGGGCCTTTGTGTACTTGGATTGCCAGGGCCTATTATAAATCCCAGTCCGGGCCTGTTGCTATTAATACTGAATCCACTATTTTGGGATTCAGCTGAATCCCAAATCATTTGTGAAGGATTCGTCCAAATACCAAACCAAATGTGATAATTGACATATGCAAATTAGGCCAAGGAAGGATGAAAGAGAACCGCACACGCAGTTTGCGGTTACACATTTTACTTCCTTGTTTGTGTGACCAAAAGTCACATGATTTTAAGGATTCGGATTTGGTTCGGCCAGGCATTTGGATTCAGCGAATCCAAATCCTTCTGGAAAATACCAAATCCTTAAGAGAATCCTGGATCCCTAATCACTGATAAGATAAGTAAAGGCAATGTGTTGCTGCAGTCAGGTCCTATGACTATGCAGCTTTATCCCTAATGGTGGCCATAGACGCACCGATAATATTGTACAAAACTAATTTTTGTACGATATTTGGTGCATGGATGGTGGGAAAAGAGCGACCAATATCGGCAGAAGACTTGAATATCGGTCGATCGGGTGCCTTTGAAGGCTTTATATCTGATGATTCAGCTCTACACGTGTGTATTGAAACAAACAAACTTTCTTGGAAATATCTTTTTTAAGAAAGAAAGAAATCGTAATTGTTACGTCTATGGCCATGTAAATGCTCCGGAGAGGAGACAACAATAAACGTATTTTATAACGAAAGCATCTGATCTGCAGAAATTATCACATCTTTGTCCTTTACGGCAGGTTATTGAAAAGCATGCTGTAGAATAAGAGACTAAATAATATGTATTAATTATCTGTATAGCACTTAATTGAATCTGGGGCAACATCCATACATCTATAATTCCCATATAATTCCCATCATGTGAGAAGCAGATAGAAAGAAATGAATGATACTCATGGTTTTACCCAGCAACTACTATAAATGGACCAATGTAATAGAAAAAGTAACTGTAGGCAAAACCTCACGCCATTTCTTATTGTGATTGGTTTGTCTACGTCTACACGTGGCCAATCAGAGGAGGCAGGATGGACCCCCCTCTAAACATCACTTCTTTCAGGACTCCAGGAAGAATAATCATGTCAGTGTCATTAAACTAAAGGACACATTATTCATTGCATGTCCTCAACGCTTATTTAACAAGAAATAATGTCTTTATTTTAATTTTCTGTACGCTAACTAATTTGCTGACTTCTGGGGCTCCTTGCATACAAATATATAAGTCAGAGGAAGTTGATTCCAAAAAAACGGTTATTGTTAAGTCAAGGTTAAGTCATTATCTCTATTCCTTACATATACACCCCTACACCTTCATACCTTGCATGTGCAATATGGTGTGTCCTTGATTCACAACAGTGACTCCCAAATTCCATTGACTGTGACACTGGAACCCCCATTGGTCTAACATGAGCCATTGCTTTGTCTGGTGACAGTATAAAATGCACCTAGAGATGTATTTAGATATTGGCAATGTTGATCCCAATTCATCAACCCCATTCAAACAATGGAACTTTTTTTTTAAAACAGATAAAACTTTTTATTATATATTTGCTTCTCTATTTTAACACATAAAACTATATACAACAGAGTTGAAAGATACAGAAAGGATACAAATAAATATGCCGCATATTAACCGTTGCAGTTTATTCTGTCCCACCTAAAAGATGGATGCTGAGAGAATGGCTCGAGTCTATAGGAATGTGTGTGTCCTCCAGTGTTGTTGAGATGTTACACACATTAGTCCATAGAGTATAATAGTAATAATTTTTTTTCAAATTGTAATCATTTATTTTAGTGTAATCATATGAGTGGTCCCCTCCATCTCCAGCATGGCAGTTGCAGGATTGTCCAGGGAAAGCAGGAAGGAATCTGTCTATCCCTGGCTTTTTGCTTATTAAACTCAGACAAATTTTGTCTAAATCCATATTCTGCACTCTTGCATAGCTATATATACAGTCTGGTGTGTGCAAAATACATTGTATAAGGCCGGTCTGTGATTTTTATTTTCGAGGCACTTGTGCAGTTTAAGGCACCGTACACCTTGCAGGTGGGATACACCTACTATAATATATGTGTTATGACAGTACAGTTTATTGTGTCAGACAGTTTGTGCTGACCAGGCTAAACATGTACAAGAACATGTGTAAAGCTAAAGCATGTTCTGATCTGTACATTTCCTATCACAGTCACTGAGCCACGTGCAGCACCAGGTTCTGTAACTGAATGGCCCAACACAATCTGTCAGTCATTTCTGAACTCGCATTGCCCCAGTTCCCACCGATCACTCGCTGTAAAGGAAAGTTTATTTCTTTATAAACACTGAGCAAATTTGCACCTGGGCAATAACCCGCATCGACCAATCAGATGATTGCTTTCAGCATTCAACCTGCAGCTGGCCGAAAAAAGCTAATCACTGATTGGTTGCTACGGGTTACTGCCCAGGTGCAAATTTGCCCAGAGTTTATAAATGAGCTCCACTGTCTCTGTCCTCTGCTTTATTCCCCCACTGAGCATGCAGCAGTCTAGAAATAAACCTATGTGTGCCACAGTTTATAATAATGAGCTCCTAAACATGAAATCAATCCATTAACCACACAATATAAAAAAGAGCATTTGGTATCTGCAGTGGTCTCCCCAATAACATCGCTGGTCCCCAAGCCCTGTGCATTGTCTGGATCCTACATGAAGATTAAACTGGACAATATGGCCTCCCATAGGCCCATCAATTTTAGCTGTGGTTGACCCTATCACCGGATTGGTCCCTATGATGAGCAGCTATGGAAGCTGCATTTGTGATCTTGCGGCTTCTAAGAGTCCAGTGATGTTAGCCTTCATACACAGGAAGATCACTCCGATTGCCCAGCTGTATCCACTGCATCTTAACCCACATAATCCAGACTCAACTCTCCACAGACCCAATGCCTATCATAACATTACTAAGTAAACTTGTATATTTGAAGCTGCCATGATGCACTAAAGGGTCTCTTTGCCTAAAGGAATTGTTATTGTGAGTCCTACACTAAGCCCACAACCTCTCTAGGTCATATAGTGCATTGGACTGATGTTTACCTAAACAGTAGCCCTATGTAAGTAAAGTTATACCCAACATACCGCTCAAGGAATTTGTGCAATATTTAGTTTTAATATAGGGTCTATGTAAACTGTGCTGGCACATTATAGCAACTGGAAGTGACCTACTGCCTGGATCTTGACTACAGCTAAAAATGGTAGTGATCAGTTGCCTCATATGATATAAGTCTCAGCCATTCTTCTTGTTTCTCACTTCTGTAGCAATAGGACTATTTATAAAATACTTGTAGCTTAAAACATGTTTTTTTAAAAGAAAATTAAGGAAAATTCACCTTATAATGAGCCCTGCCTGAAACCTCAGTGTAAAGTGTTGAGGGTGCTACATCAACAGCAGAAGAGATAGAGGGTACTGTATTAAAATATTTACACCAGGTCTAGCAAACCATAGTCATTAGGCTGCATATACTGATCAGCTATTTAAAAGCAAATATCTCATGGGTTGCTGGGCCTGGTGCAAATTTAGCATATATATATATATATATATAGTCAAATACAAGAGTCCTCTGCACTCAATCCATTATCAATATATTTAAGACAGAGACATTTTGTGCATACTGCTACTGAAAAATGCCTTACCCTTTAAACAAAACAGGGATTGTTTGTCCATATATTGCAATATATTTAAGCTGGCCAACTACGTCAAAGTCATCCCATATCTGGCCAGTCCTATGCTCAATTTTATCTGATTCATTAAGAATTCTATTGCTTCATTATACATTTTACAAAGGGACTAGGTTTTACCTGCAACTTACTTGCTGCTTTCAAAGTAAACCTCCATACTTGGCTGCCCTTTTATTAGACACCAGTGGGATCACCTGACTATAGTTGGGAAGGGTGGGAGCTACAACATGGAGCTGGTCACTGCTCCTGTATAACTATAACAAACAAGGGAAAGTTGTAAATAAATATATATATATATATATATATATATTAAAACCACCTTCTAAACCATATCCCCTCTAATAAAATAGTTCTGGCCAGAGCATTCACCTATCAAGTATTACAGGAAGTAGTTTCAGTATTTTCAGTCCCACAAAAATACAAACTCATCTAACAGCAAACTTTACACTGTTAAAAAAAAAAAGACAAATGTACATAATAACCCCCCGGCAACTAGTGATGGAAAGAATGTAACACAGAATGTTCTTGGGCTAAAGCAGCAAGTTCTTTTAGGAATTCTGGAAACAGGACAGCAGCCAGCATAACATTCTTGTTTTTTTTAAATGCTCCCGAAAGAGGTAGTGAAGTGTTTGCTCTATGTTCCTTTGATGTTTGTACTACTCCTTTGGAAGATTCTGCAGTAACGGGTTCTTTCTCTGCATTTGACATCATCTGTGTGTTGTCTGAAACAGAATCAGAACAATAGCATAATTATCGAATATCAAAAAATCCCAAAAAAAACATAAAAATTGTTTTTTTAATATTTCATTTTGAAACCTGACAGCTAGACATGGTGTCAGTTTCCCAGTTGCCTTCAGCCATGTGACTTGTGCTTTGATAAACTTCAGTCACGCTTTACTGCTGCGCTGTAAGTTGGAGTGATATCTCACCCCTCCCTTTCTTCCCAGCAGCCTATCAAGAGAACAATGCGAAGATAACCAAAAAACAGCTCCCTCACACCTGCATTGCTAAAAATGCTCCCATGGTATGAGAACAGTACTCAATAGTAAAACACCCAAACACCACCGACTTCTCCAGTTACACTGAGTAGGAGAAACAATAGTGCTGACTACTTCTGAAAGCACATGACCAAGACAATGACCTGTGATGGCTGCCAACACACACGTCATAAATAGTGATAAGCGGCATTTTTTGCAGAGTTTCATCAAAAAAAATTGACTTCCATAGATTTTCATCATTTTACGTTTTGGTGAAGCAAAATGGGTCAGATTCGCCCCTCCCTAGTCATAGACATTCCTGTTCTGGCCAGTCCTAATCTCAGTTTCATTTTATACATTCAGAAGTTTAGCTTTTAATCTTTTAAATGGCTAAACCAGGTCATGCCTTTTTATCCTTTTTTATACTTAAAATGTGTTTTGCCCCTGATGAAGACCACCATTGTGGTCGAAATGCGTAGGGCGTTCTGCTAACATGTAAGTGTTTGATATAATAAATTTGGACTTTTTATATAGACTGAGTGTGCAATCCTTATATCTTTTTGTCTGACTTGGCTGCTCCAGAACTAGTGGACAGACTATAGCAGGGATCTGCAGCCTTGGCTCTCCAGCTGTTAAGGAACTACAAGTCCCACAATGCATTTGCCTTTAGACTCCTTCATTAGACTCCTTCATTGCATTGTGGGACTTGTAGTTCCTTAACAGCTGGAGAGCCAAGGTTGCAGATCCCTGGACTATAGGCTTATATCTGAGGCAATATCTGGTTGTGGCAGAAAATACTTTTGGGTAAAGACCAGCGGCATCATAGAAATGGTGATCAAACTGAGAGGTCTGCATATGGCCCTACTATGATGTGGTAGTTGCTACATGATCAGTCTGATTTGGACCACCACCTAAGTTTTTTCTTTGTATATCTTGGCTTAGCTGCAACTTCACTGTTAATATACTGGCAATTGATACATTTGTTCTATGAATTATGAGGCCACACACCCAAAGCACAACTTTGACTTTTGTTAAATAATATATGAAGTAGAATATTTTGCTTAGGACCTCACATCTCTTGATGTTATTCCACTTGCACAAAGTCGTCACAGCTACAATCCAGTACTGTGTATAAAGACACACACACAAGCCATGCATCCTCTTTAGTATCATGTGCACATCAGCCGTACCTTCTAAACCTCAGCAGCGGTGGTGAAATATTAAAGACCTCACAACAAAGAATGCTACGGCAGCTGTAACTTTGAAGCTAGACATTTGTCAAAGATATGGAGCAAGCCATGAAAGAAAGATATTGCAGAGGGCAATCAGTGGAAGGCAAAAAGATTCATAATACAAATAATAATGGCAATAACAATGACAAATTGATGTGCAGAATAATAAAAAGGCTTTAAATACTGCATTCCTGGACGACGAATGCAAATGTATCCTCTTGTTTGCACTCGGAAATGTTTTATAGATTAGGAGGCTCTCTATTCATTTGCTGCCAATCACTGATTTGCAAAATAAATGCATTTAAAGTTTTGTCTAAGCTGCCACAATCATTCCCTGATAGGCACAAGTTGTGACACATAAAAAGGAAGATAATATTCATGCTCCAGCATATCTTGCTCTATACTATACAGAGTATAGGGAGGCTGGCATTAAAAATCATGCTAGGAATTATTATTATTATTATTATTATATAAAATATTTAAAGGCTACAGGTAGAGGCAGAGTTAGGCAGAAAGCTGCAGACATTGGTATGGGATAATACAACAGAAGGTTCCTGAACACCAAGAATGAAAATAATTGCTTCTGGCCATGGGAATTAAGACAATATAATGCAACCCTCAAATATTAATGCATCAGGATTTTAGGGTAGATTAGGCAGGTAGAGGAGATTAAGCCCTCAAGATATTATCAAACTTCAATTGATCACCACCAAGTTCCTGGGCCCCACAAACATTAGCTCCCAGTTTCACTGCTGTCAGTAATAAGAAGTAATAATAATAAGAAGAAGAGGATGGCAATGCCTCAACTGCCAGCCAAGCTAAGTCTAGTACCAACCAACCAAAGCTTTCTCTGCTTAATTCTGTATGATCTTCCTCTGTATGGCCAAAAAGCAGCCTGTGCTGATTTTACCTTTGTGTGAGATAAAGTTTATACATATCAGTATGTTTTTTTATATAAAATAAACGGTATTACATAGACGTGCCTCTCTATAATTTAAAGTCACCCTGAAGGGCAGGAACAAGCCAATCCCCAAATCTGAGGGTGGTATGGAAGAATAATGATAAGTAAGAGTGCAGACAAATAAATAGAAAATGGAGCATTACAAATGCGTGCCTTAGCTGTGCTATTACTTATAAAGCCAGGATGCAAGGGGAAAAATACAATATATTTTATTCATGCACATCAACCTCTTAAACTTGCATAAGTTATAATCAAATGTACCTTTGGTAAATGTATCTCCAGACTGGTTAGGCATGTCCATGCGAGAAAGCAGGTACTGCTGAGCTTCTGCGAAGAGCACTGGAAAATTCTGCTGTGTTGTAGCAAATTGCTCAATTTTCTGTTTGACAGAGGCCAGCACCTGAAATAAAGAGGGTAGAAAATGCATTGTTTATGGCCTTTCTTTCCTAACTAGCTTTTATCTGCTTTATCCAGCTTTTTTTCATAAAGAGAAGTAGGCTATATTTATCTTATAAAGCAAAGATAGAGACATATGGGTCCCTATGAGGTTCTGAACTCAAAACAATGTCATGATAAAGTGTTTAAAGCATATATTACTTTTTTTTACGTTCTTAGCTCTGGAACTGAAGAGTCATTTAAAGGAGAAGGAAAGTCATCCTGCACTTGGGGTGCCAAATGGTAGACACCCCCAAGTGATTGTATTGACTTACCTGAAACCCCGGGCCGGTGCTCCGATCAGCAGAAAACTGCACCGGCCCGGGGTTATACCAGTGAGCACCACTGATCGATTCTCTTCCGTCTTCCACTTTCTTCGTGCAGTGCAGTAGAATGAAAAGAAATTAACTTTAACTATAAATTCAGCTATTTCGTTCAACTGCGCATGTGTTTGCCCCTGGAAATTTGAAGCAGGAAGAGGGTCGCTCCGTGGTGCTCACTGGTATAACCCCGGGCCTGTGCTTTTTCTGCTGATAGGAGCACCGGCCCGGGGTTTCAAGTAAGTCAATACAATCACTTGGGGTGTCTAACATTTGGCACCCCCAAGTGCAGGATGCCTTTCCTTTTCTTTAAATGGGCACATACCAGCAAATGGAATTGCTCCCTAATGTGCTATGGGTGGGGTTCCTAGGGACTAAAGTTAAATATCATTTGAAAAAGATTGCTTACAACCTGTGTGCCACAAAATAATATGACATTTTAGAGTATTTATTCTCTTACTGTGAGACGTCCACGTGGACTTGTCACACCCCATGCACTGATCTGCATAGAGCCTATGTAAATGCCAATTTCCTTATTCTGCAATGAAGTGTATTAATTCCAGTGCTTTTCATTACAGTTTTAAAGTTGCATGTGTGAATTCTACACTAACCCTCCATACTTTTCAGATAATCATTTTTTAACACTGAGAAAGATAAATCCACAAAACTAGATGTCAATACATGAATTTTAGTTGTGAAGCTTTTCCAAAAATACAATATTTATGAACAGGGCTAACAGCTACTAAATCATAACTGCCGCAATACAATTTTCTTGGGAGAAATTGGAAAATTCATATTTTTATGCAACTTTAAAGGGGTTTGTGCAAAAAGCGTAAACAATAAATTGATAGAGCATTGTTCCTGTCTTTACAACATTTAAAATATACTACAGGTATGGGAACAATTATCCAGAAACCTGCTATCCAGAAAGCTCATCTCCGATAGACTCCATATTATCCAAATAATCAAAATTTTTAGAAATGATTTCCTTATTCTCTGTAATAATGAAACAGTACCTTGTACTTGATCCCAACTAAGATATAATTAATCATTATTGGGTTTATTTTAATATTGAAATGATATTGTAGTAGGCTTAAGGTATGAAGATCCCATTTGCCAAGTTGATGGATGTTGTTCAAGTGGTCATACACTTGTATGTCCACCTTCTTTAGTTCCATTTGTTTTGGCCAACAGTCTAAACAATCCGAAGTGAAGAGGAGCTGCTGCCTGTCCGCAGGAATGAAAGTTTATCACCACAGGACCTGACCTCTCATACAAGTCCATATTACAACACAGTATGGGAGAAGTTGGCCCAACCACCTAATCAAATCTGGGCATGCCATCTTAAATTAAGATATGATGTCTTTAAAATGTTTGTCAATAAATAATGTTATTGTAATAGCATTTAATAATGTAATGATCGCATTGTGTAAATGTACAATACCTGATATAGAGATCGCACACTGGGCTGAAAGACTATGTTGGTGTTGAGCAGAAAAGATCTGATGAGTGGCTGGGGATAGGTGGCAAGCTGAGTAATTATCCCAATCAACAGTAGATTAACATGCAAGGAGTTTTCCAGCATGTTCTCTAGTTTTGACAGTACAACACTGATGAATGGTCCTGTAGGAAAAATGAAGCAAATTATAATAATTATGTGTCAAAAATAGCTGATCTGCCGGCATGAAATAGATGAACCCAAAAGGCGCAAGAAATAAATATCTGGCAATGCTTTTGTGACTGGCAGACCGAGCATACAGAAGGGTAATGAAAGGAAAAAGAGACATTGGTATTTAACACAAAGTCAGAATCTGCAAGCACTGTCAGAAACATCAATAAACAGATAGCAGAGACACTCGAAATGATTACTATTGCACAGTTACCTCTTTATATTCCATTGTAAGAGAAAGTTGAAACAATACAGTATAGCAGTCCTTTAATTGTAATTGTAAATATTGTGGAGGCAGGCCAGCCACAGATTAAGAAAACAAAAAGTGGTAGACAATTTGGTCAACCAGGGACTAGAATGACAGATGTTTCTTGTACTTGGCAAAATAATAATAATACCCTTAATCAGTCAGTGGCCCGCTTTTCATCACGATTACTTTCTATGTATTATATTTGGAGTATTTGTATTTGTTCCCCCAAACCTAACTGTAGAAAACAAACCATCTTTCTCATGGCTCTACATTATATAAATGGAAAGCAAAATGGCAGGCCAGAGCATTGATTTAGTCTCCTACAGCTGCTTCAATATGAAATCCATTTCACCACTCAAAATTTCATTATTTCGTTATACCACTCACCCATACAAAGGCTGCAAGTGAAGGTGAAGTAAAGATGACTACCTTTGACTCTTAGATTAATAGAAATGATTTGATTGGGGAGGGGGAGGCCAGGTACTAGATGTGCAAATTACTGCTACTCAATCTTTAATTCAGTATTTAGTAAAATTATTATTTTCTACAATATTATATTTAATGTCTCACCAGTAAATGGAGCACCCTGAGGCCTTGGAAGATAATTAGTAAATATAGTTGCATCTCGTGACCCAAATGGCGAAGGCATGCTCTCTGCCTGTGGTAAGTCCAAAGAATATTTGTCAAACTCATCCTCATCTTCTTCCATTGGAGAAGCCAAACTGTGAACTGGAGAAACAATCTCGTCCGATGTTGAGGTTTTCAGTCCATTGAGCAGGTCATCGTACCTTGCAATAAATTCCTCGCTGTCGGGGCTTAGCGTATTCATATTAGAGATATCATCTGCTGCAGAAGAAAGCTGAATCTCTATTTTGGGTACTGTTTGTTTAACCTGTTTTTTTACAGTGTCATCATTTAGATTTGCATTTTTATTGTTGTTTGTGTTGGTCTGGTTTCCTTCCTGAGGTTTTGAAAATGTATCATTTGTCTCTAGATCATTTTTGTCTGATATATCCTGCATATTTGCATCATTAGCATCCTTCTGAGCACATAATCTGTAAACCATTACATCATCCTGAAAATCTGATTCTTCAACATACGATCCCTTGATGAACATAATCGCATTCCGCTTCATCTCTTGAATATGGTGAGGAAGCTCTGGTGGTAAATTTGCATCAATTGATGGTTGAGGGGAGCAACTTCCAGAGTCAGGAGTCATCCCAGTATCATAACTGTCATCCCATTCAAGGTCTATCAGAGTTTTACCTCCTAGAGATGGTGTCTCAGAGGAAAATGAATCCATATATTGTCTATTTGCACGTCTGAATGTTGGAAACTCCCCTCTTCTACAATTATCCTCCATAAGAGCTTTAAAGGAGGTTTCAGGATCTGGGTTTTGTCCATCGTATGGGGCAGACCAAACTTTACAGTCTTCTAAGCATTTCAGAATATTTTCATGAGCTTCCCACAAGTACTCAAGGTAGTTATCATCAACCGGTTCTGCACAATCACCATCCATCAAGGAATCCTTCTCGTATAAACTTGAAGAAGGCTTGGAATCATCAGAATCTGTTAATGAAAGGATGCAGTGTTTGACCAAATCTGACAAAAGCCAGCATTTATTTCTCTAAATAATAATGATAATTGATGTAAAATTTTAAATAGTGATTTGACTGCAATGATACCAGTATATACATTATATATGAAAAGAAGATAGTCAAACAAATAATGTGAGTTGGCTAGTATGTGATTGAGATTAGCACCGTACATTGTTGTTTTAAAAAGCTGAACTTGTGGTTGATTCATACTGAGATGGATATGGAAATAAGCATTATGCAAAACAGGGCACATTTACTAAAACTGAATAAAATTGCATTAGGGGTACATTTATTATTTTTGGAGACAAACATCACTGGTGATGTTGCCCACAGCAACCAATCAGATTTTTGTGCTTTTCTTTTCTAACTTGTAGGTGACTGTTTAAATCTATTTTCTGATTGGTTGCTATGGGTAACATCACCAGTGATGTTGGTCTCTGATGTAAATAAATGGGACCCCTAGTGTAGCAACCTATCTCAACAAATCAGTAATTAAAAAGATTGCTGCATGCAGAGATATCAAAGTAAACTTGTTATAAATTACTGCACTGAAACAGATTTGCCATTGTTATTAACTGACCCCCCTATATCCATCTCTTAACTGAACAGACAGGCATCGTGTTAAATGCAGGTACTGTCAATCTTCAGCTGAGAAACTGTAACTGCAACCTTTTTCCCTGCCAACTGTCATAGAGAATGGAATGCGGAGTACTTCAGTTCTACAATAGAGGTTGGCCTACAGCTTGCCTATGCCTGGTGAGTCTCTATATTTTTGTAAAGCTGGCCATACATAGGGAGATATGCTCATTTGGCAATGTTGCCAAACAAGAGGATATCTCCCCAATATGTCCACCTTGAGGTGGGCAATATCGGACTGATCTGAATGTGGGCCCTAGGGCCCAATGTTCAGATCACAACGAGAAGATTACAGGAGGTCTGATCAAGGACCGCATTAATGAACTGATGCAGCCCTCAATCCAACGGGATTTTTAAAGGAGAGCTAAAGCTGAAGGTAGAAATGTGGTACATTATGTTTTGGGCTTCTGTACCAGCCCAAGGCAACCATAGCCCTTTAGCAGGGAAGATCTGTCTCTCTGAAGATGCCCCACTAGCTCCCCATCTTCTTTTCTGCTGATTCACTGCACATGCTCTGTGCTGCTGTCACTTAGGGACCCACTCACAATATACGGTACACATAGAATATAAATGTCACAATATAAGGCTGATTGGTAATTAATGCAGATTATTACTACATGGCAGCACAGAAACCAGTGCAATTAGCATCAAAATTTAATAATCAGTCCTGAGGCCAACCTCATTCTCTTCTTAATAATTTATGACGACCCCTAAGCTTATCTTCGCAACAGCTGCTCAGACCCCACTGTGCATGAGTGTTGCAGACACTTTCCAAGATGGTGACCCCCTGTGAAAAGTTTGAAGTCCTGGAGCATTGCTGCTATTGACAAGCTGAGAATTGGGCGGTTGGGCACAATAAGTTCAGTATATAAAATGTGGTATTTTTAGCCATATTCGTTTTTTAGGGTTTAGTTCTCCTTTAAACCTGCCCAATCAACATCTGGCCGACTGTCGGGCAGAAATTGATAAGGGAAGGAGGAGGGTCCCAGATGCTGCCCAATAAGATGCTGTCTTAATCTGTCAACAGTTTATATCTGTCTGTGTATTGGGGCCTCAAGAATTGTAACCAAAATATCCACAAGAACTAGAACCGCTGATTAATGTTCTAATTTATGTATGCAAGTGCACATTGCTAGAATGAATGCATAACTCGGTGTACATTGAGGCTATTCAGAAAGGTATTTGAACTCATACACTGTACATGCTCCTAGCAACTTGCGATGAGCACTAAGGCCCTCAGTCTGCTGTCATGGATTGTGCTCATGGACACTAGGAAACACTGCAAATACCACTAGCCTGGACTCAGCAGTAATTTTGGGGTTCCCAGGGTAGAGTGTTGTGATCATAGTCAAAATATTTGGACACTAATGACATTACTGAAACTGCTGGCATAAAAGAATACAACTTGCATGCTATTCACAAAAGTGCAGTCTATTTTGACACAAGATACTGTACTTAGCAGGTGCCCTCAATTACCCGTGGGGACAATGCTGCATTCTGGTTATAAGCATGGTGGTTTGCATCAGAATTATGAGCTGGTGTGTAAAATTGAAGGCGCAGTTATAGAGGCCGAGCAGAGCTGATTTGTCGAGCTGAATGGAATGCTCACATCCTATTGTACGGTAACATCTTACATTGGATGGAGTATGTCAAGCCAAATACATAAAAATATACTTTCACTAACTCTGCCTTTGTTTAAAGAGATGAATTAAATGCTCTTCTCACACCCAGCTGATTGTAAATGGAGATGTTATTATTGAAATTGTTCTGCAGCCTGATCCTCTTAATCTTCTGAAAGTACATAAGGAGAGGGCACGTACGCTCCAGCTGACAAGTGAGCCACTGGTTTAAATTGTTCTATTGGAATGAGACTTTTGAGGGCATGATTGTTAGTCATTCTATATTTTGGTTAAAGAATTATCAGAAGAAAGGATCATATTTGCATTTCATTATACGAGAACACTGTAAGTATGGCCAAGTCACATTTTCTGCCTTGTTTTTAAAACAAATGTATATTCTTGTAATTTGCTGGGAGTCGTGCAACTGCTGCGTTACTCAGACAGACAAATTATAGTTATCATTTTGTTCTGGAGAACACAGACCTTATGTGAACTAGTTTTGTCATGGAACACATGGCTACCAACATATTGCAATGTATTGTGGGTAACAGACACATCTTATTACAGTTAGGCAGATTGTGCTAAATAGCAGCTTACTAGCTGTCCCCATATAGTGTACCTATTTCTGCATAAAGTAAAATATATTGCATTTATATGAAGATGCAGTCTTTTATATATATATTCCTAAAGTTTTGGTAGTTGAGCTCCAGAACATTCCTTTTGTGTGAATTTGCCATTACGTATGGTATTAGGATGATGAGATTGGGTTACACCAGGGAATCGCCCTTGCCAAATGCTCTGTGCTTTCCGCTCCATTTTTCTTTAGGCCTTTTCACGGATGTTTGTTCTTGCGCATCCTTGCTGCTAATCCTTCATGTGTCCCACCACTGAGGACAGCAGGAACAAACACAGCCCATCCTTCCCAATAGGGCTGCACTCACTGAGGCACATATAAACATTGTCTTTTTCTTTATATTTATCTAATTAGTTTATCTCTTCTTTCTCTTCTTCTTCAATATTCATCTCCTTTACCCTTTAGTCTACTCTGTTCCTTCCATTACACTAATCTCATAATGTCCTTTTCTCATACCCTCTTCATCTTTCTTTCTTCCCCTCTCTAATCTTACATTTTCCCAACCCTTTTGGGCAAATTTACAGAAGGGCGAAGTGGCTAACGCTTGCGAAAATGCGCCAGTGTGACGTCATTTTGGCACTTCACCTATTTACTAACTGGCGATTGCGTAATTACTCTAGCGAAGGATACAGACTCTAGCGCAACTTTGCACTCTAACGCCAAGCATATTTTCGCTCTGGCGAAAGAGCGTTACTACGCAAATTCACTAAGTTTTTGATTTTACTGAACGTTACCTCTATCGCCAGACTTGCCTTCACCACCTCCGACCAGGCGAAGTGCAATAGACTACTAAATAGGACTTGGTCCAAAAAAAGTTGAAATGTTTTCTAAGTCCCAAAAAACGCTGGCGACTTTTTTTTTTACAGGGTGATAGGCTAAAAAGATAATACTTTTTTTTTGGTACCCTCCTTCCCCCCTACATTTCCTTACATATGGCACATAAACTATTCTGTGGGCTCATGTGTAGGGCAATATCTATTTTCTATTATTATCTATTTTATTTTATTAAGGTTCCCTGGGCTTGTGTAGTGTATTTGCTGCAACATAAATGTCCATTGAAATTTAACTTCAAATTATCTAACGCAACTTTGCTATTCCTGCCATAGTAACGCTAGCGCAACTTCGCAAGCGTTCAGCACCGGCGACGAAACTTTGCAACTTAGTGAATTAGTGTTGTCTGTGCGAAGTTGCGCCTGGCGAAGTGCGGCGAAGGCAGCGAAGCTGTCGCTGGCGAATTTTCGCCCTTTGGTGAATTTGCCCTTAAATCTTTTGCTTTTTCTTTCTAACCTCCTCTTTCCTCTCACCTTCTCTCTCCTCTTATCTTGCCTTCCTCTGTCTCTTCTGATTTCTATCCCATTTTCTTCTGCTCTGCACTCTCTCCCTAAATGTTCTACTCATTCTTTACTCAGGCCTGTACAGACATGCATTAGTTATTTGATATGATTTGCTTCTAACAGGATTATATCATGCAGCGTATGGAAAAACCAGCAGAATTAAAATGAAACCTTCTGGCTGTGTATCCAAGGCACTGAAAAATAATGAAAAAGCTTCAGCACATCAATGGATCTGGTTTAGCCTCATGACATTGTAGCTGCACAGACACAGGGAAAATGGGTATGACTGGCATGAAAAAAAACAGCTGCCAGACATATTGTTTGAAAATATGGGTCCTATGTTTTGAAACCTGCTATTGTGATTCCAAGACATCGGTAGTTACCCTTAAGGCCTTGCAAACAGCTCCAGTTATATTTACAAAAATAAGAACCACATCATTCAAGTTAAAGTTTATGTTTAAGTTTAACATTAGTATATCATGGACAGTTAGTTGCCCAAACACAGATGGGCAAACATTAATAAAACAGCCCCAGTTACAAATGGTCTTAACACTAATGTTTATAATGCACTAAAGATGGTTTTAATGTCCTCCTACACTAAAGATGCCTTCAATGCCCCTTTAATTAGCCCTTTAATCATTCCTTTTTTTCTATGTTAATCTCCTTACCTGTCCTTTGTCTGAGCTTAGAATACATGTTCTGCCTTCTTTCCAAATATCCAGTGCTACTGACAGTAATAACGCAGCATTCAGGAGCCAAAGACATGAACTTTGCTGCACATGCAGAATAGCAGTCTTGCTCTCTGACAGATGATCGCTGAGTGACCATTACATGATTGCAAGGGATTAAATACCTAGAAAAATAAAGTTTTAATTAATCCATGTGCTTTCTCCCAGTAATACGGCAAAGTGGCCACGCCCGAGGAACAAAAGAAATAGAAAAAAGGCCCAGTTTGATTGCAATTCATGGTGAGATTTGGGGCCAAACACTAATATGCATTTTACGTACTGGCAGAATTCTATATAACAGGGTAAGTCAAGACTTCATGTAATTTTGACCAATAAGCAACGAAGGTCTGAGTATACAGTATGTTAACCATAAAGCAGGTATAGAAACTTTTGGCCAACAGTAATTTGTAATCATTTTTTTCCTGAAGAAAAATTGCTGTCTTTAGTCTCCTAAGTTACGGTCACTAATTCCAGTATAAAACAACAGAGTATTATGTATAAGACTTTTGATCTTGTGTACTATGAACAAGCCCAGCATTAGCAGCAAAAGCATACAAAACTTTGTACATGTTAAAATACCCTATCTGTACCATATTTTTTTGTACCTAGCACCTGTGCACCCACTGTGTTTATTAAAGTGACACAATGCACTGCACACAGAGGCTCAATTGAGGCTCTATGCCTTAGACTTTACATTCCTTCCTAGAGGTCACTGCTCTCTCCACATTCCACCAGTTCTCTTAACAATTGTGTAGCCAGGGCATGGGGATGGACATCAGGTCCCCCATTCTGGTGCACAAAGAAGATTCTGAGATGATACAAGCCTTGTCTTAATAACAGTGTCCATAAAATGGCTCCTGCCTGCTTGGTATAATTATGAATTCCCAGACTAATGCAAACAAGATTCAAATAATTTATACAGTGTAATCAAAGTTAATTTTGACTAACATGATAAAATAGGATTTGGAATAATTTTTTCGGGTGACGGGTCCCTTTTAAAAGGTACAAAAGTACCAAATTAGCTTCATCTGTACCTTGCACTCCCACCAGACACCTAATCCAATGTTCATATGTGGGCAAAGTGAATTTGATAGTACGCATACACAATCTAGAAACCTTGCTGCAAACCTCAGTTCCAATAATCCATGTAATGTAGAAAATCAGATGGCACACACTGTGGCAATTGTGCTTGAGAAAGGAGGTTGTACCTCTGAAACGTTGTGTGGAGATCTCAATAAATTACAAATATTCAGCACAATTGCCACAGTGTGTGCAATCTGATTTTCTACATTACACACCTATTATTACAGCATATTGTTACTAAAAGACATCAAAACCAGATTTTCTTGAGTTTGGACTTAGGTTACCCTTGTTTAAATATATAGCCATAGACCACATTTGTAGGCCAAAATGAGGGGGAGAAAGATCACATCAGTGTGACACATTTTGGACTGAGAAAACTGGAAACCTAATCACCCAAGTGTCTTAATTAATACAACTCCTTTAATTGTTTCTTAGGGGTGTTTTTATATGATCATATTGATTGCTTTGTGTAATTTCCTAATGATTTATGTATTAGGGGCATCACTTATGTTAGCCATGCTGTTCTCACTTCATTTTGTAGCTAGGAGAACATTACATTCTGGCCATGTACATTAAGGATATGTTTATTTTATTGCTGTTTTTGGATATTGATTGACCATATAGGGGCAGCCAGCAGGGCCAGGGGGAGAGATACCATTGATATGTAAATATCAACCATTGCTTCCTACCTACCACCTCCATTACCTACTGTACATATATATATATATATATAGAGAAAGAGAGAGAGAAAGAGAGAGAGAGAGAGAGAGAGAGAGAGAGAGATTAAAACATCTGAGAAATGAAAAGAATGAAACTGCAACCCTCTCATTCTGCTCTGAAACACCATGTATGTACTGACCACCAGCAACTGCTGCTGTAAATGATTAGAGAACAAAAACTCTCACTGAGGAATCTTGCATATTTTATCTGAAATTGATGTTCTACATAAAACGAAGGATTTAACGAATAAAAAGGCAGCTTTGTTCCCAGCAGGAAGTCAATGAGGAAGCACACATAAAGGTGCAGACATCTCGAGTCCATCCATGCTGAAAATAAATGTGACCAGAGCAGCTTTTGATTAATTTTAAGCCTGTCTGACTAATACCCACTACAAAAAGAATTCAAATCATGCAGGTCTTTCATATGTAGCCTATTTAACCTAATAAAATGAATGCATGCCAATATAAAAGAAGGCATTGCCACTGCCCAGCATTCTACTTCTTTAATTATTGGTGGTTCCTGGCAATATTGGTACCTCAAGGATCTATCTTGCTATTATCAAGGGTAAAACATGACAGGAGTGTGCAACTACAAAGCAGAGACTGACTTTTCACATTTTCTGAACTCTGGCATCTTTTTCTGTGACTTAACAGATAGACACATCTCATAGTTTCACCCTAGATATCTACTCTGTCGCCATATATTTTATTAATTACAACATAATATACTTTATTAATTACAGCTGTAAAAAATTCAAAGATTGGGTTTCAGGCAGATGTACCCTACAATATTAAGCAGGTTCAGCTGAAGGAGCCATACATTATTAAGAATTGTAAAATAACGGCTTCCTCCCACCAATATTGACTTGACCCACTAGTACCCTATGACAACTCATCTTGTGAGTAAAGGCATGTGGTAGGGATCATTTATGGAGTGCAGAGTGATTTCTTGTTTTTGGCACAGGGCAAAGTATTCTTCATCATGTTGAATGTATAAAATATGTGTTTTTTAAAATAATGAATTTCCCTCTGTATTAATTGGTTGCACTACAATTGTACCAGAAACCATTTTAATGTTGGAAGAGTGTCACACATTATTTTAGCCATGATCTCAGGAGAAATGTTCCATCTGTCATTAGTCTAAGAAGATGCCTTTAAAGTAACAGTCCACTGTAAAAATAAAAACTGGGTAAATAGATAAGCTGTACAAAATAAAAAAAAATTCTAATATAGATAGTTCGCCAAAAATATAATCTATAAAGGCTGGAGTGAGTGGATGTCTGACATAACAGAAGAGAACACAACTTCCTGCTTTTCAGCTCTCTAACTCTGAGTTAGTCAGCGACTTTAAGGGGGGCTACATGTGACATAACTGTTCAGTGAGTTTTCAATTGATCCAATTATGACCCATGTGACCCCCCCAAGTCTCTGATTGGTCACTGCCTGGTAACCAATCAGTGGAAACCAGGAGAGCTGCAAAACAGAAAATAGTGCTCTGGGTATTAAGTTAAACAGTCATCAGGTCTCTCCAGCATTTACACATTACATTTTTGCCTAACTAACTATATTAGAAACATTTTTTTATTCTGCACAACCTATATAAATAATCTATTTACACCATTTTTATGTTTACACTGAACAATTCCTTTAAAATGAAACACTTAGGGGGCGATTCACTAACTTCGAGTGAAGGATTCGAAGTAAAAAATCTTCGAATTTCGAAGTGTTTTTTGGGCTACTTCGACCATCGAATGGGCTACTACGACCTTCGACTACAACTAAAAATCGTTCGACCATTCAATAGTCGAAGTACTGTCTCTTTAAGAAAAAACTTCGACCCCCTAGTTCGCCATCTAAAAGCTATCGAACTCAATGTTAGCCTATGGGGAAGGTCCCCATAGGCTTTCCTAAATTTTTTTGATCGAAGGATATT
This sequence comes from Xenopus petersii, assembly GCA_038501925.1. NCBI lineage: Eukaryota > Metazoa > Chordata > Amphibia > Anura > Pipidae > Xenopus > Xenopus petersii. The sequence continues at coordinate 61,290,017 of CM076672.1, forward strand.
CCTCCGTTGGATCGTTCGATTTGAAGGATTTTATCATTCAATCGAAGGAATAATCCTTTGATCGTTCGATTGCACTATTTGCGGTAAAATCCTTCGACTTCGATATTCGAAGTCGAAGGATTTTAATTCCCAGTCGAATATCGAGGGTTAATTAACCCTCGATATTCGACCCTTTGTGAATCGGCCCCCTAGTTTGAAGTCCCTGTTAACTTGGCTTACAAAATGCATCACAAGTCTATGCTAAAAATTCACAAGGAAACTGCAGGAAACTTTGTAAAATGATAGAAAACATATAAATATTCCTTGAATAATCAAGAATATAATGAATCCATTACCTCAAAATGAGTTGTAACATCACGTCTTCACAATGTAAACCAATAAGAGTTCGGAATAATGCCAAGGACACAACACAAAGCTAAGGGAGAAAAAACAAACCTTGTAAATCACTAAGTTACTGGCGTTATTTGTCTGGAGATGATAATTGGCACAGTGAGATACATAGCCCGAATGCTTTCATTCTAATGATGCTTCAAGCTAAGGGATGAGTCCCTTTAGAGTAAATAATCTTTCATAATATCTTCCGTTTTCATCACCTAACTTACTGTAAATGTTTCCACAAAAGCTTGTCACAGCTTTATTAAATATATCTCCACATTGCCATGGTCTAATGTAATAGTTGCCTACAATCAATTAGTTTTGCACAAGGTAGACAAGATTTGGTGTGACATTAAATTCTGCAAAAGGAAAACTTGTCACAGATGTATGTTCTGTAAAAAGAAATGTTTCTAAGCAACAGATCTGAATTCGTCCCTTCTTTTGCTCCTTAAAGAAGAGGAGGTCAACCCTGTGTTACACATGCTTGCTAAGATACAGAGAGAAGCCTAAACTGAGTATTGTTAGTAATAACAAGTGCAAAAGCACAGTACAGTGCTATCAAGGCCATAACAAACTGCAATCTGATTTTCTCAATTGAATACTGCATAGAAAAAAATAGATGCCTTCATCTGATCTTCTTTTAATATTCTGCAATGCCAGTTTGGCTTTTACAGTTCATTGATTTTGTTTGCATTGCTGTCTGGTTTATAAGATTCACAATGATTTGTTTCTTATGCACAGCGATTCACTATTCAGAGAGAGTAGACTGTTAAGTTTGTAGAATCTCATCATGACACTACCATCCTCAATATTTCAATTGGAATTACCTGTGCTGTAGACAGGGCTTGAATATGGATTACAGCTTATGTACAGTGAACAGCGAGATCTTCCTTATTAATGCTAATTAGAATTACATGCAACATGGCAACGAAAAAACATTATCTCTGGTCTTAACAACAAAAATCTCAACCTTTTTAAGATGGTACAAAAATATTATTGAAAACAATGTCAGGTCGCTCTTCATGCTATGGGCTTAATGCAACCGAAGTGTGATTTTGGGTTTGCAGGTTGGACATTTATGATATTACAATGCATGAAAATAAATAGTGTTCTAGAAATAAGTGAGATTTGGGCTAGATCATAAAGCTATCACTAAAGTGTTAGAAAAGGACTGACTGTCCACATAATGAGAACAAGCACTGAAAAAGCTTTAAGCAGAAAGGGTGAAAGGCAGAAGCTATAGAAGGGAAAGATGTTAATATAAACACTTGTTGTTTCCAACCTAAGGCCCTCCAGCTTGTTGCTAAAGTACAATGAGTAGTGCTCACCAACTGTTAAACATTTTAGGGAGAATGGCAGTCTAAAACCAGCTTGAGGGTGGGATTTATTTTGGCTGAAGGCCTAAATGCCATCCCTGCTTATATGCTGCTATGACTAAATCAACTAATTTTGTTCAGGTCCTGAACTGATGAGACTCTAGACAAAACCCTAGAGAGCATTATACATACTCCAGCACTGTGTAAGGAATAGTTTTGGAGTCTTGTATATCAAGGCATTAACCAAAAACATGCAATTTGCCAATAGTCTTTATCACCAGTTTTTAGTCTTTTTAGTCTATGATCATTTCATTTCTTGCAGATTCTATATATTATGCGTTTACAGTACTTAAATTATATAAATTAGTGTAAACCTTAAAGAAAAAAGCAAGAAAACCAATGATGCAAATATTATGTATTAATGGTAGCTACTGTATGTAATCTAGGCCACTGACATTTTGCACAGATTAGTGATTGATTGATATGTGTATGTGGGTTCAGAAATAACTAACTTCATGTGCCTTCAGGTTGTATTTCTGATGGCAAATATACTGTGTATGGTCCTAGCAAAGGGACAATTAAATAATTTCACAGTGTACATGGTCAGATATGAACGTGTAGCTATTTTAAGTGGCAGGGTTGTATCAGACCAATACAATGCAAGTTCTCCCAAATAAAAGCACAAGTAATGGTGGGTGATACTGATAACTTGTATCCAAAGGACTGGTTGGTGGTCAACACCAGCATATTAGTCAGTAATTATGAATGCAGTCTATCTATTGCTAATAGTATACAATCTATATTACACATATCACAACTGTATTGCTCTCTATAATGTTATACAAATGGCTGTAATAACTACAGGAACCCACTGTGACTTACCCGAAATGGGGTATTGATACGACTAACCAGTGTATCTAGGATGTGCACCTTCTCATGTTGATGAATCAGAATAAAACGAAGTAAAATCTTAAGTAGGATGGGTTCTGAGACACTTCGCAGGAACAGATCCAGATAAGCAGTAGTAGTCATTACTTCCTCCACAGTCACCTGAAATGAAGCAAGTGCAAGAATGAGTCAGGTTACAGTATGCTAAATATTACTGATATAGGCATTATTAGGTCCAGCAAGAGTTTGAATACGCTTTTCCTGGTCCATTACTCCAGGAGTTGGCAACCCAAGAACAAAGGTATGGCTAGCCACCCCTGATTATTTGATATAGGCACACCGACTATTGACATCCAAGTCGGTACAGCGCACTCCAAGGTCAAAAGGATCACTCAAATAGGTTGTTGATTAAAAATTCATCCTTTATTGGTTACATCAGTTTAAAAGAAGAAATGCTAACACATGGTCTGACGCGTTTCGTAACTATGTACTTCATCAGAGACCTCTGATCTCTGATGAAGTACATAGTTACGAAACGCGTCAGACCATGTGTTAGCATTTCTTCTTTTAAACTGATGTAACCAATAAAGGATGAATTTTTAATCAACAACCTATTTGAGCGATCCTTTTGACCTTGGAGTGCGCTGTACCGACTTGGATGTGAATAGTTGGAAACGTCTCCCTTAGCGACAGACTCGGGGCGGCTGCACCCGGGTCACCCCGTGGAAAGGGTAAGCTGATCCTTTTATATATTTATTCGTGAATACAAACAACTGTTGGAAAGAACGTGGGAAGGACTGTGTAATAAACGCAGGGCTCGGGGCAGGTGCACCCGGGCCAATCATTACCAACGGTGAGCTGATTCTTAACTGCTGTGATATAAAGGATCAAGCAGATAAAAAGCTATCAATTTTGAATCTCAGAATTGGTATTGGGATATATGTTTTGGACTGTTAACACCGACTATTGAGCATTATATAACCTTGTCTGACCTGAGGAAGAGCAGTGAAAGGAGAACAAAAGATAAAAAATGATATTGACATTATATTATTGAACATTATATTAAATAAGAAAACCCCATCTCAGTGTGTATCCCCCACATACTCTTAAAGAAGTCAATTTATTTTGTAACCTGCTCTAAATGCATAATTCTTTTAGCTATAGCTTGCCAGCAATAACAAAGCTGCAGATGAAGTCTGCAGTTCTTTTCAAGAAGGGCAATACAGCTGACCTTTCCAATGCTTATTCTTACATGACAGCCAAACAATATTAATGCACCCTCTTGTGATCGCATTTAAAAACATAAATTACTCAAGGCAAGAATATAAAAAGCCCTCTTCTCTTTGTAGGGAACCAAATTAAAATAGTCTAAGGAAATGATGCATTCCACAAATGACAACATTATGATTTCATTAAAATAATTACTGTTCAATGGATTATTAAATGTCATTAAAAGTCACTTATGAGACATATTTCATTTACAAAGTGCAAAAATTATAGACCTGTGTAAGCTGCCGGCACCTTGAAAAAAAGACCTGATTAAAAATCTATAGCTTTAGAACAGAACAGCTGGAGTGTTCCATAGTTTGCAGAAACAAAACAAGTTATTGGCATTATTCTTTCTTTTATTGTTTAGGAAATATATATTTTACATCCCAGCATGGCTACTTTACCAGGTCAGGAGTCCTGCTGAATATAAAGATCTCAAGATAAGCAAATTATAAAACATTTGTCTTATTTGTAGAACTAGCTAATCAAATTAAATTCAGAGACCAGCAAGTAGATGTGGAAAAGAGTGTACAATTTCCCAAGCCCCAGCACAGTTACTTTTCCTAGTTTGTTCAACTATTAGACAGGCCAGGTATCTTTATCACAGGAGGGTATACAGGGAATAGAATAACTGACAAGAATCATTCCAACAGATAATGAGATTCCCACTTTGACATTGCTGGGAGCTGCAGGGATGTTGCATATAAAATACAGAACAGTTCAGTTATCCAAGTGTCTTTCGGTTACGAGCACTACAATTCTTCCATTTGTTTGTTCTTAGAAAACTACAGATGCCAGTGGCAGTACGTTTTCATTATGAAACCTGTACAGTCTGGCAAAATGGATTTTTACTACTAGAGCAAACTGAAGATAAAGTGGAAAAGAATGTCATTTGTTAAAAGGGGCATAATAATGTATGTCTGTATACTGTGTATATTTTTATTAGTATGCTTTATCATTTAACATATAGCAATAAACAATCATATAGTACTCTAGTCAGGATTAAACTAAAGGTTTCTTACAAAACATATGGGTGGCTTTGGAACACCAATTTATTTGCAGCATCCCAGGGGCATCATATGGTATGGGATGACATTGCAAGAACGGATGGTATTGAAATGCTGTGAAATCTCCATGGGTGTAAACCTGCCTCACTGGCATTAAGGCTGATGCATATGTGAACTTTTACAACTTTCTAGTTCCTAATGAACCTGCCCATTTCAGAGCAGTTAGTACCCACTGGTCCATAAGACCATCCTGGAGTCTTTTATTCCTAAAATGCTCCTAAATTACAAAACAAAATGTCTAGTTACTATGCAACACAGTATAGAACCAATTTTTTGCCCCTGGGTGTTTCTTTGGAAGTGATGCCACTTTTTCCTCTACCCCACACAGACAGCCTGTCTGTTTGCTTTCTCTGTATTTACATACAAACAAAACGGGGTTCTTCTAGATAACATTTTGTAACATAGGTATCCCTAACCCAGAACTAACTCACAATGTTCCGGTCTAAGCCTGCTCTTCTGCATTTAGCAGCTGCCTTTGACTTCGGGTCGAGCCCTCCACTACTCAGATGATGCCAGATCTTAATATGGGAGAGAGAGTGAGATGATGGAGATTTCCCCAGTCATATCATAAATACCCCTGGCCACTAAACCAAGCCATCTTGTCATGGGGATTATAAAACAAAAAGGAGCCTGTAACAACTGTAGTTTAGGCACGACTAACTGCGAGCCTTCGCATATTACTAATGTAAATAGTATATATTTCCATTAGACACATGCAAAGACAAAATAAAATGGCAAATTTAAGTAATAACAGAACTCAATAAATAAGCTCAGAGGAATAGATAAGAGCATTATACAAGCCAACTGAGAGAGAGAGAGAGAGAGAGAGAGAGAGTAACACATGATTATATCCAACATACACATGTCAACCCTGCAGGAACAGTGAAACAAAAATCCTGCTTCTATAAGCTTCTGGCTCCTTCCCTGTACATCCCATGTAAAGCCATGCAAAGTTTTATGGGTACCAAGGAACTACTTCAACAATTGGGGTGCACCTTATGCAGACGTGCATAACTAATTAGTAATGGTATCCCAGTTTACAAGCCTAATGCCAACTTCTCTTCAGCTGAGATCCCTTACCATATGAAAATAGGTACTGACAAGAAATTAGCAGAGCACTGACAAAAATGCACTACATTATATTTAAACGTGGAACCTGAATATTTCTCATTTCCATTAGTCTTAAAAGATATTCTGTTTACCTTCAATATATAATAGTCAGCTCCATTTAGAAAACAGTAGCAAGAGGCAATACTCTGCTTTTAAAAACCATTAAAGCAGAAACACGAACTAGCTATTGTTTACCACAGCGCTCTGAAATGAAAATGCATCCACAGAATTTATTTAAGGCTCACTTGAAAATAAGAGGATTTAGGAAATATTCATAAGGGCAGCATTTGAACAACATGCTGGCAGTATTAAAATCACAGTGCCATTAAACTATGTGAACCATGGCAAAGATGACAAAAGGGATTATATGTTTTAAAATATACAATACAATATAAGCAAATTTTGTACTTTTTAAATATAGAACTGTAGTAACTTCCAAGTACAAAGAATATACTTTCTCTCTCTCAACAATAATAAATAACTTTTTCACTTTGTAAGACCTGAGTTTGATTATTCTATATTCCATGACTGCTCCCAGGCACTTTGATTTTTTTGTGATGTGAGTGCCGGCTAATTTTTATGCTATATATATATATATATATATATATATACACACACACACACATTAAACTTATAAGACTTATGTGAATAAAGCAATATTTATTGTGAAGACACATGTTCCGACTGTGTCGTTGTTTTATATGTGGTTGACCTTCATATTCATGGAGTTTACCCAGGCCCAGCTGTTCTTTTTGTCCTATTCACATTGCTGATTCACTGTAACCAAGTAAACATATTAATATATCCCCTGACTGTGCAGTGTCAAACTGCCAGGCTGTTTTCCATCACCTTTTAAAACTAACCTTCCATACCCACAAATCTTACTACACTCAAGATGACAATGAATATATCCAGGTTGGGATTGAAATAGGCAACAGCTATAGTAACAAACATGTAAGGTATACAATAGCATTCAATTATGTAACAGCTTCATTACAGAATAATATGAACACTTAGGGGCAGATTTATCAAGGGTCAAAGTGAATTCAAGGGAATTTTCAAAGTAAAAAAATTCGAAATTTAAAGTCATTTTTTGGATACTTCGACCATCAAATAGGATAGTACGATTTTGAATTTACTTCGAATTTGATTCGAAGTAAAAATTGTTCGACTATTCGACCATTCGATAAGCAAAGTACTGTCTCTTTAAAAAACTTCGGCTTCAATACTGCAGCAACTTAAAACAGCCGAAGTGCTATGTTAGCCAATGGGGACCTGCCAAAGCGTTCTAAGTTTTTGGGTTTCGAAAGGAAAATCGTATACGATCGTACGATGGATAAAATCCTCCGACTTCGAATTTGAATGTCTATTCTATTCTAATTCTATTGGATGGTCGAATTTTGAAGTATTTTCAACTTTGAAATTTGACCCTTGATAAATCTGCCCCTTAAGGTGAAACGTCAATTAATACTTATTATCATAGTTATTATCAATACATATGCTGGCCAAAACCAATGACCTAAATGCCATGCTGGGGACTTAGTTTTGGGAGGGCAAGTGAAAGTGATCAAACTTAATGCCTGGCTCCTGGAAACCTTGCCAAGAGTGAAATCAATACATTTATGCATAATGTTAGAGTACAGCATTTCTCCAAAAGTTATGAAAAGTGACAAACTACTATCATTAACCAAACCAGATAACCCCCACACGCTATATTAAACTAAATTGCTGCTTGCATAAATAGGCCTTCCTTGCCTCCTGACCTGCTCACTATTCTATCCAACCTCTTTTTCTCCTGACTTTCCCTTGACCCAGAAGAAGGGGTTTTGTGGATCTTTAGTGTGCCTTCTCCGTTTTTGGAGTATACAGACCTGCAGCAAAATAAAACGAGATCCATCCATCCATCTTATACCCATACCTTCGTTTGCATCGAAGTCGTTGAGGTCTGTAGTCAGTCAAAAACAATAAAAATCTTGGTCGCTAATGCTCACAATGGTCTTTGTGAACATTTTTTGTCTTAACAAAACATATTACAATCCCCCATTAGACTATAATATCCACATCTATTTATTTATTTATATTTCACACTGTTTCAATAAACTATAATTAAATAATATGATCTTGTAATTTTCCTCTATAATTACATTTTAGCTTTCACGCTTGAATGATGTGTCCTTTCAAATATATATAACTTTATTTATATAGTACTACTGGGACACGCGGCACTGTATAACTATATAATATAGTAAAGAATATTCAAGTTTTTTATTAAATGTTTATATCTTATTTAAACTAGATTCCCCCCCTTCTTTTGTATGCTGTTATAAAATTTACAAATACACGATTAAAAAACTTTTTTTTATTTTAGACAATCAGCCTCATTTAAAAGAAAAAATACATTAATTTATACCGCAGATATGCCCAGCCTCAGATACTGTTTTTCAAGTATGGCATTGATTTGAATTCATGTACTGAAAGAAGTGGCATGTAATAAATAGCTGCATGCAGTGTAACTAATATAAGTTGTGACATTGTCCTGCTTGTCCTTAGCAGTACTAAGGACAAGTTTCATTGTTTGACTGGTACATGAGTTTTCAAATGAAATTGTCAACAAATATTCCCAACTGTTCAAGGTGACCTTCACATGTGACAAGTATGCCACCTACAGTACAATGTAGATAGATATGCAGATAGATATAAAAGAACAAATTACTGTGTACTCTTGCTCTTGTATCACTAGACATACATGTTGGAATATATTAAACCTGTATTTAAATTCTACCTTACCTGGATTTAGCTAAGGATTGCAAGCTGGCATTGGGCAATGACACATTTTTTTCAGTGGCTCTTCTATTAACACACTAAAATAACAGCCTAAGAGAAAGAACAGGCATATAAATACAGTGAGATTCATGTTTGATCTGTCTGTGCTCTCCCAACACTCGTTTTCATGAAGCTTAGGAGGTTAAATGTGTTTTGTTATTAACCAGCATAAGAACAAATCTGTTGTCAGGCTGCTTTGTAAAGTACAAATTTGGGCTTTCTTACATAACACATTAATATGAGACAAGATTCCATTGGTTGCCTGTTCCTGACTTATGGTGTTAAAATGAGCATTATGAAATATGCAACAGTATTCTAGTTAACTAAAGGAGGAAATGTACGGACATTGTCTGAGTGACAGATTGCGTTCTAATTATACAGTGCAATCATTTGTGTCCTAATTTGACCTGATGAAAAGCAAAACATTTTTGTTTCCAGTCCCATTGGCGATAAAGAATTGCACCATATGTCTGAAGGGCAGTTTAAAATAAAAGGTCAAATGCAAAGGATTAAGCACTTGTGCTTTCACTATTAGAGCAGAAAGAAATTCCTGTAGAGTAGAGAAGGTACATGTGAGTCTGCTTAGCCCTATTTCTCACTCTAATATCTTCAGATCTCTGCTTCATAACTGGGATCTGGTGACTAAATCTTTGGTATTACTGTCAAAAAAACCTTGCCACAAAATACCACTGGGATACAAATAAAATCACTTTACTACTAAGAATTCCTAGAAGGAAATAAAGCTATATATATATATATATATATATATATATATATATATATAATTAATATATGGCCAGCTGTATTAATAAGAACTACACCACCTTCGTATGGACCATGGAAATGAATGGACTGTACAAGAACAACATGGCTAGCTCCTGAGAAACAACATGTCAAACTAACACTGTTCATCACGTTTTAGTACCTCAGGCCTCAGTTTCAAATGAATATTTTCAAGATATTAGTGTTTTGTGCCCTGTGTAGACAATGCTCTCATTTTCTCATTTAAGGTTGCCAAGCTCTCATTAACAAGATTAATCATTTCAATTTAAGATTTATTTAAAAATATATGTAGCAGAAGTCTCTGAAGTATAAGATTGGTCCCAGTTGACAGAAACTAAGGCTGTGGATATATAATCTATTGGAATTTCATGACAAAGTCAAAGATTATACATCCTGGTCAATTGAAGCTCAGGGAGCCTTTGTAATGCCATTTATTTATATACTTTATTAGGTTTTATGGCCATGTTTTTTTAGCATCCTTGTTAAACTAATGCAAATTGGATAACCACAATGGGATTACAACTTGCAAGTATTATATTTATTATAGAACTCAAAATTCAGTTTTATATTAACCAAACAATTCAGTCACAAAGCATTTGAGTTTTAAATTCTGCTAAGCAATGTCTATTGATATGTTTTTTGTGAGCTATATTTCATTCCTGTATAAGCATATATAAAAAAAACACAGTGAAAGATAATGATAAAAATGATAAGGCAACAAAGATAGTTTTTTCTGAAAAATGTCTCAAAGTTTGGATGGATCACATACATTGTAAAACATGTTGTGTCCATTTATTTTTTATGTTCTCTGTTGAATTACACATTATGGTCTCCATTCCACATATAGATTCTCTGGCAATATGACTCTTGGTACTTGACAGAGGAGCTTAGAAATCTTTCTCTAAGCCTCTCAAGTTACTTGTGAAATAGTTCAGATGTACACATTCTACATTCACCACATACTGCACCATGAGGACAAGGGGTGAAGACATGGGGTCAGTCTAGGGCACAATTACAGAGGCTTAGGTCAATAACTAATTCTATTCCATAAAATCCTAAAGAAGACATAGGATCATATGTTTGCAATATCAGTTACACTTTTTCTTAAACCTTTCCTGGACCTTTTGAATAAATTTATCTTTCTGTTTATCTATCTCTATAGAAACCATCTATTTTTCTATTATCTGTCTATCTCTATATCATCTTTCTAAAGCTATCATTTATTTCGCTATCTACCCTCTACCACTCTCTGTCTCTCGAGCTGTTGTCTATCTCTCTAGCTATCATCTATTTCTTTATCTTTCTATCATCTATTTCTATATAATCTACCTATCCATCCATCTAGTAGAATGATCTGGTTGGTTATGGCCCAGGCAGGTATCATCTTTCTGGCTAAAAAAAAGTACTGAAAAGTAGCTCTATATAAATAACAAATATTAGACATTCCTAATTATTTAGCCCAGGGACCTAAACAACATCAACAGAAAATAGACTATGAGCTAACACGCTCATATAGGTGATAAAAAGAAGTCTGCCACCTGTGCAAACATTCAGAAATGATAGTCTATTTTGCATGCAAACAGATTCATAAACATGGTGTTTATTAGGATCATTAATAACATGCCTCTGAGCAAGAGAGACCTCATCACTATTGCTGCTATGCTTCTGCTGAGGTAGAAGCCTGTTGCTGTCCCAATAACAAGTCTAAATCTGTACTGAGAGAAACCTACTCTTTATTATCAGCAGTATTGTAGGAATGGCCTGTATGCACAACAATTTATATGCACGACCAGCACTGCTACTAAGCATAACCTTACTGACAAGTATCACTCTCACACTTCCATATTGAGCATGTAAATGTATAGGATTGCTTTTACTAATATGAGATATCATTCAATCATTCAGAGACATGCATGCCAAGAAGGGTATCAAACTTGCTGGCCACGCTTCCCTTGTAATGTTGCAGACCAACTGTCAGGTATCATCCAGCCTGGGTGACATGACAAACAAAAGAAAAATAAACTGGCATATTTTATAAATAAGCAGGGTTTACTAACAATGACTTTTTTGTGCACAACATTTCACATATAATGCACCGATTCCGGCCACATCTGGTCATGAACACTTCATATAGGTTGTTGAGCTAATTACAGATGAAATAGCCAACGTTCTTATAAAGTAACACATATGTGCTGGGGGCATGCATAGACAAACTACTAAAAAGTAAAACACATCTATGTGCTAATGTACTTAATTTAAAGGTGCTCAGTTTCGTGGATTAAAATTTAGTATAGGTCAATCTAAAAAACTGGACTTGCTGAGTAATCAATGAAGACATTTCACTACTCATCCGAGCAGCTTCTTCAGTTCAACTGACTGGTGTGGGAAATTCTCGGCATATAAACTCTTCCACTAATCCATATACAATGGCACATTGTGACTCTTCAAAGAGGTGACATCTGAAGAAACTCACAGAGGTGTTGATTCTGTGTAGTTGTGATAGGATTATCCAATGTGTCATGCAACTCCTAGATACAGGTGTTACTTGTGAGAGTTGCATGAATGAATGTGTGAAGTGTTCTGAATCCGCCGGGGTACAGATGTTAGAACAGCATAGTATGTAGCAGACAGGTGGTGTCGAAGGCCCCCACCTCTGTTCAGAGATGGTCTCTCCACCTTGAAATGAATCTCCTCTTTCACGCCTTGTTCAAACCAGCGGTCTTCTTTATCCAAGATTTGGACCTTGCTGTCTTCAAAGGAGTGTCCCTTGTCTTTTAAGTGTAGAAAGACAGCTGAGTTTTGCCCTGTAGAGTTCTCCCTCCTGTGCTGAGCCATTCGCTTAGAGAGCAGTTGTTTTGTCTCCCCGATGTATAGATCTGTGCACTCCTCGCTACACTGGACTCCGTATACCACATTGCTTTGTTTTTCTTTTGGTGTTTGATCCTTTGGGTGTACCAGTTTTTGTCTCAGTGTGTTGCTAGGTTTGACAAACACATGGACATGGTGTTTGTTGAAAATCCTCCAGAGTTTCTCTGACACTCCAGCTACATATGGGATGACTATGTTTCGCCTACTATGTGTCTCCGGGCGGTTATTTCTATTGGTGTTCCTGTTGGGCTTGGTTGCTGCTGTTTTGACAAAGGCCCAGTCTGGGTAGCCACACGCTTTCAAAGCTCCTCTGAGATGTTTTTGCTCTTTGTCTTTGGACTCTGTATCAGTTGCCACACATTCCGCCCGGTGGTGCAGGGTTCGAATGACACCCAGTTTGTGTTCCAGTGGATGGTGGGAATCAAACAACAGATATTGATCCGTATGAGTGGGTTTCCTGTATACTTCCGTCTTCAAGTTACCCCCCTCTTGGATACATATCAAACAGTCCAAAAAAGCAAGTTTGTTCTCATGGACATCTTCCCTTGTGAACTTGATGTTATTGTCCACTGATTTAATGTGTTCTGTGAAGGCCGCCACTTCATTGGATCTGATTTTAACCCAAGTATCATCCACATACCTGAACCAGTGAGTCGGTGTAGTTCCCTGGAAAGTAAGTAAGGCCCTCCTTTCCACTTCCTCCATGTACAAGTTTGCTACAATGGGAGAGACTGGAGAACCCATTGCACAGCCATGTTTCTGTCTATAAAAAAGGTTCTTGATGCACTGTATTGCCTACCAACGGGGCTAAGATGTTAGCCAAGAATTTTGCAATGCTGTATGTCACTGAATTTATGCTGCTGACAATGGGTCTTAGTGGGGCTCCTTCCTTGTGTATCTTGGGGAGTCCGTATAAGCATGGTGTGGCTTCCCTGGGATACAGACGGTGGTATAAAATTCGATCAATGGCTTTCTCCTTTTCAAGTTGTTGTAGGCAACCGATCACCTTTTTCTTGTAACCACTGGTTGGGTCTTTCCCTAAGGGTTCATATGTATTGCTATCACTGAGCAGAGTGGTTATCTTGCAGTCATAGTCAGTTGTGTTGAGCACAACTGTGCATCTCCCTTTATCTGCTGGCAGGATAGTGATGTTCGGGTCCTTACTCAGAGAGCTGAGTGCTCTCCTCTCTTCTGTAGTAAAGTTAGAGGGAGGTGTTCTGGCACTTGACAAAGCAGCTGGCACTTTTAGCCGGAGTTGTTCTGCTTCTTCATTTTTCAAGTTATTATTTTTGATAGCAGACTCTGTGGCTGTGATGAGTTCAACTACTGGTAGGTGTTGTGGTGTCACTGCATAGTTTAACCCCTTGGCTAACACATCCTTTTCAGGCTGGGTTAGTACCCTATCTGATTTGCCAGACTCCATTTTAGATGTTCTACTTTCTGCTTAAGGGCATCAATGGTAAAGTTGATCTGTCTGACTCGTTCATTTAGTAGATGTTTTTGGGCTTTTTGTAAAGTCTTGTTGGCTCTGTGACTTTTTTCTGTGGGCGCAGGCTACAAGGGGTGAGACCCTGATGTCGGCATCTGAGATTAAAGCGTAGATGGTTTCGATAGTCTGCCACTTTTCTTGCTGTTCTTTCATATTCCCGAACCAGTTTTAGAGTATTCTCTCCAAAATGAATGGCAATATGACTATGAAGATTTTCATTCTATCATCTGACACCAGTCAGTTGAACTGAAGAAGCTGCTCGGATGAGTAGTGAAACGTCTTCATTGATTACTCAGCAAGTCCAGTTGTTTTTAGATTGACCTATACTAGATATACTATGACCTGGATGAATGAAAATCTTCATAGTCATATTCGTGGATTAATGCTTTAAAAACTAAGCATCTCCATGTGCCAACAGCAACAGTGCCTACTCGCCAACCATAAATTTGACTAAAAATGTTAAACATCAGTATAGAGCAACCAGCACAATCCCAATTCACATTCACAGGGCAGGTTATAAATATGCAAATTGGGAGCTAAATATAGTTTAGTACTTTTATTATAAAATTTAAAAAAAACAAAAGATCATCTCCTGCTCCGAGGAATAATACAGCATTAAAGGGCACAATCAACATAGAAAAAAATCAGCTTTGAAAAAAACAGTATAAAAAATTGTACATTTCCAAGTGGGGTTTGTGCCGACATCTTAGTGCTTCTTTAGGGTGAACTTATTATAAATGTATACAGTTTTTACTCTTTTCCAATTCTGTTTTTTAGTGCAGAACACTTTGACCACTGTTAGTAAAATAGGCCCGCAATATGTTCTACATGTCTAAATAGGGTCTTTCATAAATTTATTTTATACTGTGAAATTATTCATGATTTTTCAAGAGCATTCCTCTGAAAAGAAAGGTAATATGGCAATAGCATTTCCAATGGTGCCTTTAAACAAGCAATCAAGTTGATTAATAGAAATATGCCAGTGTCAATTTAAAGCATTTAAAGCCGTCACTCGGGGGGGGGGGTTCAAGTACAAAAAATATGCATAAACACTAATCTAATTTAATGCACCATAAAAAAGTATATATATATATATATACATACTTTTTTTAAAAAAATATATTGTTTTACATAAACATGATTTCTCAGATTGAGATTAAACCGTGATTCACTGGAGCCAATTTCCAAACCCTGCTAAGCCTAGCATTCAACCCCTCCATTGTTATTATCATGTACACCGAACGCACAAATTAGACACAACAATAGTACTCATAAAAGATATAAGAGGAAAAGAGGTTCATTCCCAAAAGAGCTCACAATCTAAAGAAGCCTCCATGCAATTTCTATACACAATTAAAATCTTTGCAAAAAGTTGATTCAGTAGAGTTTTTCCTTGCAATACAATTAACAAGACTATATTCAGTTCAATGCTTTCCCGTTATTACATAATGCATTTTTTACACTTCTAAGACTGTGGTTCCTTAGAGAAATACTTAGCAAAGAACTGATAAAAGAAATACATTCATTAATAGCATTATCTAGCCTGAATAGCTTAAGTGCTAATGACAAGAAAAGGAAGCGTAAACAAGAATTAGAATCCATTTTATTACCCAAATAATTTTACTTTCATAATAAACAACTTGAGTAGAATTCCTATTTATTATGCCATAGGAGATACTGCATAACAGGCATAAAATTTATGCTCAGGCATTTATGTTAGCTTTTTGGGAAATAACATTGTAAAATCTAAACAATACCACAGGGTGTACATTATGTCTTCACATTCTCCCCCAGCAAATCAAGTAAGACATTTGCACTGCTTATATTCAGGGACTGATAAGGCAAACAATGAGTGTGTTACTGCTGACCAGCAAGAAGTTGTGCTTTGGAACCAATATACAGCTGCAGACTTTATGTGTGCTTTAATGAGAAATTAATTATTAATTCAGTGATATGGGATAGTTAAGAAATTAAGGATTTTTCTTATTCCAAGAGGACAGTTTTAATTGCAGTGCTATCCTTTCACAAACAATCTTATACTATCCTAACTTTTTTGGCCAAATTCAGTTTTACTGAACACATCATGAAAGGTACACTGTTTTTTACAAAATAATAAATGGCTTAATTTGCACCAGTAAACCCTTTGAGTAATCCATAATAAATGAGTTTAGTCTACATTTCCTGCATATCATACTTGCAGACACATGTTGCCATTAGGTTTATTCAAAAAGCTATAGGATCCCTAGCTGCTCCTGTTTAGGCAACTTCTGCTTCACTCTCTTAACATCCCACAATTATATTAAATAGTAGAAAGCAGAGAAAAGCAAAAAAATAAAGCAGATTAAGGAACACCCAAAGAACCCTTTCTCAAGAGTCACACCAAAAACATGTTGCGTGAATAATGAAGATTTTTGCAGTTTATGATATTTTCTGGGCTTACTGTCATTAGGTTTAGTATCTTTATTCCTGCATAATAATCCTGACGGTATGAAGCTCTATACTGACTAATAGGGAGGCGCCGAATTCAATATTTTAGGATTCATCCAAATCCAGAATCTTTCAGAAAGGATATGGTGGAATTCCAAACCGAAATGCAAATATGCATATGCTAATTAGGGTAAGGAAAGAGCAGGAAATCTGCATGTGCAGCACGTGAAAAAACTTTCCAATATTCTTTATCATATGAAATCGTGTCATATATTTTAAGGGTTCTTATTCAGTTAGGCCAGACAATTGATCAACTAATACCAGTGGTGTCCAGCATCAAGTTTTAAGGACCTTAACTGGTAAAAATGTAAAACTACCCATGCTTGACTCCATAACGATTAATTTAAAGGAAAATATAACCCCCCCTTTGACAAAAGATCATTCAGCTGGGCGTATGTAAAAAAGTTGTATAAACACTATCTGAAATCATTTTGATGAACATATCTGATTTCACAGATTGGGCCAGATTCAATTTGATAGTAAATCTTATCTCCTTATTTAATTGCAGATTGTCCCATAGAGCCAAATGCAATTCAGTGAGAAAAATGTAGTTCATCACTGATGGACTGAAGTGTTTACACAACTAGAGTTTGAGCAAAGAGATGAAGACATAAGAAATAACACAATAAGCTAAGCACAAGATCACTTTTTACTATGGAGACCAGACTTCTAGTCAATATAATGTACATCACAAAAATTGTATAGCATATTCATGTTTATTCAGGTCAGTGACAGCAGCCATGATTGTTCTGATGATGTCTCCTTATTCAAAGCCTTGGTTTGGTTTATGTTTATTATCAGATATTGTTTCCCCTGAACAAAGCACCAGTTGTTTGAAGGAGCTTAAAGGAAAACTATACCCCCCAAACAATGTAGGTCTCTATTAAAAGATACTGAGTAAAACAGCTCATATGTAAAACCCTGCTTCATGTAAATGAACCATTATCATAATAATATACATTTTTAGTAGTATGTGCCATTGGGTAATCATAAATAGAAAATTGCCATTTTAAAAAATAAGGGCCGCCCCCTGAGATCGTAAGATTCACTGTGTACACATACAAACCACATGTAAGGTCACATGAGCCAATTAACAGACAGAGTTCTGCCTTTTGCTTCCTCACTTCTTCCTGTTACAGTTAGTGTTGTAGTATTTCTGGTCAGGTGATCTCTGAGGCAGCACAGATAGAGTCACGAAATGGTGGCTCAAGGCAAGAGATGTAAAAGGGCAATAATTATGTAAATAGATATTCCAGTTTGGTAAGATTCTTTAATATGTCATTCAATTTGATATAAACTATCTGTTGCTTAAGTATTCATTTTGGGGGTATAGTTTTCCTTTAAACTGTCAACATTTAGCCGATGACATTTTGATTTTGGGTTCCACAGAAGTTGACAGCGAGTAAAGGTTAGTAAAAGTCATACAAGTAACAAAATAAAACGAGCACAGACAGAAATATCTGATAAATGTCAGTTTTAGAAAATGTACATTTTTTTAATTAAAAGAAAAAAACGTGTCCCTTGAGATGAAGCCCGATTTAGTTAAAACTGCAATAATTAAAGAAGAATAAAGTTTTGGCAAATGTTTATTGTTTACGTCATTAGACGCTTTTAGGTGCTTTCTATAAATTTTCTGTAGTCGGATAATATCTAGAATGTCAAAGTCTGTGCAGGTTTATTAAAAATATGGCTTGAAAGATTTATTAAAAAAGTGTCAGGAACGATAAAAAGACGACCAATGAGAGGTCACAGCTTGACAACACTAGTTTTATTCTTTTCAATGCAAAATTGCAACTGTCTCAGAAGCTAGTGAAGTAATTAAGGGATCACACTTCTGGAGTTTATAAGATCACTAAAGTTCTTCTCCATCTCATTTAAAGAAGTATGCTCAGGGATTACAGTATATAACGTGTTTTGAACTCTCTAAACTCTGCCTTATCCCTTGCTTTGAAAAGCTTTTATTCAGTGTCACTTTTGTGCTGCAAAGGCAGATTGGGCAATCCTTATGACTTAAAAACTTTAAAAATATGATGGCACATTTTAGACATTTTTTTCTTTGCTGAAAAAGGTTATGCTGACTAAAACCCTGAGTTCTGAAGTAGAAACATCTGCTGTGTTTGTGTAAGATATACTTGGCCACAGACACACAATGTGCTAAAGAATTTGCCCATTATAGTACTTTCTGTCAATCCAATGTCATTTTCATGACCAGATTTAGCTCAGAACCCTATATTATGATTAGATGCATATTCTCATCTGATGCAAGTCAAATGAATACTGATTAGAACTAGCATCAGAGTGACTAAAGTGACACAGCTGCAAACATGGGGCTGGTACAGGTTGTTTGTGAGCTGCCTGTATATAATGACTAGTTATTGTGGGGTAAAAATAAAACCACTTGTCCTCATAGGCATATCCCAGATCCAGGTGTCTTTGTACAGTCATGTTGGGGGTGGGGTTCATGAAGGAAATCCTTAGAAGGTGGTCAATCAGCTGGTTATACTGTAACACAAACTGATGGAGAAAGCCCTTTAGCACCAATATACATAAACTTAGGCATGGCACACATCTTCTGAACATAGGAATCTGTAACATGCTGTACAATATAATACATAAAGTTCAATGAAGTACCAGGTGAAGTGTTTAATTCAGGTGTTATAAACTATAGAAACTGAACAGTGGGCCAATAAATGCATAAGTTGATGTGCTACCATGGATTGGTAGACAGAACTACAGCTAATATAATTAAAGATTCAGCATTTGTGCCATGTTAATAGCAATAAATCAAATGTTTGCTTTCAAACAAGTAATTTAGGCTTTATAAATTAGGCTGTTGTGAATTATGTGGCACAAACCATTTTTATGACAATAGAGTAAGGGCTTCATGTTAATTTTTCCTAATACTGCAGATTTTTATGTCAAATTTACCAGGGCCGGAACTAGGGGTAGGCAGAGTAGGCAAGTGACTAGGGTGCAAAGCTGGGGGGGGGGCGCCGGGCAGATACCTACCTGTTATTATACTCTCTGCACCTGTTGTAACCAATTAAAGTTAATGGAACAAATTTAGACAGCAAAGCATTTGTGGCATCAACAATGATGTAAAATGTATTGTAAACAGGGCCAGATTTGTAGAAAGGCCAACAGGCAAGCAGGCTTCACCTGACATCTATAGAAAGCTACCTGTAAGGAAAATGCCACCCACAGCAATATGTGACATCGCTGGCTTAAATCTTGCAACAACTTACACCTAACAAACAGAGTATAGTCTATTTAATTATATTGAATCTTGGTAGAGCCGCACTTCACATAAACGCCTTCTCTGATCTGACAAGCAGAAAGTATTGAATTCCTCTGGCCTCACATATTGATGTCACAGTGTAGCATGTAAGCACGTGGTGACATCACTGTGCGCGACAATTTAAACTGGCTATGCTATTTTTACAAAATGCTAAAAACATTGTGTATTGCAATTTACAATGAGCCCTTATATGTTCACAAAATGTACTGTATTTAGAAAACCAGGTTAGAGTAGAAAATATTACCAGGCCTCCAAAAGGTGTGGATATGGGAATGTATCAATGAAAAACTGCAGAAAAGTATAGGAATCCAGATTATAAGTTTCATAGAAGAGAAAGAAAGGTGCTTTGCAGGAAAGTTGCCAAAAATCATACAAAAGTATCTCATGGACCAAAAAGGCTATCATAATTTTTCTAAAATTGATCTTTATCTAAAATAATAGGGTCCATTGAATGATCCAAAGATGGATTTCAAACAGCCCAATGACACATTTTACACCTTTTCCTACAGAAGTCACCTTTGGGTGATAAGTCATATTTACACTATGATCTGTTCACTTTTCCTATGAACGTTCCACTACTAGCATATTAACATACATTCCCCCTGTCCCAATATATGGTGTGCTTGCACATCATTCACAATTTGTGGCTTAGGGAGTTATTTATCAAAGCCTGATGTTTTTTATTACTACATTTTCCCAAAAAATTTACTTTGTGGGAAAAAAATCAGATTCAAATTTTTCACCTGAAAACACAGATTTCTTATGCTTTTCTGCCTGAAAAATTTGTGGTATTGCGCGAAACCCAGCGCACATCATTGGGACTTCTCCCATTGACTTATATGCAACCTCGTCAGGTCTGAGATGCCGGATTTTCAGATTCTGACTTTTCCATCCTCAGGGTTTAATTAATTCTGATTTTTTAAAAGTCCGATTTTATAAATAAAAATTACACATTTTTCGGGATTTTTACAATTGGAGTTCAGTAAATAACCCCCTTAATGTCATGTGTTTTGAGGTATCCTTATTTTTTTGAGTAATACTCCTACTTTTTGTCAAAAAGCAGCAGCCCCTGACGAGAATTCGTAATATCCATTCTAACATGAATATGTTCCTCAAAGCACATTTTTACAGAATCTAAATGTGACACTTTGTTACTGGTTTTATCTACAGAATAAATATCTGGCATTTCAAATGATGATTCTTCTTTTTATTTATATATTGCCGACATGTTCCACAGTGCTTTACAGGGAGTTATAATAATTCACAGCAACACCAGTCCCTGCCCCAGTGGAGCTCACAGTCTGAGGTCCCCATCACGTTCACACACACTTTGGTCAGTTTCATCAGGAACCAATTAACCTGCCTTTATGCTTTGCGGTGGTGAAGAACACCAAAGTACATGGAAACTAACAAACAAGGGTAGAGCATTCTTGCAGATAGGATACACAGTTCCTTGAGAAAGGTCACATTATAGTGACTGGAACGTTTGGAATATGCATGTGAATAAATAAATATTTCTGATGTATTTGCCAAAGACTCGTGAGTGAAGAAATGTTTTTGTTTATTTTTAATTTTAGATGTACCAGGCAGCTGTTTTTTACATTGTTTGGTGAGCACTCTGTGTCCTGCGAGTGCGGCCTCTCCATATTTGTTCCCTTACATATATACAGGTACAGTATGTGTGCATATGTCTTTTATATCAGTCATATGGATCCCTATACTTCATATGTATTGATGTATATAGCCCAGTAGATTAAACAGCCATAACACAAGTAAATATGCTTGACAAAAAAATACTTGCATGTTAAATAAATAGTAATTCTTTAATTTGTATAACTAGAAAACTAGAAAACTAGAAAAATAATTGTAAGTACATAATAACAAAAATTACCTTAAATATACTACTTCATTAAACATGGCCATAATCCTTATTAGGATGAGCAAATTTTTTCGCCGGGTGTCACGGAGGAAATGACGCCCATAGACTTTAATGGGAGAAATAAAAATGATGCACTTCGAAAAAAAATTGTTGCCCATTGTCATTTGGGAGAAATTTTGCCAGCGGCAAATTTTTGGAGAAACGGGTTAAATTTGCCCATCCCATTACAACAAAACTTGAAACTCTCTTATTTTCCCTTAAATTATCTGTTTCTCACTTGAAAGTGTCTATATGATTATGACTAACATCAATATAATTGCATGAACTTTACTCATTCTAACTAAATTTATGTGCTGATTAACAATGTGCCACCAACCATCTAGCTAGATGTTCTTTATGAGCATTCTGGTTGTATTGCCTAATGGTAAGGACAATATAAACATTTGTATATTTAAAAGATGTCAATAAAAGCTCATCTGTTCTAATGGATAACAAATATAATTAAACACAATGCAGTGACATGAAGCAATCACTGCTATCCAGACAAGTGTAAAATGCTGAGATTTATAATTCAATGGCAGTTTCAAAGAGCTACAGGTTAACAATGTCAGTCCTGTGTTGGCACAGTTACCAAACAAAACCAATATAAATACAAAGTGACACATCAGCCAAACAAGAAAACTGACCTTATGCAATGCAGGAGCCATTACCGGTAACAGGAAACCATTGTATATATAATCTACAAGCTGGGCACGGATAAGAGGATGAGCCACCTGAAAATACAACAGAATATTGTCATTGTCCCCAATAGCATATCATTTCTTTTTGTTAAACATATATAGCCCACAGAGCTAGCAGGTATGATTGATGGTGTCAATGAATGCAATTGACAATGCAATGCCTATCTGAAGATGTGCATAAAGAAATATCATTACAGCCAATGCTTATTAACTCACCAGATATGTTTTCATTGGCTGCAAAAGTCTCCTTAAATACAGGCTGCTGAAAATAGTTCTATTTAGTAGAGAGCAACCTATGCTTGTCTGGTCTTTATTTAAGCAAGTAAAATACACAAAAAAAGGACTCACTAAGAACAATGTGCAATATTCAAACATCATTATTCCCCAGCAATTCAGCATTCTGCTAAAAAAGCATTATGGAGAGCATGGCATGATTTCCAAAATCTAATTCACTTGCTGCAAGTCAGTTGTGTCTATGATGCTAAGGGAACCATGGAATGGAATTGCATCCATGCGTGCAATTGCACACAACTCATCAAAGTAGGCTAAGTGGGTGCACTGGCTCTCAATGCTTAAGAAGCATGTATGGACCTGTTGAATAGTGTTACTAAACACCTTTGCCTCAATTTAAGGGGCAGATTTATCAAAATGTTAAAAGCTTCATAAATAAAAACTCATCCATGTTCTATTCATTCCTATGGGATTTTTACAATTGTATTAATCAATTAAAAATCCCATAAGAGTTGATAGAATATGAGTTTTTGTTTATTAAGCTCTAAACTCACATTTTGATAAATCTGTCCCTTAGTGATTACTTTTTTTTTAAAATAAAAAGCAATACCTTTCATTTATTAACCATTCAAAGTGCAGAACAGAAAGTTCAGTTTATAACATACAGCATTTCTAGACATATTTTAGGCGTTATTGCTCCTAAACTAAAACGGTGATTTAATACATTATACCTGAATAAAAGAGATTTATTTGCATTTACTATTGGATCTGTAACATATTTGCTGTATTAAGTCTGTCTTACATCTACTTCCTTCAGATATGGGGTTTACTAATTTTTCGGGATTTTTGCATTCGGACTTTAGTAAATAAACTCCTAAGACTCCTCCATAGGAGTTGCGGCTGGTATGGTCTGAATTAAGCTACTGAATTCCTGTTGTTCTTCAATAAAAGCTTTTTTGCTTGTTAAGTAAAAGTTTGTTAGCCTAGCCATGACCATGCCTGCACTACTAATCAAAAACGTCTTAAAAGTTCTTCCTGACAATGTATGTTAACAGTCCAAGAGGCTCATTTAAGATTTCTTAACCCTGCATGAGGTTTTCTTGCCGAAAAAAAGCTAATTTCTCCTCTCTGTTCTATTAATATGTTATATGAAAATCATACATATACAGTATACATTCATACAAATGCAAACATGGGTTCCAAAGTAAATGGCAAATTAGCTATATATTGACAACTGTTTTAGCTTCACGCTCATTGGCATCTAGGTGCTCATTCATATGCATACTCCTCACAGGCTTTAAACTTCTGTGGTCTGTTTTTTTCCAGTGTATTCCTTGCTTTTTATTTGACTCTTATATATTAACCTCAACTTGTTTTCTTGAGTCTTCTTGTACCCTTCCTGTCCCAAGCCTTTGGTTACTTCTTGGTTTCCTGCTTGCTTTCTGTTTTGTACCTATTGGGTCCTGAAGTAAAAGGATTACACTCACAACCACATGGGACACAGAGTCTACTTCCTTAATCTGAAGCCATTTGGCTGCAACATCCTGGACTAAAGGGTTCCAGAAATTGTACAGTAGAGTACAACAGCACACACATTTCTTTTCTTAGATACACCAAAGTTATCTAACATCTTAGATGGACCTAACAGAATACTTCAAGCAGCTAAATGTATTAGTTTATTTTTAAAGCTTTTAAAACTTTGAAGTTTTAAAGCAGGGCCTTACTGCTTCCTGCTAAAACCCATCAAAGTCATTAATAAAAGGCTAATTATCAGGGACAAAGTGTCTTGGTGTTATTTAGAGCCATGTGAAAATAAGAAGCACATTTCAAGTAGATTGATGAAGTTTCCTCTGCAGAGTCAATGTTATTGATGTCAGTCTCAAAAATATCGCAGAGGTAACGTGCATGCACAGAATTCTAAAATGACAAGGTTAAAAAGTTATCATGGAGCAAATTATTTTTCTAAAAGGGATAAGGGCTTATCCTTGTATAGTAATTCTCCAGGCTACAATGAGACGGCAAAAAAAAAACAAATACATTATTTGTTTACCTTGTGATTAGAAATGCTTCTATTATATCAGTGCAGCAATAAACATCTTCATATCACAAATATGGTTTACTGATTGTATAAAATATGAATTTAAAACATACAAATGGCAATGATCTATTTCAGTAAGAAGATAGGTCTTCTGTGTAATGAGCTATTCCACCATGTCAAAGCTTAACAAAGGCTGCAGCTAAGGGTTTTTATATTATACAGAACTCATTATACCCCATTAAAATTAACCTATTAACAGAGGGTAGGAATGGGTCCAGGGGGAAACAAAAAGAATTTCATTAGTGCCTTATATTGGCAAAAAAATATATTGTTTTCATAAAAAACAGGTACAATACATTTTTAAACATTAGTCCTATTTATTGTACTGTATTGTACCGTTTAGTAAAGGTGTAGATAGGAGTATGTTACCCCTTTAAATATAATTCCTGTACAGTACAAAGACCAATTCTCTATTCAATAAACATCTAAAAAGGCTATACGATTACATATAAATGTTCCTTTTATTTTTAATACCAACAGAAATATTGTACTAAATATAATTCCAAGAAAATGTGAGTAATAATAAATCCTAAGCACTGCTTTAGGAAATGTTGTTTCAGAACTGAATCATTAATCTCATAGCAACTTTCAAATGTTCTTTAACACAGAAAAGCCTTCATGATTATTAATGTATCACATTCCTGAGGTGGAAAAACTTACTATTAATTATGTTACAACTGCACAATATTTTATACAAGCTATTTATAAAATAATCATAATCAAAACCTGAACTATCAGTCAACAGAGGATTTTTATTAATAGATAAGCTCCCTATATAGATGTTTCATACCTTACACACATTTTGGTTTACAATTATACATAAAACTTGTCTGGTGAGATTGAAGTCATTTGTTGAGCCCTTTTCCAGACTTGGCCACCCAGGTGGTGGGTCAAGATTGGGTGCTTTATCAGTCCATGCAAGCTATATTGTTTTGCTACTAGGTGAATGATGGGAACATAACAATGTGGTCCTTGCCAGAAGGGATTTTACAGCCAGCCTTATTGATTACGTCCAACCTTCTCACCAGATATTGGTCATTGGCGTTTTGGAAGCAATAACTGCATACAAAGTGATGGCTTACTTACTGTCTCATTATAAAGGGAATGCAGTTTGAAGTTAATATATACTCAGCAGGATTATTTGTCCAGTTATTCTCTTTGGTTCAGGCAACTGTAACCAAAATGTTTGACTTGCAAGTCCAACAGATCAATGTCAGTCTGAATGGAAATGTATCTGGTGATGCTCCTTCTCAGTGTCACAATTATAACTCTGGACTGCATAAATCGTTTGTATTCTTCTATACTAAGCTACTTGAGACTCTCTTCAATCAGCTTTGATTACACATTTTTTAGGCACACAGTGACAACTTTACAGTATATCTACGTGTCCTTTTTTGGCTTTTTTTTAGGCAAGGAACTCCCATGAGCCCAGAAGCAGGTAATATACAGGCAATGCCAGCAACAAAGGGTTAGCTTATTAAATTTCTTGATCACAAGATTAAACACATATGGTTTTAGGTAAATGTCACAGTTGATAAGTTTTCTACCAGCAGGAAAATGGTAGTAAAGAATGACAAAATTGGCAGATTCTGCCGGGCCTGCAGTCATTGACATGAATGTAATCTGTAGCTCCCCATTATGCTCAAGTGCACACCCTGTAGCCAAAATCTGCCCCATCATGCAGTCACACGCAGATGCCATTTCTGTCACAGTCGCGAGTGAAATCAGGTGGTGTTTTCTCTGTCCTGCCCTAACCTATAGAATTTTTACCAGTCTTTGCTTTTGCTCTCAAACCTGACCTGTAGTCTATTAACTGGACTTGTACTTACCTGCCACATCGATGTGCAATGCTTATCCTCTGCATCTAACTCCACTGGGACTGATCTACCAGCAAACCAGGAACCGCACTTGCCGCACACTTATGATTCATGTGCTCTGTGTGGATGTGCATTGTGCACAATATTAATCAAAATTCAGAAAACAGTTTAAACTGTCTTTGATTCCAGGATGAGGCCATTAACCTGTTCACTCCCTTAGTTAAGCTGAAGGACATAAACACCATTATCAGGGGCAGGTTCAAAAGAAACTTTAAATCCCCGGAAATGCTTTAGAATTAACATTCAATACAAATGATTCTGTAGATTAAGGTAAGGTAGTAGAGCTAAATTCTTTTTTACCTGTATTACTGCATTGCAGAACTCTAAAGAATTCTGGAACTGGATGAGTTCAGGAATCTGTTGACAATCTTCCTTCAGCAGACAATGCCACTCCTCCCCTTTGTCATCTAACTTTGTGGGTAAAGAGGAGTAAAGGCCACTGAGTCCTGTGGCAAGAACCTGTGAACAGTGATAGGATACTATTACCATCAACCTTTAAGCCAAAAACAGGACTGACACATATCCATGTAATCAAGCTCTAATTAGGTCCATGACATAAATTCTTTCGAGATGAAATTTTACTGTATGGAAAGAATTCCAATGTTTCCATCACTATATGGGATTTTCCTCAGTAGTAATTGGACAGTTGGAATCATCATAATAGATCTTTGATCTTGCTGAGTGTGGTACGTTGATAATATATATATATATATATATATATATATATATATATATATATATATATATACATACACACACACGCACACACACACAGGTGTGTATTTATATATATATATATACACATATATATATATATATATATATATACACACATTAAGGAAATCCACACTTACAAGTCTTGTTTTGGTCAAAAAGATTAACATAGTCCAAGTCCATAGTTTGACAACATCTCGAGGGATGCATGATGGACAATCCACATAATCTGCATAATCCTGAAAACTGACATTATCTAAAAATGATATCTCCTACCTGAAATAATTCAGTTTGCAATTCTCAGAATCACTGTTTATGAGTAGGAATTAGAAATACAGTAGAACATCAATTTATATTTATTGTGTCAAATCCAGAAAAATGTAAAAGGAAATGTATTATTCATTGTAAACTAGTGGGACCACATAAAAATGGCGGAAAATGGCGGAAAATGGCGGAAAATTGAGGTTTCACTGTTGGAGCTAGAGTCCTGCACGGGTCAATTTTTTGGAACCCGACCTGTACCAGCAACCTGCAATCCGCAACCCAGATCCGCAACCCGCATTCTTACCCGCTATCCGTCCCGCACCCGCAAGTACCTTATCCGCAACCCGGACCCATCAAGAATTAGGAAGTGCTGTCATTGTTAACAGGAAGTGACATCATCGGAAGTAGACATGATCAGAAAAAAGGAGCAAAAATCGCTATCGAGAAGACCCGCAGCCAAACCTGCAACCCGCAGAACCGCTGACCAACGACTATACCCGCATTCGGAACTTCTACCCGCCTGCGGTACTCTAGTAGGAGGTAATCATTTTGTTCTAACATCAGCAATATGTATAAATAATTTGTGATTGAGGACATCCACTTGTTTAAACTGTCATGTTTATTTCTAATTGCCTTGCAAACAGCCACTGTAATCTTTTGATGATTTACAACAAGTGATATACAGAAATTACATGCCAAAAGCAAATGTTAGCAGCTAAAAAAACGTTAAATAGGCTACATGAGGGACCTTAGTTAAGCCTTTGCACACCTTGATGGAAACATTTGCATACATATGTCCACTTTCCCACACTCATTACCAATACATTCCAGAATCACAGCCGGTGTACAGTACTAAAACTCCTTCCAAGTGCCAACAGTAAGATCACTGCATGACTAAATCAACATTCCCAGCAGCACTTTGTCTATTTTAGTTACTTAAGGCAGCATAATTTAAGAAGGGCTAAGATTCTAATCACAATAGAACATATTAATTCTCAATGGCCATTCTGCTTTTAAACAGGCAATAATCTTCTGCCAAGGACAAAGATTCCTCTCTTACTTATGCAAAAAAGTGCAAGCATAATCATAAGCCACTGAGTCGTTTGTGTTCTGTGTAAGCAACTGCAGTGCAAAAGTACACCTCCACTAGAAATATTTACAGTTTTAATATTAAAACTCAGCTATAAATCTCTTTTGCTGATTTTCAGCTTTAATGTAACCTACATATTAGGTGTGTTCTATTTTGATAAAGTACACAGCAAGCTTTTTTTCTCTTTGCTTTTATTAATCCAATAATTTTAGTTGTAGAAGGACAGACAGAAGCTTACTAAAACTTAAAGGGGCAGTATAAGTAAATTTTTATTCAGCATCAATTTGACTTCTGCAATAGGTTGTTCACCTTTGAGTTAGCTTCTAGTATGATGTAGAGAGCGATATTCTGAGACAATTTGCAGTTGGTCTTCATTTTGTATTATTTGTGGAGTTTGAGTTATTTAGCTTTTAATTCAGCAGCTCTCCAGTTTACAATATCAGCAGTCTGGTTGCTAAGGTCTATATTACCCTAGCAACTATGCATTGAGTGAATGAGAGACTGGAATATCAATAGGAAAGGACCTGAATAGAAATAATGACTTGGCCATTCTATAACATCAAAGTTAACTTAAAGGTGAACCACCCCTTTAAGAATGTGTTCTGCCTAATATTTTCATTAAAATAAATAACTAACAGATCATTGTTTTGCTAACTATACTTCCCCTGGGGGGGCATGGCTAGCTCATTGAGCAAACTTTAATTCCAGCCAGGTTTTCGGATGGAGGGCTTCATTATACAGAGGCTTTATCTGTGGATAAGTTGATAGAAATAAGAGGCTTGTCTTAAAAACTGACTTTGATGGAACTGAAAGTGCATCCCTCCTGACCCAAATGGGAATCAAAGAATGGGATAGGAATTAGAGTAATGTGAGTGGGTTTGGGGGGAAATTAAGTGTTTTTGTGTAATGAGATGTGGCATTTGTGTATCAGGGGTCTGATTTTAAATGGCATAATTTTTTAAATGCTATGTTCTGCCTAACCACACACTCAGTGGAGTATATTGTATTTTGAATACTGAGCATGATACCTCCTGTTAAAGGCATCTATAATTTTATTACAGAAAGTATCTAAACCTACAGCAATACTATTGACTCCTATCAAATTTTTTTACAAAATCAAGGATAAAGAAAGCAGGACAGTACCCAGCAGTGCAATTAAATTAATATCACTGCTGGGTTCTGTCCTGCTTTCCTTATTCTGTTTTTTGTGTTTTTGGAGAAACACCTGCACATGCACCTATGAGGATTCAAAACCCAAGGCTGCATTTAGGAAAGAATGCCATATGTTTAAATTTTTCGACCGAGAGAACAGACAACAGACAACAGAAGGGGGATAACAAACACTGCTTTCATTTCATATATGTCGACAAACAACGTCAAAACCAATGAAAAGTTTTAATTAACTATAATGCGAACTTGCTTAGAATTATATTTACTTATGTAAAAAACAGTGTTTGGATCAAACATCTCTTAATCATTAAAATATAATGCTAAACTTTGCTATTCTGCAATGTCAATAACCTTATTTGTTCTATAAAGCTCCTCATTTCGGGTATTCATACAAATCACTGCTCCATCACAGGCCACAAGAAAGGTGCCATTTTAGTGTATTTTGAAGCCTTTGAAATGGCAGTACATGGCAGCATCGTATCAGAATCTAACTTTGTATTAACATGCAGCTTTCCTCACAGCTCTTTCAAGGAGCAGAATGACTTATTGATGGTTCTCCTTTCGACTGCTACAGTTTCTAAGGAGATTTATGATGGCAAATTTATTCTGTGGGCAGGGTATTGAGTTACAAGAAGGATGGAAAACATACATTTTTAAAGAAT
This sequence comes from Xenopus petersii, assembly GCA_038501925.1. NCBI lineage: Eukaryota > Metazoa > Chordata > Amphibia > Anura > Pipidae > Xenopus > Xenopus petersii. Next base: position 61,320,515 of record CM076672.1, read on the forward strand.
AAGATAAAAACCTGAATGAATTCAGAGGTCCTGTAAAGAGTTCTCACCTTGCATCATGGCAGGAGCAGCCCTTCTGCCAAAGAAATAACAGTATGGAAAAAACATAAAACCATTTTCAGACTTAGCTGAACCCCTGAACCACTGCACTACTGCACCTGAGCTTTACAGCTTTGTAATGCTGAGTTCCACATTGTGATAGTTACTGATAATGTGAGCAAGCTTTTAGTTTCCAATGTACCTTCAGACAAACACATAAGTGATTGTTTTTATTGGAAAATAATCATTTAACTTATTTATGTGCAAACTCTCATAAATATTTCCTGACAATGCAATCTATGAAATCAAGATAAGAGATGTGTTATATATGAAAAACAGTATATTCTAAGCTGCACTGCTAAAGAGTGCAGCTACTTTAAGATGACTTACTGGGCAGAAATAGGTGCTCTCGACAATGTGTTTAGCGACAACGTTATTCTCGGCAGACAGAGACATGATGAACAGCAAAGCATCCCGAGCCTGTTGCCCCACTGTGCCTTCTCTATGGATAAATGGTATTAGGAGAGAGAAGATAAGAAAATTGGCAGCTCCTTGGTCTTCACTAGTGTGGAAAAACAGTTCTAAGATAGATGGATCTTTGGCAAGAATTGAGCAGAGTTGATTAAGAAGAACAGCCAGTTTTGTCTCAACCACTGGAGTAGATGTACCAGAGCAAGCACTTAGTAACATCATCAGAGGTTTCAGAATTGGTTTGTGATGAAGCAAGGGTTGATGAGACTGAGTGACCAATAACTCATACATCTTGAGCTGTTCATGCTTTGTTTCATCTGTAAACTCTCTCCTAAGGCTCCACAAGAACAGCTTTTCCATAATATTCTCAGACACAACAAATTCCAGAATTGGTCCCATGGCAGCATCCATCACCTCTTCCTCAATTAAAAGCATGAGCATATGCTCAACATAATTCTGTACGGCACTGACTTCGTCACCAGAAATCTGTCTATATTTGGCCTGAGTATTCTTGAAAGGATCGTGGCTCTCTAAAATACGCTGGACCTTGAAAATAAAAAATAATAATTAAATATTTAGAGATAGATCAAATCATTGTAAAAATATATTTAATATAATATGGGTTGTATTTCATTAATTTCTCTTAAAGATGAAGTATAGCACCTTGTTCAACATGAGTCAATGAATGAGGGCTTGTCCTGCCATATTTTATGACTTTCTTTTGAAATCATAAATTGTGTGGTGTTTGTTGTTTCTTGATCTGAATAGGGCAATGTGGAACATTGAAACTGGTCTATGTTTTGTCAAATTATATATTCCAATTAATATAACTCTATAAGTTATATTACTTATCTATAAGTTATATGTTTTTATCCAGAGGAAGGCAAAAAACCCCAGCTTGAAGCCAGTGCCAATTATGCCTCAAGAGCATCCACTTAGTAATCATCACACAGGTAATAAAGTTAAAAATGTACCCTCTTGTATTCATTTAAAATCAAATACGAGGTTCTAAAATTCATTTAAAAACAACAGAATCTTGTCATTCTTTAGCTATCGATATGGTTAATACATACAGTAAAAAAACAGGAGCATGTGGTAGACAGCACAAATGTATCTATTTAAGAAAGATAATTTGCATTCCCCTTCCTGTGTCGGATATTCTGCTAACCTTTTCTACTTAAACTTGCTCTAATAAGGAGTTGCCTGTTAAAACCCATCTCACATATCTGCAGATGAAATACTACTAGCCTGCGTCAATAATCAAGTTATAAAATGTGCCAGATTCAGTAAGAATTATGCTAATGAGTAGGGTTTGACATAAATCTGTGGTTGTAATCTTTTGAAAAAACAGCAAATCTGGCACATTAGTATAGACTAATATCACTACTGACACATATTTAATAAGAACTGGAGAAAACTCTGCCTGCATCATGCTTATATTTCTTTTTAACTATCCACTTATTCAAAATTAAAATACATTCCATTAAACAAACTAAGAAGTCTTGTAAAACATTTAGGTTTACTTTTAACGGGTGAGCTTGAATGTAATCTAGAGAGAGAGGCATTAATTAATTTCTTACTGAAACTGATGCATTTTTTCAATTCAAAATGAGTCCAAATTAAAGCCTTTTAAAATATTTTTTCACACTTCAATGCCCAGTATCCAGATCTGACCTTGTGTCTCAGAAATAAAAAAGAGACCACATTTTAAGTCAGTCTACCAAGGGAATGCCATGATGTGCTGCCCCCTGCCATAGTGCTGTTGCCAACTTTTACTACTAACTAAATTCTCAAGTAACTGCCTAACTTTTGAACTGGGTTGCAGGCATGAGAGGGGCAGTATACGCCTTCAATTAATAGGGTTTGTGCGGTACATACTTATTGGCAATTTGATTTTATCACAAAAAAAGCTTGTTTTTTGTTATTTCTTGAGCTAAACAGAGCAAAGAGGAAGATTGAAGGTACTCCATGCTTGGTCCTTGCGAGGTAGATAATTACCTCTTTCTTTCACCATCTGTTGTGGCTTATTATTTACCATGCAAGGAACAAACATATAGCTTCAGTCTTCATGTTTGCCCTGCTTGGCTCAAGAAATATAAAACAACATAAATTTTTCAATCTGAAAACAACAGGCAAAATGCATGTTCAGCACAAGCCTTATTCAATGCACTCGTGATGAAAAGGGGATATTACTTCCCCTTTAACTGACAGCAAACTGAGATGTCTGCTACTAATTCAGCTCAACAATTGTCTGGACTGTTTGCTGCAGGCTTGGAAAATTACTGCACTGGGTATTATTTTCTCCTTTTGTAAAGACATACAAATGTTATAATATCCACTTACAACTAAATCATATACATATAGTACACAGTCAGTAAGCTCCTGAAAAGAGAGGAAGGATGTTACCACCTAGAAACCATTCAGTCTATAGTAGTACCTGACTTCAAGACTTTTACAGAGGGTTCAGGATTAAAGCGCTTTATTCAGCTCTATTCAGTTCCATTTGTTTAATTTATATTGTAATAATTATTTATAGGTTTCTTTTATTTCTACAGAAATAAAGAGCAATAATAAGAATACATCTGACATTTAACTGAACAAAGACTGCAAACAAATTGTTAAAAAGGTTTTTATTCAGTGTACTTGAGATTTGGAACATTTTATATAAAACTGATAATATGAATCCAATGTTATCCAATGAAGTCCAATGTTAAGTCTTTCTGCTGGCTACATTCTTCTATACTAGGGAGCACATTTACTTAACTCGAGTGAATGAATAGAAGAAAAAATACTTCGAATTTTCGAAACTTTTTTTTGGCTACTTCGACCATTGAATTGGCTACTTTGACCATCGAATTGGCTACTTCGACCACGACTTTGAATCGAACGATTCGAACTAAAAATCGTTTGACTATTCGACCATTCGATAGTCGAAGTGCTGTCTCTTTAAAAAAAACTTCGACCCCCTACTTCGCCAAGTAAAACCTACCGAACATCAATGTTAGCCTATGGGGAAGGTCCCCATAGGCTTTCTAACAAATTTCTGGTCGAAGGAAAATCGTTCGATCGATGGATTAAAATCCTTCGAATCGTTCGATTCAAAGGACTTAATAGTTCGATCCAAAGGATTTAATCGTTCGATCCAAACGATTTAATCGTTCGATTCAAAGGATTTAATCGTTCGATTCAAAGGATTTAATCGTTCGATTCAAAGGATTTAATCGTTCGATTGAACAAACGAATTGCGGCAAATCCTTTGACTTCGATATTCGAAGTCGAAGGATTTAACTTCGACAGTCGAATATCGAGGGTTAATTAACCCTTGATATTCGACCCTAAGTAAATGTGCCCCTAGGTGTTCCTAGGAGTTGTAGCTTACAAAATCTGCAAGGCCCATGCCCTATCATTGCTCTATATAAGGTGATGTTTATATACTCTGAAAGAGGCACATTCACTTACTGACACCAGACTTACAACAACCAATCACCACTTTGTTTTCTTCAGCCTACTACAAGTAAGACATCAATGGCTTACTTCAATAATGCCTTATTGACTTAACTGAGCCGGATGAAACTACCAGCCATGATGAAACTTGCCAGCCCATGAAAGTCCTGGTGCATCCTTGTGCGTAATGCCTACCAGTTTGGCGTGAACAGCTTGAAGATTTGAAGCCTAACAATATGGCTAGAAATCACTAATTTTACATACTGAAGCTATACCAGCTTAGAGGATCAGCAGCCCTCTAACAGTAATAATCCATGCCTTCAAATTGTCAACTATTTTTAATTGTCAGTGACAACCGTAAGGTCTGGGTGTTGAATGGTATAAGGAATTGTGGGACTACAGCACTCTAAAGGCAGCTTAAAATGGTTGAAGAAGCCTTTAAGTAATGTCAAAACTGTAAAAGAAATGGATAAATGGACACTTAAAAAAAAAATCTAAATCTATATATAGTACAGAAAATATATTTCTGTAGAGAAAGAAGAATAACAAATAACAGATGAACATACAAATATGTTATTTTTTTTCTTACACTTTATGATCTAATTATATAAATTAGATCATACCTTTCTTTTGTTGATTTGCAATACTGGATTTATAAATTCATTACAAACTGCAGTATATAATTAAGTGATCCATCCATTCTAAAAAATGTTATTTTCTACCCACGCAGGAACTCGTGCAACGACTGGCCGACTGGTAATGACTCACTACATTGGCCATTGTTCTTCAGGTAAGAGGAATGAATCATGGCATGCTATGCAGTTGTTAAGGGGACCAATGCTTTAGAACAATATCCTACAGAATACACGGCCCCTAATAAATTATGTCTTTGTTCGTACAAGTGTATTAAGTTATTTTACTTCAGAACTAATTAATATTTAATGTACGGACTATGTTATTTGTACATGTAATGAGAGGGGATTTTTTATTTTGACTATTCTGATAAAGTTGTCTGACCAATGAGAGTGTACTGTGTAAAAGCAATGATTACTGTACAGAGGGTGCAGGTTCTGTGCTCTCCCTTCTCCTATACCAGGGGTTGGCAACCTGCGGCTCTGGAGCCTCACGCGGCTCTTCATCCTGCTTGCTGTGGGACATCTATACAGCCCTCGCACCTGCTGGCGGCTTCTTGAGTGTGTGACCACGGTAAGCTAACGGTTAGCTTACCACGGTCGCACACTCAGAAAGCCGCCAGCAGGTGTGTGGGCTGTATAGACGTCCCAGGAGTGACAGGCAAGACCGAGCCACAGCAAGATGATTCATGGTCCTTACTGCAATCGCACACTCAAGACAATAGAGAAGCCTCCAGAGTCCAGCTGCAGCAGGTGCAAGGGCTATAAACATGGACGTGACGCATATTTTAATGACGTCTATAGCCCTCGCCTTTAAAGAGATCAGAACACTAGCATTTAATAGGGCTATTCGGTGTTTAATTTATTTCAAAGTAGGCCTACACATGCACACTGCACTTATGTTTGTTGTATTCTGTTGTTGTAACAGTTAAAATTAAAAAAGGTTAAAACTTTTAAAAGTTTATAAGCTGTGTCATGTTTTGCAGCTCCAGACTATTTTTCTTTAGTGGAAGAGGGGGCAAAATGGCTCTTTTGATAGTAAAGGTTGCTGACCCCTGTCCTATACAGACGAAAAGCAATAATGCAAAGCCATGAAGCAACAAAACTGTAACATAGAGGACTATGTTACTTTTTCACAGCTCTCTGGTTATAGGGTAGCTAAATCATCATAAATAATGGTTCAATTCTTGATTACTCTTCATGCTAAATGATAACATGAACTAAGGTCTTAAAAAGTTGACAGGTGAAATGACTTCTCTGCACAGGACTGTTGTATGAGTCTGCAGATATGATATCCCAATGACAGCAAAGTTGGAATCACAGGAATAGTCAATGCACCTTTCTGTCATTCAGAGACCTTGTTAAGTGATGGACTCAGGGATAAATCAAAAGGAAGAACCATAAAGTGATGGGTGAAGTAAGTCATAAGAAGCAAAGTCAGCCTTAACCGTACAAATATTGTGTATAGTATGAACATAATAAGTAAAAGCTGCTTAAAACTGTTTATTAATATAAACATATAAAGGGGCAGAATGGTAGGTGTATCTTTAGAATTCAAGCAAATTGATGTTCAAGGGTTTTTTTAAAGCTTATTGGAAAATTGGAAATTTCAGCAAACAAGTTAATGTGATTAATCCATTCAAGATTACCCATAAATACTGATGGGCAAATTTATTCGCCAGGCTGCGAATTCGCAGTGAATTCCCGTGTCTCACCGCCGGCGAATTAATTCGCAAAACTGCCATGTAAGTTCGCCACCAAAAATCACCCCTTAAAAGTCCATTTGGTCAACTATACATGATTTTTTTTTAGAGAGAATTGTGTTTTAATAAGAGTGTATTTTATTTAAGCCCATCACTATACACTTTCTGGGGGGGGGTTGCAAAATTTATCCTGTAATTAAATGTTTGTATGTACCCCACCTGCTGCAGAACAATAGTTCATGTTCAACACTGTTATATAGTGCTACTGTAATGAAGGAACTGTGCAAATAAAACCCCTTTATTAGTGTCTCTTTACAATGTTAAATCATCTTTTGCCCTACTGTCAAATCATGTTTGTTTTGCCATATAAGAATCATTCCGTTCTCTGAAATGAATCTTCTATAACTGAACCACAACAACATCTGTTGTTTTACAGCTGAATTATTTCCGCTGCCACTGTACATATAAGCCCATGTCTGTCCTCTTCCAGAACCACTATTTATTACTTGTTTACCTAATGTACTCCTGTGCTCTTGGCAAATTAAGTATTCATACTACTCCTGTAAAGCTTCTGAAATATCACAGAATTAGGAGACAGCTGGAAAAAACAAAAGAGATGGTGCTAGGATGTAGAAAGAAGTGTTTGTTTAATTATAAAACACAGAACAAGCTGTTTATTGTGAATGTACCTTTGACATACTCTGTTGAGAAGCAAGCATCACTAGAAGAAATCTAGATGCAAAACATAGATACCACTTTCCTCAAAGAATAACATAACTGCTAAGCTTTTTAGAGAAACCTCAGTTATGGCAATGCACATCTTGCCTTGATGTGTGCAGCCTCATTAATTGTATACAGATCACCACAGATCTATTGCTCTTCAAGTACAAGGCAAGCACTTGGACTAAAATCTCATGCTGTAATGGGGACACCTTCAAATAGAATGTTGTATAAGAGGAAGCTTGGGAAATGAAATGTGGAGAAACATTTCAAACATATATATACTAACTGGTGGTTCATGCCTCTGGCAAAATATATAAAATATATTACTTTATAAAATCTTCAGGATCCAATTCCTCAAAAGGTCCTCAGATAATAGATGATAGATAATATGGATGGCAGTGTGATGATGTTAAGGGGCAAAGCCATAAAAGAAAGGGAAGAAGAACTCCAGCAAATTAACTGCAAGCCATTTATGCCAGGTAGTGGTTACACAAGCTCTTCTTGCTTTTCTTTTTTGTTGAGCTGAATTGAGTAGTTGCAGCACAGAGCAACTACAAGGAAGTAAGACTTGAACGTTTTCTAGGACATTGTACAGACCACCAAAGCATTTATATGTTATCATTTTTAGGGGCAAAGTGGTGATGTTAAGAGGGAAGGGCAATAACCAAGTGGTCAGTGAATTTAGTCCAAACAGCACAGCTTTGTCCAGGTTTCAGAGCTCTAAAACCTGGACAGCTCCTTATGAAACCAAACAGCCTAAGGGAAAGCTAGATTGTCTGGTTTAAAACCAAACAAGCAGCAACCCTATCTGTGGAAGAGATAGTCATAATATCAGACAGTACTGCTACATTGTAAATGAAATGGTGGGACATAACTTAGCTAATATTAGACATATTGTTTCCACTCATGTCTTAGCAGTTATAGGAATGGTATCATGTCTGTTGCCGCACAGATATTGTGGACTTGAGTTAAAAAAAAACACATGAACAATTTTACGACTCTTTCACAATACTGTGCTAAATGAAATGTTTCCCTTTAATCACATATTTTATACACATACTGAAATAAAATGCTTTGAATTTCTGTGACTGGGATTCTATAACTTCTCGCCAAGTGATTCAGAAAATGTTCTTTTAAAAATCTAGGGAAATAGTACCAAAATGATCAGGGCATTTAAGAAAAGGTAAAAAATAGTTTACTATCAAGTCACCTGATTCCAGTGGTTCTTGAAGACCATAGTGCATGTTTCTGAATCTGCACTGTGCAGGTTAACAGACTTCAGTCTATTGCTGGCACTTAGGATTTGGGACATTGTGCCTGTCTTGTTTTTTTCTCCTTCTTACGAGGCCTGTTTTGCTAAGTCATGTCCAACCTGTTTTCTGAATAGACGGTCTGGTTCTTCAGGTCATTGTCTTCAGAAACGAATCTTTGCCATGCTTCTTGTCTGGAACTGACCTGCATTGTTAAGCAAGGGAGATAAAAAAGCAGACATTTCATTAAGAGGTTTAGGCTCTCATGCAAAATACTGATTTGTGCGTACTCATGAAGACCTTCAAGCCTTACAATGCAAGCAGCAAGTTACTAAGCAACAGCTTAGGCCACATGTAGTATTAATAGACCATAAGTGTTTCTGTGTGACGAATAGTTGCATTTACACAGCATACTTACATACTTTTATTTAATGTCAAAAGTCGCAAATCACTTGTGGCAGCTTGCAGGGGAGGTTGGCATTTTCACTTCATGAATGGCCAGAAACATTATTTGTGTGGGATAGAAAGCAGCTTTGCAAAATAAATCATGTGTATTTATAGTATACTTATTCACTTCCCTTTATGAAATGCAGGTGTGAAACAATCCTCATTGTCCTGCATATTAATCATCACCCACTCTCCAGTATAATAAAAGGGGAAATCTATCACTAAGTGATAGATTCTTAATATGGCAAAAACTGTGACAATGAAAGTTCACAGCTTGCGGCACTTAAAAAACAAAGCCCTAACTAGTTGGGCAGGTACGTAAGCATGCTGTCCAATATACAGTATCAGGAAGGGAACAGTAATTCTATCTTAGTAACAACTGTAACACCTATATCATCTCTGCATAATTTCACACTTAGGGGGTTATTTACTAAAACCCATATTTATCTCATGTCCCAATAAAAAAAGCTTGACCAAACTCCCATGCCCTATTTTGCCTTATTTATTAATAAATGAACTTGATTTAATCAGATCGTTAACAAAAGAGTAAAAACCCAAATGTATGATTTTTTACAGGCTCTTCTCACGAACAGCCTGATTTTTTCAAGTTTATGCTCGAAAAACCACGAAAAAGTCAGTTCTTATGGCGGAATTTCAGATTTGGGCTTTTTGCAGCATCAGGGTATATTAAATCTTGAAAAATTCAAGTTTTTTCCTTGAAAAATTCATGTTTTGCCCCAAAAAGCACAATCAGAAAAATTTGAACTTTAATAAATAACCCCCTTAAACTGGTCATACACATATATTGATAAAATTCAACACTCTTCCTGCTCATCTAATCATTTAAGCTTACAAATAGACTTTATAATTTTTTATAGACTATAGTTTTTTTTGTATAGATTTTTGAGGTATAAATGATCTATAGTGCTTTTTAAACCTTACATTATTTTTCCTACAAAAACAACTGAATTATGCTGTTGTCCCACAATCAGTGTAGAAAGGCTGAAAGTCACTTTACAAAAACAAAAAAAAGTAATAATAAAGACTGTTTGTGAAATAGATATAATCTATTACAGATTAGTGCATTTATTATTGTGCTGTAAGTGCATTTCCTTTAAGGTGGAATAAGACAAGCAATTCAGTAACAGGGCATAGTAGCCTCTTGGCCACTAAAAGCTCTCTCCCTGTCCTGATATGTCAAAAGGAATGTCAGGCTGACTAGAGTAAAAAATGATTTGGGTAACAAGGAATGTCATAGCAAGAACGTTCAAAATCCGCATGTATAATTAGAACAGGTAATGCTTTACAAAAAGCTAGGGAAATACATGGAAACACCCTATTTGCCCCAAGCCGGTCTGATTCAGCCTTTATCTGGTGGAAAGACAGAGGAGTGACATCCGCTCATCAGCTTACTGATGGATCTAGGCCGCTACATATGGCGGAACTTATTCGCAAATATGCAGCCCCGACTACTGAAAGCTACCAGGTGATACAACTATCACACTTTGCCGCACATTTCTGGAATAAAAATACAGTCTCTAGAACTTTTTTGAAAGCTACCTGCATGACCTCCCTGATGAGTACATGAGAACATGTTTTATCAACCATTTATAGCCATCTGAACCATGCCATTGTACCAGAGAAACTCCAACACATGCTGGACTGGGAAAAAGACTTGGGGAAAACATTCTCCCCAGAAAAATGGCTCCAAAGGGAGAGAATTTTCAAAGCGAGCTATAATGTCACCATAGTGGAAACCTCGCTTAAGCTGGCCATAGAGGTTGAGGTTTTTAAAAGATCCGTTCATCATCGTGAGACCACGATTATCTCGGAACGATCGTACGATCAACTAAAATGACCAATTTGCCAGGAAAACAAAGGGTAGCTGCCTGCTTGGCCCTGCAAACATAGACAGATTGCACTGGGGCCGACAAAGATTTTTTTAACCTGGCCGATCAATTTCCTGACAGATGTCGGGCCGAAAAATTGTAAGATGTTCGATCGTTCAAACTAACCACATGATAATTGCGAAGGATTCGTCGGAGTTCGCTAAAATCGGTCGTTCGGCAAGAGAAATCTTTGCGTTTCTGGGGACCTTTAAACTCTTTCACAGAGCATATTATGTTCCAGAGCGACTTCATTGTATATATCCAACTGTCTCACCTCAATGCTTTAGGAACTGTTCAACTAGAGGGACGGTATGGCATACCTGGTGGAGCTGTCCTACAGCACAAACCCTATTGCAAAAGATATCTCAGGTATTATCTAAACTTTTCTATACCCCTATTGATCCATGTCCGGAAGTCATGCTCCTTGGACATAAGCTTGAAGGCATGAATCAATCGGTACAAAATTTGACACAACATATCTGCATGGCAGCGAGGATTCATATTGCAGCACAGTGGAAATCACCTTGCCTCTCTTTCCCTAAAGTTTTGGAAAAGATAGAGTTTGTACATATTAATGGGCATATGAAATACCAAATTGATAGCCAGTTGGAGAAATAGACAGAGATATGGGACACATGGATTCTTAATAGATAAGACTTTTTCACTCCTATGTGTTGGAACAGGGCAATGGGCAGAGTTCATTCTATTAGAGAATATGTGAGTCTGATATCTGGGCTTTATGGCAATAGCTTGTAGTTAAGGTAGAAGTTGTGAGTGAGTGAGTGGTATATCTCATACACACAGTAGATTTAGTTTATTACTTGCTTTCTCCTTATCTATTCCTTTTCTTTTCCCTTCTCTTTTTTCTTTACTTTTTATTGTACCTTTTCCCTTGAAAAGCAATTTACTGTACCATGCATTCATGTGTTGTGCACTACGATGTTATTGTAAACAATCATATGGGAAAAGTGAAAAATGGTTGAAATAAAAAGAAAGTTGACAAAAATAAAGCTTGGGAAGCTGTACAGTATGTTACATTCATCGAATAATATTTATGTTATTCAAAAAATGTTTAGGGCCAGTTAAAGGATACAGCACTTTGTTAAAGTCTAAAAGTTCTACTACAATGGGGTTATTGTGTGCTAGCTGTGTCCACATTTTGATGAGTTGGAAAGTGGCTGATGTATTGTAAATTACCAAAGCATTCCAAATGGCACAGCCAAAATGTGGTACCTCTTCCAAATTGAGGCACTCATGACTTTTGTCTTATTCCAGAAGTTGGTTTAGCACGGGTTGCTAATTTAAAATATACATCCCTGCACCAGCCTCAAGCCAAGTATCCATCACAAAATTAGGGTGGGTGGCTGGCACAACTTCAAACACCCTTGTAGCAAAGACACTTGATGTAAAACAGTATGCCTGTCACAGACACAGTCAGACCAAAGAGAAAAGGAATGAATAGCATACTTTCTTTGTAGCATCTGGCAGGCTCATATTACATCTTGGTCCAATGATAATAATATAGCTATTGCTAAATCAAGACATATTAAGTATTTATTATTCAGGCAGAATTGGTATATAAGGTGTGCAATTTGCAGGAGTGAAACAAAGAAACATAATTCTTTAATAGGTTTAATGTGAGCAGGTCCAACAAAAAGAAAAGCCCTTATTTTATCCCTTGGACACAATTCACACTGAACCATACCAACTACCACTTTTGGGAAGCATACGACAAATTGTTTAATTCGTTATCAGAAAATAACACAAAGCCTGTGACCATGATACCATCAGCACAGAAGGAAAACAGAAAAGAAAAAGCACACAAGTAAATTAAAACGAAGAGGGAGTCTTGAGCACAAACACATTTTATATGATCTGTTGCACTGCAGAATTTCTCGGCATGCTTTCTACCTACCAGCAGAACGGGAACATAAAAGGAACCATTAGAAATTACAGAATTGTACCATACTTCAAGGATTTAATTGTGATTTTAAAACATAAAAATAAATTAGTTCCAGAAAAAAGTAAACAAAATAAAGAATCTGCCTTTAAATTATTTAAATGTCACAGATGAAACAGAGATCTAGCAAATTCCATCTGCCATATTGGTGCTTCCAAGAATACAGAAAAACCCAGCATGAAGCCTCTGCATGATAAATAATCACAACACGAAATTCACATAAAAAGCAAGATAATACAAGCTATACAGCAATAAGACACATAATCAGTATTTTCCTATTCAATATTAACAGAGATATGTGCAAACCTGGGCTGCAGTTAGCACTGAACATTCCTGCTCTGTATATAGTGAATAAAGTGCTCCCTAATGTAAAATATAAGGATATTATAAGTCACGAGGAGTTCCATGACCATATACAGGTCATGGAACTCTGAGGTTACTTCTAATATCCTCATATTTTCTAAAAAGGGGTACTCTATTTATTATAATACACACGTTTTAGTGCGTCATGTGACAAAAATGACATCACTACTCACCATTTATAACTGATGACATCACTAGTCACCGTTTTTTAAGGATATAATTTCATATATAATTTTCATATTCATGGCTTTTGTGTATTATACAGATATATAAACTGTACACATATATCTGTAGTCCTATATAAGGCAGATGCCACAACCCTGCTGTATTTTGCCTCCACTTGTGTTTTTAATAGAAAAGGTTGCAATCCTACTGCTAATTGGTTGCTATAGATTAATAAACTTTGGTTATACCTGACCCTCAATACATTTCTCTTTTGTTTGAAATTTTGTTTTTGAAAAAAGCAAAAACAAATCTGCGAATAAAAATTTGCAATGCAATATTCTTCATTAAACTTTTATTGTATTGTGAATATTAACTGTGCATTGCGAACCTTTAACACCTGCTGGCAGTTGGCGTAAACTTTTGGAGCATACGTAATGACTTTTTCATTAAGAAGTTTTATTACATACACTGCACACTATCGCAAACTATAAAATTCGCTATCCTACTGTTGTATGAGGGGCAAATTCACTAAGCGCCGAAGCGGCGAACGCTAGCGTTACTTCGCTAGCGTTACTTCGCTAGCGTTACTTCGCTAGCGTTTGGCATTTTCATTACTGCGCTACCCCTGAGCGCAACTTCGGATTTTAGTGAATTTGCGAAGCGCTGGCGAAACTACGCCTGGCGAAGTGCGGCGAAGTTACGCCTGGCGCAACTACGAATCTTAGTGAATTTGCCCCAAAGTGTTTGCAAAGGAATAAACATTTATTCGCATAACTAAGGAATTATGAAAATTTTTTGCATTAGCGACCAATCTTACATTTCCCCAGGTGTACTTTTTACCCAAAAAACACTCAACTGGGGTTCCAAATAACTGCCTTCAAGTCATGGGCTGAATATTAAACTTTACTTATCCTGTCACTTTTCCCAACCACTCACAAAAATGCAGACTGCACAATTGTGTGGAACTAGAAAACACTCATGACCAGTTATATCATATTTAAAGGGGTGGTTCACCTTTCAGGTAAATTTTAGTATGTTATAAAATGGCTAATCCCAAGCAACTTTTCAATTGGCCTTTATTTTTTCTTTTTTGAATTATTTGCCTTCTGATTCTTTCCAACTTTCAAATGGGGGTCACTGGCCCCCATGTACAAACAAATGCTCTGTAAGGCTACAGATATATTGTTATTACAGCTATTACTTTTTGCTACTCATCTTTTATATTCAGGCCTCTCCTATTCATATTTCAGTCTCTTATGCAAATCAGTGTATGGTTGCTAGGGTAATTAGATGTATAGCAACCAGATTGCTGAAACTGCAAACCGAAGAGCTGCTGAATAAAGAGCTAAATAACTCAAAAACTAAAAATAACCAAAAATGAAGAAGAATTGCAAATTGACTCTGAATATCACTCTCTACATCATACTAAAATTTAATTTAAAGGTGAACAACCCCTTTAATTTAAAACTGAATAGTCCTGAAAAACCAATACAGCAGCCTGGTTGGCACAACAGGTTTTTAGCTAACAATTAGCTGACTAGGTGTAAATGTCTGAAAGTAATTCATAACAAGGGTGTTATCATGAACACAGTTTACAACGTATCTCCAATAACCCGAATAATGTTTTTGTGTTTCTACAGTCACTAGCGGTATGAACTTACAAAATCATAGGTAACCAAATGTATAATAATAAACAACAATGCCATCTTTGCCAATCTATCAAGAACAACTGTATTAATAATGTAGTATGGCATAGATCTTAAACTGTGCAGCGGCTATGTGAATGCTTATTTGCTGCCCTAGATATTAAGGGAAGCCAAGTATGGTGCTAGGCTGAAAACTGAGTTGCTGTACATATATATTTAACTATAGCAGGAGAATTGTTTTAATAAATATGTAACCTTGTAGTGAGGTTGAGCTTGGTGAACTTTACTATTGCCCCACTAGTGCTTTAATGTCCTGTCTGGGAGTGTCTAATGTCCCATGTGACCTACACAAAATATTTATAGAAGGGAGCCATTTAGAAATATCTTCTAGCTCCCACTCAGGAATGAGCACAGATTGTTAGATTGATACATAGAGTGTTCTACAGTTGGGGCACCAGTCCCAGTGTGAGTTGTAGTTAGGTGGTCATGTGAATAATGATTAGCCAGAGCAGAGCTAGATCAAATGTTGGGTCACTTCAGGTGCAAGAATAAATTAAAGCTAGGTAGCCAATGGCATATGCTGCCCCATCCACCATGGGCTTGGTTGTAGGTTCAATACCAGTGGTAGAGCCGCAAGCCTCAAGCCCCAAGTTGCTGCTTAGGCCCCACTATGTATTGGGTCCTGGCCAGTAGCCCTTGCTTGAACCCCCTTAAGACAGATCTAGCGGATACTAACCACAATTTTAAGCATCAGCAAACAAAAAGTTGTGTTTTGGAAAAACGATATGTTTTAGGATAAACATTCTTTATCTGTATATCATTAGTGACGTTTCAAGGTGAAAAGTACCTGTCCCTGTCCCATTTAATCTGTTATAGTCTGTATTTGATTAGATTATATATACTGCCAAATCAGAACTCGTAAACATTAATGAAGGACTCGGTGCTGGCACGTACTGCATGCATATTACCCAGCCATTACCCAGCCATATTTTAGTTTGTCCACTGATCCGCACAAAATTATATGGATATTGAAATAATCACCATAACGAACAGGATAAGCAAGATCCACACACAGATATATGTCGACAGAAACGAATAATAAATGTATTGCAAAAAACTGCCAATTTTCACATTTAAAATTGCAAGCAAATAGAAAGTGGCATGGAGGAAACATTTGCTGCTTAGCCAAAGCCCACAGAAAACTGACCCTAGTGATGCACCAAATAAATCCTTTTTGATCAATGGCAATGTGTAATGATAGCTATTCAAGTGTAGCGACTGAGGCAACAACTGGGAATTTTTTTAAGGAGAGCTTGTTTTCTGGCTCATCATGCAGAAGTAAACAAGAGCCATTGGCTTTCTTACAACTTGTATGTGAAACAGAGTTTGAAAGTCACAGAAGCCAGAAAACTGAACCTCAAATAAACAGGTGAATTTATTGTGACACTTTTATCATGATTACAAGTCCCTAGATATTTCCGTGCAAATTCTGTGACACTGGGAATAGACTAAAACTTTAATAAAAATCTGACAGCCCTCCCATAGTAATTGCCTGCTGGATGGAAAATCAAAAGCAACACATATATATATATATATATATATATATATATATATATATATATATATATATATATATACACAAATTTTCCAGATGACTTGCTCAGCCCCAACAGCAGTCCTACCCCCATATTTCTTTATATTTCTTTGGGCTAAAAGCTGGCAGACTGTATGGCGACTGGAAAATACAATGAGTACTATATGAAAGGCTACTGCATATGAGCATTTCTGTGCTATTGGTGTATACTTTATACATGTTCTGCTGGAGCACAATTGGTCCTGAATAACTATAGTAGGCCAGGGATAACAAAGGGGTTAAATTAGAAATGTCTTACAGCAGCTCTGTCAGCTGGGGATTTGTAGTTGACAACAGCTGGAGAGCTGCAAGTCTGATACTGCAGCTTTACATTTTGACAAATTAACACTGACACTAGAAACAATGTGAATAATTAATAAGTCAAGATTCAAACCCATAAATGGGGTGATTGGTTTCATCACTGTTGCACTGTGACCGGCCTAAAATCCCCTTTAATAATTGACAGTTTGGAGAAAGAGATATGGAGTAAATGTGTTCAGAAAACAAAGCTGTACCAACCAAGTGATTCACTTATATCTAGAACAATAGATAGTCTAAGATGTTAGTATGAGCATCTAAAAGTTTTTTTTCTTTAACTCAAATTCCATATTTCTGCTTTTAATGGACAGGGCTTGCAAAACTAGTTTTCGAACAAGGAATATGCAAATGCGCTTCTATGCACTATCGTTGCAAAAAGGTGAGGGGGGTGGCAGAAGCAAGCCACCTCAGGCGGCAAGGGGGCCAGGATCGCCCCTGTGGACATGCTAAATGGGTTTAGGATCTCCACCACTAGTTACTGTAAATGCAAGAGTTGTAAGGAATGGCAAGGGCATAATGTTTAATAAGGCAAAGAACTAATAAGGGATAGAATAATGATTAAAAAGAAAAATTGTAGGACAGGTTAGGGCAGAAGGTGAGAGTCTCAGCCAACAGGTTCTTTCCACTTGTAATAAGACAAATGCACAAAAACATTTAGAGGAATAACAAACGAGACCTTGCCTCTAGTAAGTCATAGTGCTGTAATGTATTTATGTTTGTATGTGTATTTGTACACACAGCATTACTTGTAAAGCTTCTGAATACTTGTCAAGCTAAAAGCTGCCACTAACTCGTTGCCTGCAATAGCTATATCACATAGGGACATGATGGCCGATTTAGTGAGTAAATGCGATTATGATTAGCCCTTTCACATCATTAGTTGCATAGGTAACCAGTACAATTAACAAATATTTCTTATCTTCTGCTACAGGCTATTGGTTTTAGTGCAAAGAAAAGAAGATAGCTCATGGAAGGTAAGACTCCCTCTGAACACTAAGGCTTAAAGTGTAATCCTTCAAAGGGCCTTTCAGTAGTAAATTAATTCTAAAAACACTCACATTTCAATTTAATAATGAAGAGTATTAAGAAAAAAGCATTCAGAGACCCAATGAGTTCTAGCCGCTGAAAATGAAAGTGTTTCTGATGAGAGCATATACAGAACACTTTTAATTTTATATAAAATATAATGCAGGTATATGTGTTATCTACAGATGGAGCAGATCTTAGAATACCGTCTGGCACATCCTGTGTTCCAAGTGAAAAATGGTTTCATGACATAGTGGGATTTGCCAAAGAAGTCTAAAATAACAGCCAGTATATATGCCGAAGTTTAAATAAATATTTAATAAACAGGGCTAGTATTGAAAATGTGGTCTGCTTTGCTATTACTTTCTGTTGCTGATTATAAATTCAGTTTTTAACCCCCGGAATAATACATGATTTTATACGCCCCGTATTCTACTTTATTTCTGTCTTATGGCATTATGTAATTAAATACCATACCAAGGAGGTATGATCAAGCCTATGAACCCTGAAATTCAAAGTGGTTAAAGAGGTTGTTCCCCTTTGAGTTAACATTTAGGGGCACATTTACTTAGGGTCGAATTAAAATCCTTCGACTTCGAATATCGAAGTTGAAGGATTTCGATCAAATTCGTTAGATCGATTCAAAGGATTTTAATCCATCGTTTTAGGTGGCGAACTAGGGGGTCGAAGTACTTCGATTATCAAATGGTCGAATATTCGAATGATTTTTAGTTCAAATCGTTCGATTCGAAGTCGAAGGTCGTAGTCGAAGGTCGAAGTAGCCAATTCGATGGTCGAAGTAGCCAAAAAAAACATTCGAAAATCAAGTTTTTTTTCCTCTATTTTCCTCTATTCCTTCACTCGAGCTTAGTGAATGGGCCCCTTAGTATGATGTAGAGCAGGGATCCCCAACCTTTTGAACTCGTGAGCAACAATCAGAAATAAAAGGAGTTGGGGAGCAACACAAGCATGTGAGTTGGCCATGTGGTAGTCCCTATGTGGATTGTCAATCTACATTGAGGCTCTGTTTGGCAGTACATCTGTTTTTTTATGCAACCAAAATTTGCCTCCAAGCCTGGAATTCAAAAATAAGCATCTGCTTTGAGGCCACTGGGAGCAACATCCAAGGGGTTGGAGAGCAACATGTTGCTCACGAGCTACTGGTTGGGGATCACTGATGTAGAGATGGATATTCTAAGAAAATTGATCTTCATTTTTTATTTGTGTTTTTTTTTTTTTAATTACTGTATTTTACTTTTTGTTCCGCAGGTCTCCACTTTGGAATTTTAGCAGCTATCTGGTTGCTAGGGTCAAAATTACTTGGGAGTGGTTTGATTGAGAAGCGTGTATAGACAGGGTCGGACTGGGCCCCTTTTGCATGGCTTTTGATCTCCCTCTCTGGCCTCCTGTGCCTACCTTCTTCCTTTTACGGCCACACGGGGGGCCAAGGAGGGCCAGAGGGGGGGTGTTGCGACACGGGCAGGGGGGCGGAGGGAGCTTTGCTTCTGGGGCTGAGGGCCTGGTAGGGGGTGTGGTGGGCCCCAGGCTGACACCATGTATAGGAACAGGATAGGGGTGAATAGAAAGATAATTAATAAAAAATAACAATAAAAGTGAAGCCTCACAGCAACAGTTTTTTGGTTGCTGTGGCCATCTGAAATGTTGCTTAGAAATGGTCATTCATAACAAACTAAAAGGTGAACTACCGCTTTAAAGTTTTTACAAATAGTATAATGGAGAAAATAGTATTATATGACAGATGAATAATTTAAACAACCGGGCAGTAGTTTGGAAGGTGGGATGCAAGATAAACAAGAGAAAGTCTCTAAAGAAAGATAATCAATAAAAAGCAACAACAATAATAATCTAATATTAAGCTTGTGCGCGCACACACAAACTGTGAGGTCAGTGCACAGAACAAAGAATTTTGTGTTTGAACACATCATTTTACTTGCGCACACTGTCTTTTAAAAGTGAGCACACAGGTTTAGAAAGTGTGCACGCAATCATTTTTTTTTTGCACACAAGAATTTTTTTGCACACAAAGCCAAGAAAAAATTAAAAGGAACATTGGCTGCAAGCTAGAAATTAAGAAAAACATGAAAGCAAGGAATTCAAATCAATAGGAATTGAAGAATAAAAATAAAATAACTATGAAAAAGCAGATTTAAAACACATTAACAGTTAATTTAAAGGCGATCTGTTCCTCTAATATCTAACACACAACATCAGATATTTCTGATAAAATTAATAGGCAACATGACTTGCCATCTTCCTTCCTTCCTTAGTCACCTTGCAAGGCTATAACAGCCCTGACTAGTAAACCATTCTATATTGTTTCAAGCAAAAAAATATACCAATAATATAACAAAAGTCTACATTCACATAAAGCATAGTTTACATTTTAAAAAGTCACATATAATTGTGTGTGGCTCCCCAAATCAATAACTGGCTTATCAGCCTCAACTCCATAAGAGCAAGTGGAGAAAGTGTCACTGATGCATTCAATGCAGGGTTGGACTGACCTGCCATAATCTAAGACTACTATTAAAGGGGGTATAAGTTATTTAACATTAGGGGGCATATTTATCAAGGGTCAAATTTCAAATTTGAAAAACTTCAAAATTCAAAAACACCAACCGAAATTAAATCAAAGGGATTTTTAGTTTGAATCATTCGATTCTAAGTCGTAGTCGAAGGTCGAAGCAGCCCATTCGATTCAAAAACACTTCGAAATTTGAAGTATTTTTTCTTCTATTCCTTCACTCCAACTTAGTGAATGGGTCCCTAAAAGTAATTTTTTCCTGAATCAGCATGAAAAATATTAAGATTTTGATAAATTGAAGACATAGTACAGAGTGATTACTTCATTGTTGTTAGGATAATATTAAAATAAACCAAGAACAAAAGCAGTTTGGAAGTCACAGTGAAAGGTGTGAAGATAGAAGTAGTACAGGGCCACCCCTAAACACGCAATACAAAAGTAAGAATAACAATACAACTGAAGGGTAACAATTTGAAAACCAAAAAATTAAATGAATGAAGACTAACTGAGAAGTCGTTTAGAATTGATCAAGCTATAACAAGCTAATAGTTTAGTTAAAGATGAAGCTCCCTTTTATACTAAATGGCTTTAATAGGACTGTAAATAATAACTTTTGCACTTAAAGGCTAGTGCCACATGGGGGACAAATCAGGCCTGTGTAGGGACTGAAATCGGTCTGTTGCATTTCAGCAGGTTGATTTTGGCCCCTGCGTAGCTCTAGTCGAACAGTTCAACTGTTGTAATTGCTTATAACTATGGTATATCTCCCTACAGATTACAAGGTTAGGAATAAATTGTCAATCCGTACGGTATGGCAAAAAGTGTATCTTTAGCAAATTTTGTAGTAATGATGAGAGCTTCCCTTAATCTAGTAAGTTTTTTATTGTTCTGATGGCAGTAGTCCAGTATCTGATAAATAGTAATTAGTTGCCAGGGGTTTGTAAACAAAATTCGCTATGCTAGTACACTAAAGACATGACAGCAATTACAGTAGTCTGTATTTCTCATGGGAGCGCAGCATGTTAGATACCCTTAAGAAATGCATTGGGCTAACAAAGAATGAATGGGCTCAGCAGGCATTACTATGTTGCAAATTCCAGATAACAGCATTTTATCTAGATGATGTACTTTGAAAGCAATTGTTGAAAGATGACATGGACCAGCACAAATGAAGTGTTGTAAGTGCTGAAATGACTTCTCAAACCGGAATTTTCTACAGGAATTTGTAATAACAAAATAGCTTGGATGCTTCATAATGATGATTTTTTTAACTAGAATTAATAATAAAACTATATAATGGGACTGGATGCATTTTCCATCACAAATATACTGCACAGTAGGAGTCTACTTATACATTTTTCCTTGTCTAGGTCCAGGACTGCTGTACTACAGCAATGCTACTGCTACTCCTTGAAAGAGCTAGGTTTAATTATGAGCTGAAGGGGAAAGTGGGAACAATGTAAACACTAGACATATTGTTTATGAGCCCGATCAGATGGCCTGGATTTATGAGAAGGCTTTTCTTGTCCTTTAAAATGAATAAATTGAGTAAATAAACCTGTACGGCTTTTTCATTCAGAGAGAGAAATGGGTTTTTTTTGTTATTAAATTATATTTAATTTGTTAGTTATCTTTTAATATAAATAAAAAAATTGAATTTATATAACAAAGATTACAAAAACAGGAAGAGTATATTTATACAATTCATAACAGTTCTTACTTCTAAAAGCAGATTGTTATATAATTAATGGTGATGCATTAATATCCCCCATAATGACCTATTATTTTCCAGTTCATCATTCTGCAACAGATTAATGGTAGATCTTTACCACTAATACAATCATATGCTCTCATGTGATTTAGCCGACCATCTGTCTACCCACAATGCTTGGCTGGCTACAAGTCAAAATAATGGAATTTAACATAAACAGGGGCACCTTTCATGTGAATACATCTAAAAAAAAAGTTATATGTGTGTTAACAAACATATATATGTTATGTACAGTATATGTTTTCATTAGGGGATACTATCAGGCAGAAATAAATTATTCATACCTAATTACAATGCATAATGTTTTAAGTGGCTTAGTGCCATTAAAAACAGATTTTATTGTGAGCTAAAAGGGCACATTTACAAGGGATGGGCACAAATGCTAAATAGCAAAATAACACCTCTACAAGTTATTGACCTTTATATGGCAGCTGTCCACTTTCATCTTTTTGCAACTTTTTCATTCACTACAATACTTTGACACACTGGAGTTTTTTTTGCTTAAATATATGTAGTTCTACAAGGATGAACAGGCATAACTACTGCTCTAATGAGAAAACCTAATTCACAAGCTTTATGAAGGAATAACCTTTATGCAAGACAAGCCCAACAAACCCATAATTAATCAATATGCAGCGGAAACATGGGTATGTTACCTTGAATAAAAGATAATATATTCCCATTTTAATAGAAATCATCTAGTGGTATGATAAAATAAATAATGGAAGGAAAATGAAAAGGGATCCAATATCATAAAATTATATGACTGATAAGTCTAATGTTTATTTTTGGATAGGTAAAAATATTGCAGACATTGCTGCTGGCAGTGGATTAAATTGCAATCATACTGAAACCTTGTCAAATAGAGATAATAAGTTGGGTTTTCAAACATGTATAATACACCTAATGTAAAAATAGAATAATGGAAGAGCCATCATGTTTTAATATAGAGAAAGACATTATAAAAGAAATTATATTAAAATTCTAAATTTCCGCTGATATTAATCTTTTAGCAAAGACCTGCAACAATAATTTGGTGGGATGGCAAGAGAAAATAGATGAGAGATTACAATGCATTCAGCATTGAATAAACAAACTGAATAAAAAAAAAAGAATTAAAGCAAGTGATCAGAACAATGAAGATGAAAGGTGGGTTTAGTCACTCAGATTGTATATTTCATTCAGCAGACTTCTAAACCACAAAATACACTGTTAAGGCCAGGGTTTTTGTAGTCTAAGGATCATTTGTATACATTACATGACTTTATGGGCATTCACCGAATAAAATTCAAAAGGATCTTGGTTAAGTCTATGCCACTCCTCCATACCCAGGCCACACATTTGCTGACCCAAGGCGGTTTCACAACATACGGCAGACTATAGTAATATACTACAGGGTTGGCATGCAGAACATCACATAACACTTTTGCACCTCTTAGTGTGCTTGAACTTGCACCTGAATTCTTTGTAAAAGACCCCATTATTTGCTGAAGTCACCTTTAAAAAGTAAAATATATGTTATGGAGGTGGAGTATGCATGGTGTTATGTGTGTAGTGTAGATATATAGATGTCATTTGTATATTTCTAATATAATATTTTTGCTGGAAAAAAAACAGTTAATGCCTCAGGGCTACTGTACTATGTATAACCATTTCTAATATGAGTAAAGTCCTTGGGTACCTCCTTACATGAACTGCGACCTATTAGGGAACAAAGCTTTTCTAAGCGTTTCCTAATACCTTTCCCTCTATTTTTATCACTTGGCCACATTTCTTTCTTTCCCTTCTCTCCACACATAATTGTCCTTAGTATTTAGTTTTTGTTTGCAGTTCTTTCTAATAGCTAGTCCAGCACATTTTACTATTGAATTGATCTCTGTTGATTAGAATTAATTTATCTGAAGTGAACTGACCCTTTAATTTTACCTCAGCAGAGCAAGCAATATCATAGCATTAACCCATAAAGATAATACCAATATGCAGGAACACACACATCTCTATGCAGAATAACAATCGCAATATATTTTGCTGAAAGTAATAAAATTGAAGGTGAACTGCAATTAAGCAATTGTCTTAATAAACAATTCCTTGCAGAATTGTCTGGTACTGCCTGTGTGTTTAGTTGTTGTTAGAAATTTACCTGTTTTATCCTTACAGCAATAAAAAACTGTTTCTGCTGCACATCACTTACTTGTTTAGTTGGGTACATTGAATTCCTTTACCATCTCTAAGTCAAATGACATCCAACCTATATGTAGGGAAGAAGTACACCAACTTATACAAGCACATACCTTTGTCACATTTTATTGCATAAGTTGTAGCTGTGCCTGTATAAATTGGTGTGCTTCTTCCCTATACATAGTTTGGATGTCATCCTTACAGCAGACATATTTACTTTAGCACTTAAGCATTTTATAATCTACAACTTCTAGCATTCCCTTTATCATTTACATTATTAAGGGCCATATTTTGTATGTCTTGCAATGCACATATTGTTGGATATAAGTAAACGGAGGTTATTTTGGGAGGTATGCATTGTACATGTGGGAGGTATGCATTGAACTTACAGGTGTTTGCAATATTTCCAAAAATTAATGATTGTTTAATTAAATCAATGGAAACAATGGCGTTATTCTCCCATTTCTTAACATTGATTCCTTTTTATCAGTCTTGTGCAATACGTTATGACTACATATAAACCATGTATTCCCATCTAGTACTACCCACATATGCTTGCTCTCCTCCAACAGAGATTAAAACTAAACACTGTTTCTCCCTATGGGATCTCTGCCAGGCATTGAGCCTTTTGTTACCTAGACACGGGTCTGTAGATGAGCTCACTTGAACAGTTAGTGAGAAACACTGATGACAACAGTCCCTCTGGAACTGTACACTTGGCAATAACAATCGTGATATCAATGACTAGGCTCATCCACACAAAACTCAATGGAGATTTTCCAAGATTGCATTTCAATCAGTATAAATAATGCATCATATATATATATATATATATATATATATATACACATGCAGGGTAAAACTGAAAATGTATAGCATTAAAAATTAACAAACTATGAAAAGGAAACAAAAAAAATGTTTTTCTTGCATCAGTGTGTATGGTTAACCGACATGAGTTGCACAACCTTCACAGAGATCAAGTAAAGATATATAATCCCATAGATGATGTCAAATTTAAATATATTCATTATGTCAGTCATCTAGTGGGGTATCAATGAACCAAGAACATCAAAATGCTGAAATAGTAATGTCACTGCTGTCAAACTGTTATTTAAATTATAAAATGGTAAACAATGACTTGGACAGATGTAACATATAATATCCCATTAACTAAATAATAATTTATGACAACAATTACAATGAGGACTTTTTTTTTTTCACAATACATTTTTTATAAGGGCCATGAAATAATGGGATGTCACCAGATCTGAGCTGGAAAACAAGATCTAGTTCTTTGGATGTATACAATAGGTTAAAGTAAGCTGTAGCAGAATAAAATATAAAACATATAAACAGTATATAAACAATACACCAACCAATATTTTGCTAAAATTTCACCTGCTTTTCTGTGGCACTTTAACATAGCCATACATGTAAAATAATTTTGTACGATACCGTATATACTCGAGTATAAGCCGAGTTTTTCAGCCCCCAAAATATGCTGAAAAACTCTACCTCGGCTTATACTCGGGTCAAGCGCATCTAAGAATAGTCACCGCACCTAAGAATAGTCGCCGGCGCCTAAGAATAGTCGCCGGCATCCAAGAATATTCGCCGGCATTTTATTATTAACATGTATTAATATAGCGCCAACATATTTCGTAGCACTGTGCATCCAAGAATAGTCTCCAAGAATATTCGCCGGTGTCCAAGAATGGTCGCTGGCATCCAAAAACGAGACCCCGGCACCTCCAATGGGAGCAGAAACCCTCAATTTTTTGATTGAAACTTACCAGAAGCTGCTGCATTTCTCACTCTCGGCTTATACTCGAGTCAGTGAGCTTACCCAGTTTTTGGAGGTAAAATTAGGTACCTCGGCTTATACTCGGGACGGCTTATACTCGAGTATATACAGTAATCTGTTATCTGTTCTGTTCCACCAGTCTTGACCAATATCCGTGTTCGTTTGGGGATCAGGCAGGTTTGCTGCTTCGGCAGTAGAGGAAGTGAAGAGGATCCAAAGTACTTCCTGCTGTTCCGCTCTTTTGTGGGCTCTGAACAGCCCCTTGTATGCTACTTGTGGCTGATCGGCCAGAAGATGTAGGAGATCGGCCTGTGTGTGGCCACAGTAAGAAACTGACAAATTGAGATCTCTTGATCTCTTTCACAAAGAGTAAGGGTCAAGAGCATATTGTTGCAGTATTGATAATCCACATAATCTATGAAAGGGCAAGTCAACCCCAAAATTTAAAAAAAGCCTAATAAAAGAAAACATAATTCTAAGCAACTTTTAACTATACATTTATTTAAAAAAATTCAGTGCTTTTAAAGTTATTTGCAAAAATAAAAGCTATTGAAAGCATCATGTGCTTAAATCCTGGTTGTTACTTTTTAAACAAAATTAGTTTCTCAGCAAAAACAGGTCTGTTAATCAGCTGCCTTGTCTTCCATTGTTTCATCAGCTGAAAAATAGAGAAGAGAAAGGGATAGGCAAACACTGCTTTCAATATATATACAAAAAACTTAAAAACCATAGAACATTTATAGTAAATGTATATTGCAATGTTACCTAGAATTATGTTTTCTTTTATTAGGAAAAAAATATTTTTTTGGTTGACAGATATAGTCCAAAACAGTTTTAATTCTAGAGTCTGGGTATAGAAATTGCTTCTCGCCTCTAGGCCGCATGCAGTTCTACTTTTATGTGCAAGTATGATTTGCTCTCATGAAGTTGTGACACTTACGACAGTTTCAAATATCAGATATTTTTGTAGAAAATCCACTAAAACCTAAGTTTGATGCAAGTGTTATTTATAGGGTAGAAGGCAAACTCTACTCTAGTTATAATTCAGTTATATAAAGTATGACAGCATTTTTATTTCTGATTGGGTCTAAAAGTGATAATAAATAGGGTCCAATTTAACCTAAATTGAATAGAAGATGAATGGAAGAGGCCTGAATAGCAATAATAACCCTTAAATTGTAGCCTCACAGAACAAGTCTTTTGGCTGCAGGGGCAAATGAACTATATGAAAAAGGGCAGAAGAGGAAGGCATATCATTCAAAACTATAAAAAAGTGATGGCCATGAAAAATCTAAATAACTGTACATGTACATGTACAGCTAAATAACTGTGCATGTACATGTACAGCTTGTAAATAGTGGTAATTAAAAAGCCTAACTGAGATAAGAGAGCAACAACCTAGACCACTGATTACAGATACAAGAACATTGTAAATTTTTGATTTACACAGGGATCACCAGGTAGAAGATTGTTCCTGTTGTGACAGGTATGCTTAAAATTATGAACAGTGAAAACTTCCACTGATTTTAAATGATCTTCATGACTGTTGGCTACAGTTAAGAAATGCATTATTTATAAAGTCCCGAGTAATCTGTCATTAATTTTCCTGTGTCAATATTTATGTCAATAAAAAAATCAGTTTCAAATAAACAAAGGGATGCATGGGTCTAGAGATGTAAACAAGAGGAAAATACAAAATATTTTGAACTCTAAATTGCCTTGGGCTCTTTATGTCTTTTTTTAAACACTTATATTAATCAAATGTGAAAACTTTTTAAATGGAAACACTTTATTGTGATCCTAATGTCCGTTTTTCTATCACCAAACAATGTACAGTTTCCTGATAGTGTGATCTAAAATAGTACTAGCAAATGGTGCATTTCATTTACAATATGAGTCAAAGTTTTCCAACCGATCCTCTACAAGTTTTTATCAGGCTCTTCAACAGGAAAAAAATACCGGCCTTTTTATATATTTATCTGTTTTCCTTATTAATAATGTAGGGCCCTATAGGGTTAATTGGCCCTATAGAGAGTTAATCGTTTCATTCTTTCTTTGGGTTATTGGGTAAGAGACCATGTAGTAGAATAACCTTTAGCATTATTGGCTGAGAGGTGTAATGACACTCCCCTGCTACACTGCTATATAGTGTGTGTAGGGAGTGGCCACTTTCTCTTTGGCCTGTGGATGGTGATCCAGCTGGGTGTGGGTACAGGGGAGCCTGGGTACAGCTGGGCCCAGAAAGGCCCATGTGCTTTGGAGAAGAAGTCGGGGACCAGGAAAAAAGTGAATGAGGGATAGTTACACTAGGGCAGACTTGTAATAGTCTCTCTAGGAGAGAAAGGCAGAGAGGTGAGAGAGAAAGAGCAGCTGAAGCTCCAACGAGGATTTGCAGTAAGGGAGTAGCTTCCCAGAGGCTCTGTGTGTTGCCTCCAGTCAGGGACCTCAGTGAAGAGGGACTGTAGGGTAGAAGCTGCTTGCCTGACAACTTCCAGGAGGGAATGTGTGTGAATTCTGCAAATGCCTAATGAAGACCTTTCCTCTGTGAGAAATGCCTAATGCCTGCAGCTCTGTGTGAGTAATATGCTATTGCCTCAGCTCCTGCAGGAGTACTATACCTGTGGTCACTTGCCTCGTGCATAGTTAAATAAACCATTTCTGTTTTACTGCAAGAACCTCCTGGCACCCATCTTTTGTATGTTTTGTGTGCACAGTAGCCTGAGGGATGTAGTTGCACTACACCATAGAGGGAACACTTCCACATGGCGAAGGCCTTGACCCTGTTGTGTAAGTCGCATGTAGCAATGCTCTACCCTGCTAGTGGGTATTTGACGAAATACCGCCAAATAGGTGCTACAATAACATTGAGATCAACCATCACTTTTACCAGCTAGACCGGTAAAATACCAGCCAGGGTGGAAACTCTAATCATATGTAGTAAGTACTTGCAACCAAGGAAGGACCCTTGTGGTTTGAAACATGTAGTGCTTCAATAAATCAACACTGATTTTCATTGGAAGGCTCTCCAGTTTTTCTTAATACATATGCATCTTATACAAAGCGAGTTCAAAGTGCAAGATGCAATTTTTTTAAGCAAATGGCCTTTAATTTAATCAACAATGTTGTGGTTCTTTTTCAACAATTCACAGCATGCACTATGTCCATTATATTCATATTGGAATAACGTCACGACATTAGTAGCATAACTAGAATGCGCTGGGACCCCTTGCAAAGAAATCTTCAGAGGAGCCTGGCACACTCCGATCTCCATCCTCCCGCCAACTTCCCACCCCGGTCCTGCCCACACCCGCCCTGCCTCCACCCACTCCCCACCCCATGCCAACTTGTGCCCACCTTACCCCATATTTATTTATATTTACCCCTTACCCCACCCCCTGCATGTAAGAGAGCAGATGGGGAGAGTTTTTCTTTCTTGTTAGCAATAGAGGAAACAGACCAGGGTTGGACTGGGGGGCTTGGGCCCTTCTGGCCCCTGCTGCCATTACAGTGCACCGTGTCGCATTTCTGAATATTGGCGCGGTGCTGGGTCTCTGCATGTACGCACGGCACCACGACAGTGCGCAATGCGCAAAATTTTTATTTTGCGGTGACCCCCAACAAAGAAGGGTCACGCAACACTAAGAAGCCGATCTGTGCTGGCGGGGCCCAATGGGTTTTTTCCCAGTGTCCCGTCGGCCCAGTCCAACACTGAAGCAGACCCTTCCTCTATAGTAGGGGTGTCCAAACTTTTTGCAACGAGGGCTAGATTTAGTGAGGTGAAAATGTGTGAGGGTGACCATTCAGCCTGACATCCATTGCGATGTAGCTAGCTTGTGATCAGGATCATTCACTCCTGGAGATGGACGCATACACAGCGTTTAGGAAGTGGAGTCTGTTTGGACTTATTCTCAGCACCTCATTTAAACAAGAAATCGCATAACCGTAGCAGTAATATTTAGGCACATCATTAGTGAAATGATCTGCCACTTGGTCTATCCTGCTGCCTGTGTGCTGAAGGTGTTAGCAATAGACACGTAATGGCACGTAGTGATACACTAATGTGCTGAAATATTTTTGCTACGGCTACGCGATTCCTGATTGCACTGTGCTGGGAGGCCACATTATTATTAATTTCATGATGAAGGCTGAGGGCCAGTATGAATTTATAAACGGGCCACAATTGGCCCGCGGGCCTTACTTTGGACATGCCTGCTCTATAGTTACGCCACTGCACTGCATCAATAGTGACAATAGCCACTACTTAGCCACTAAGTTATGGATACTGACACATCTCGCTCCATTGTAGGTGTTTCGGTGAAAGTGGTTCACCAATACATATCTTTGATATTTACACAGATTTTTTACTGCTTTAATAAGTAAAACTGTATGCATAAAAATATACAGAAAATAAACAAGAAACAGCAAGACATCCGTCAAGAAAGTAGAGAGCACAGCAAAATCCTACATTTGCTTAAAATTGGCTCTTACCCATCTGTAGATTTTAGCAGACAGATGGACACCATTGCTTAACTGACAAATCTAATCATTATTTCAAACATGTCTGACATATGGAGGACATCAAAGCAAAAAAAAAAGTAATCAACAAAAATAAACACACATAAAAACATTTACTAGTCAAAAGGCCACAACTCTCCTTCCCTACAGGTTTATAGGAACACACAAATATTAAAGGGAAACTGACATAATAAATGTAATAAATATGCACCTATGTGCACTGCAAATCACTGACTCTCATTGAATCATCCAGTTAGAGCAGGGGAAATCATTCAGTGACTCACAGCTTGACTGTCTTGTGTGCACATCTGGACAAAATGTTAGGTTGAAGAACATAACATAAATTGTGAATATCTAAACAACTGTAACACTGTTGGTGGAACAGATTTATAAAACATCTAATACAGTTTGGTTGATTTTTATTTTTGTAATAATGTGTTCCCCTATACACATTAGAATGTAATTTAGTAAGGATTTTTAAAAAAACAACTTAATACAACACAAGCTTAAAGGAGAAGTCTCAGAGGATTTGCTTGCAGATTTAGATGAAGTATTGTTGTATCACTACTGAAGTTTTGAGGATTATCCCAAAACAACTCCAGCTATGGGTTCAGACAGGTCACGGGTATCCCTGTGCCATTGCTGAAATGACTGCACCTACCCAAACAACTTCCATATACCCACCTTGGATATCAACAGAGAGGGTAGTCAGGACAAAGGCTTGAAATATTTGTAACTGTTTTCCGATGGGTTTAGGTGTGGAAGAGGCAAGCAGCAGGTGCATGGCTGAGCTGGAAAACGCACAAACAGCTAAACAAATCACCCCATGTGCCAATGCCCTAACATTTAGCCTCACTTTTGTGAGGAGAATTTATAGTGAATTTTTGCTAGTACATTTTCCTGAAATCTGGATTTTATCAAAATCCTGAACTTTGAAATTACAAACCATGGTTCACATTTGCACTAACTTTGTTATAGAATGGCTGATTCTAAGCAACTTTTCAATTGGTCTTCATTATTTATTTATTTTTTATAGTTTTTGAATCATGTGACTTTTTGACACTTTAAAGTTTTGAAATGGGGATCACTGGCTCCATCTAAAAACAAATGCTCTGTAAGGCTCAGGATCGGTCTGGGCCATTGGGACAACAGGAAAAAAACTGGTGGGCCCAGCTCTCGTGGGCCCCACCAGCTCAGACCCGCTTCCTGCCTTTGCTGCCCCTGACCACCCTCTCCAGGCCCCGGTCACTGCAAATGAAGGTATGCTGCGCGGAGGGGGCTGGAAGGGGCTTTGCGGTAGGGGCAGGGGGGCCCTGAGACAGCCCTGCCCCCACCTGTTCAACCCTGATAAGACTATTGTTATTGATATTATGTGGCCCGCAACCCCCCTTGTGTGCCCCCCACATGAAAGTCTGTCTGCTGTGTCTGTTTACTATATGTAAGATTTAAAAGGTATCACTACAGAGAATAACTGGCCCCTGCATTGTTTAATCAAATTCAGACTGTAATCCCCTGTATTGTTCACATATGTAATCCCTCTGCATTGTTCACACTTGTGACACCTCTATTGTTCACACCCTCTGCCTGTCCTATGCTCCCTTTGTGTACAATACTATGCCTGTCCTATGCTCCCTTTGTGTTTCATACTCTGCCTGCCCTATGCTCCCTGTGTGTGCCATACTCTGCCTGCCCTATGCTCCCTGTGTGTGCCATACTCTGCCTGCCCTATGCTCCCTGTGTGTGCCATACTCTGCCTGCCCTATGCTCCCTGGGTGTGCCATACTCTGCCTGTGTGTGCCCTGCTATGTTTGTGGAACATAAGCCTGGTATTTGTTTTGGGGGTTTGTTTGCATTTGAAAATTATTGTTAGGGGTCCTAAGGTGTTTAATCATGTGCTGGGGGTGCTGTGTTATCCACAGGGGAGGAGGAGGCATATGGAGCATCTAAGGACTTAAAGGAACCGTTCAATGTAAAAATAAAAACAGGGAAAATAGGCTGGGCAAAATAAAAAATGTTTCTGATATAGTTAGTTAGCCTAAATGTAATGTATAAAGGCTGGAGTGACTGGATGTGTAACATAATAGAACAGAACACTACTTCCTGCTTTTCAGATCTCTAACTCTGAGTTAGTCAGTGACTATAAGGGGTGCCACATGGGACATAACTGTTCAGTGAGTTTGAAATTGATCCTTAGCATTCAGCTCAGATTCAAAAGCAACAGTTATGGCCCATGAGACCCCCCAGTCTTTTAGTGTGTTACCACCATTAATGTGGACATGGACTTGTGGTAACATGGGTGTGGTTTAAAGTGGGTGTGGTTTAAAACAGGGAGTGTAGGCCAGAAAAAGGCCAGAAAAATTCCGTCCCTCTGTACCACAGAAGTTGAACAGCACTGCTCTACATCATACTAAACGTTAACCCAAAGATGAACGACCACTTTAACAAGAACAAAAAGTGCTAGAATGCAACAGCAGAGCAAATATTTATTCTACAAACTACTTCCTTCTGTTGTGGTCAAAGCACTGCCATAAAATCATGTGAAATTAAATTTTCAAATAAAAAGAATCATGTATGGCCTGAAACAAAAGTTTAATATGCCTATAGATATGAGCTAGCAAATATAAATGTATCATTATCCACACAACTAGAAGTGCCTACCAGACACTGACGAATCCTTTTTTGAACAAAAGCATTATAAGTTTTATTTACTATGGGTACCAGCGCAAGTGCTCAGGTGTATCTAGCAATGTGTGTATTCTGGTGTAATTTACACGAGCCAGCTATACAAGTTCACACTGTTTTTTTTTTAGGCTTTTTCAAACCTAACATCTCTTTTTACACAAAGTTTTTAAAATCAACAACACATATGGTCAAATTCATTATATGACTGTATATTTACACAGCAATACCATTCAGATGGCAATCCAAGCAATACCAATTCAAACGGAAACCCAAGCAATATTTATTCAGATGTTGTCTATGTGCCATTCTTTTACACAGCTTTTAACAGCAGGGATGCACTGAATCCATTTTATCCAGATTCGGCCCACTCCTCCACAAAGAATCCTGAACTGAATCTTAATTTGCACAAGCAATCAGCAATTTCTGTAGTCACTTGATTTTAAAAGTCCAGATTCGGGTCAGCCAGGCATTTGAACTGGGTCAAATCCTGCTGAAAAAGACTCAGATTCAGAGCCTCAGTAATAAATAACCATTCCTCTGATCAAATGAAAGGTACAGTAAGTACGTTCCATTTAGACAAAAAGGCTAAACGATGTTACTATGTTGTGTAACCAATTAAAGTCAATGGGACAAGTTAGAAATGATTTGACTGTGGTGAGTTCTAGTTTCACTATTTGATAGATATGCCCCTAAAAGTATACTATTTAGTTTGTTAGTAGTAGTTTTGTACCATCTTAAACTATTAAGGTGTGTTTCAAACTGATTTTTAAAGGGGTTGTTTACCTTGAAACACTTTTTTCAGTTTAGGTTTTTTCAGATAGTTCACCAAAAATAAAGATTTTTTCCTATTTTCTATTTGTGACCATCTGTAGACTGTTTACATGGATACATTTAGTTGATACATTTCTTATCTTTGGCCCCATGAGTAGAATCCCTGCGTTTCATTAAAGGCAGCTGTTAGAATTGATACAATAGTTGCTAATATTCCAGACATCCTGCTGAGAAATGTATCAACTAATGTAGCATATTGTAACAGTTCAAAATTTGCACTTAGCTGCCAGACTAAAACACTAGAGATAGGAACAGTGCATTTTAAAATTAAAGTTTAAATAAACAATGGAAAGCAATTGAAAAATGTCTTTATTTCTAGTGAACAATCTAAAAACAGCTCAACTGGAAACAGCGTTAAAGTGTTATAGTGATCAACCCCTTTAATAACCTTTATATAACGTTTACATTCATTATTTACATTGTGCTGCCCAGAAACTGTGTATATTTGAATTCAACTTAGATGCTATTCATTTGAAATCTGTCTGTAAATAATGCTACATACAGTAAGTGAATCATGATAACCACCACCACAACTGTTCAGAATTTCTGACATGAGTGACACCCGTTGAAAAGCGTTATTGATGCCCCTCAAAAGAGAAATGGAAAAAAAATAGTAAAGTATATTATTTCTCTCTTTCTGCGCAGACTCACAATTTGATATTGTATTCCAATGTAGTTTAATTTTGGAATGTTACAAGTTAAGTTGTATTAGGAAGATGAGGCATTCTGTGTGCTTGAAAGAAGACTATGGCACCTAAAATACAGCAATCTGTATCCACAGAGAAACTATTTTTTTTTATTGTTATTATGATGATACAGTGACACTGTGCCAGATGATTATAGATGTTTAAACCTGTTCCGGGCCAGAGTGTAATAAAATGATATGTTGTCAATAATTAATAATCTGTGACCTTGGGCAGGCTTGATGCCATAAAAATATAGCAGAGAACCACAACTAGCCCATGCGGCTGCCAGCTGACTAGCCTTGGTTAATTACTTTGCAGCTCAGTGCCGTATTTACACTGGTCATGTCACAATGACACAGCATTCAGCAGCCCCTTCCTATCCACATGTCAGCTCTACAGGTCAGCCAACTAGAACCCTTAATATTTCAAGTGAAGAGGTTAGCTTTTAGTGTCAGGATCCAGTGTGTGTAAAGTGGATATTTTGCAAGGGCTTGCTGCCTGTTAGTCATAAGAGGATAAAACGTAGGCTACAAACAAAAGCATGTTACATATGAATCATCACATACCTACAGGATCACATGAAACTGGATGCTATATTCCAAGCTGCTTTTGAAAATGTTAAGCAGTTTATTTGTAAGAATATTTCCACATACTGCAATCTCCTTAAGAGCTCAGGTTCTTAGTACTTTTCATCTAAGTCTCCCTTGTGTGCTGCAGTGTCTCTGCTTATCCCTCAGGGTTATTCCACTGCAGTATATGCTGGCGCTTGAACGGTAAAAGATAATAATATTCATATACTGATAGCTGGATATAACAATTTAAGAAAACCATTCAACGCCTTCACTGATCTTTATTGCAAGTTTAAAGGTAAAGTGTATTCGGAAAATGTAGATAAACACAGTAGTCGTGCAAGTGAACCTGAATGTCTATGTCAACATGTTCATCTGTGAAACAAAGTTAATCTCTGGGTTACTCATTTTTCCATTCAGTGAAAATACACATAAATAGAAGCTAAAATCTCACACTGTTGTCACACTGCATGAAAATCTATCATCATTCTGATCCAAATGAACTAATGTGCAATGGCTATTCTTTTGTTTTATCCATAGAAAGAACAAAATATTTCAATACAATTCAATAAAAAAAAAAAAAAAAACACGATTCAAGTCAAACCCTACACAACCCTACCCTGTGGCTATCCACAATCTAACCAACCACATCCTGACCCATCCTTAACTGCACCAAATATTTTGGAAGGTCAAGGTTCGATACATAATAGAAATCATTGACTCAGTCCTGGGGATGTTACATCAGATCGGGCTTGATTTGAAAGCTTGAAATTTTAATGGTTATTAATAGGGCAATATATCCCTTTATTTAATTTGGGTTCAAGAAACAGGGCTTGTGTGAACACACTTTTTGCCTATTGTTTTAATCAAGAAAAATGGTTCTTGTTATTTCTTGAGCTAACATGGAGACTGTAGCTTCAATTCAAGAAATGCATGTGTGCTGTTGCATTCGTTTCCATGCACCAGGGGCAACACAATTACATTAGCATTATAGGGAAAATACAGTATTGTGGGTAAAATCTTGGTAAATAGGGTCCAAAATTGCATTCTTCACATAAGTGACCCTTTATGTCCCTGAACTAAGCACAACTGAGAAGTAATATTGTACAGGTACTTTATACTAGCCCTTTAAAGGGGAACTCCAGCTTCAAAACCTCTTTGGTAAAGAAGCCCACATAAAACAGAAATCCCTAATATACCCATCACAGTTATCTGTTTCTTCAAAAAGTATGAATAAATGCCATTTTCTATGCTGAAATCCAGCTGTTTAACAGTTCTTCTCTTTCTGCATCATTTGAAATCCTGGCAGGGGAGGAAGGACTAAAAACTGATGTTACAATTTGTAACACCTTCTCCACAGCTTACAGACAGCCGGCAGGATCTACATAACCCACAATGCATTGCACTATGATGTTCCGTTCCTTATTGAAATCACGTGTGCAGGGAATTGTGGGGTTTGGAGGATGCAGGCTAAGGACAGCTGGCTGCTGATACAAAGTGACAGTTGTCAGCCAGCTCAGCAAAGTAGTCAGACAGATATCAGGGGGCTAGGTTTAAAGAACTGTTCCAAACCATTAAAAATCATGAAAAGTCTGCATATATTTTAATTATTAATATTTATATTATTTTAATATTGCAAAGTTGCTTGAAATTATGTTTATTTTCAAAAAGCTTAAGTTATGTTTGTATGGATTTCCCCTTTAAGCTTGCAGGTTCAAGCTCGCTGATTTCCTGACTGAGAACATGATCCCTTTAGCCGCCTTATCATCAATCCTCCATTTCAGACCATTCCATCACACA
Source organism: Xenopus petersii (assembly GCA_038501925.1). Taxonomy (NCBI): domain Eukaryota; kingdom Metazoa; phylum Chordata; class Amphibia; order Anura; family Pipidae; genus Xenopus; species Xenopus petersii. The sequence goes on from CM076672.1 coordinate 61,357,602, forward strand.
ATTCACCAATCCATATAGATTAGAGTTCAGATTATAACTGAATTTCATATGTACCAATGTATGTACATAACCAGGGCCTTTATTCATCTTAACTTAGCCCCCTGAATAATCTGTAGGTTAAATGTAATTTCAGCATTTTCTTGCTAACATTTAGAAATCACAGGAAGCAAAGCATATCTACACATATCTGCTCTTTTTATTTCTGTTTCCCTTCAGAAGCACCTGAGTGCTAACACTAGCTCTATATCATTTTCTCATACAAGTAAGGTTATGTATGTACATGCCTGAGAGGGAAGCTTAGAAGATGATACTATAAGGCTTTTTCAGCAAAAAAAAAGGCTGTAAAATCTACAAGCATCTCTTCTGCAGAGAAAATATAACAGCGAAAGTGTGTGATAAATTCTGGATAATGTTTATGCAAACAGTAAATAGCTAGAGAAAAGAAGCCTGTGTAACAGGATGAGAGCAGCTTTGGCATTATTGCATAGGATAAACTGTATTCAGAGCTGAAATATCTGTATAGTCACTCACGGGAACACACCTAGGAAGACAACTTAAGGAGGACAGGCAGCCCACCTTGCCTGAAATTGCCCAAATTTGTCCCCAGAATGAGAAGTAGCTTTTGTTAAGCTCATTTTGACATGACACATTTGAGATGACTATCCCAGGCCAGTGGCTCGTAAGCAACACATTGCTCACCGACCCCTTAACTGTTGCTCCCAGAGGTGTCAAACTAGCTGCTTATTTTTGAATACTTGGCTTGGAAGCAACTTTTGTTGCATAAAAAAACAGATTTATTGCCAAACAGAGCCTCCTGTATGATGATAATCCACATAGGCCCACTAAATAGCCAATCATATACTTTATTTGGCACTCCCAGGAACTGATTTCATGTTTGCGTTGCTCCCCAACATTTTTTTACATTTCACTTTGGCTTAAGGGTAAAAACGTTGGGGACCCCTGTGGGACAGAAGCTGCAAACATATATTGTGCATTGAGAAATGCATCATATACGAGGCACATTTAGATGAACAAATATCTGCAGGGTTTTTTTCCTTACTGCTATATGTCAGAGGAAATTATTAATTGTATACACAGAAAATATACTGTTAAGAAAAGCTTAAAGGGATACTGTCATGGGAAAAAATGTTTTTTCCAAAACGCATCAGTTAATAGTGCTACTCCAGCAAAATGCTGCACTGAAATCCATTTCTCAAAAGAGCAAACAGATTGTTTTATATTCAGTTTTGAAATCTGACATGGGGCTAGACATATTGTCAGTTTCCCAGCTGCCCCAGTCATGTGACTTGCGCCTGCACTTGAGGATGGAACTACTTTCTGGCAGGCTGTTGTTTCTCCTACTTAATGTAACTAAATCAATCTCAGTGGCACTTGGCTTTTACTATTGAGTGCTGTTAGCTCTTCCAGGGAGCTGTTATCTTGTGTTAGGGAGCTGCTATCTCATTACCTTCCCATTGTTCTGTTGTTAGGCTGCTGGGGGGAAAAGGGAGGGGGGTGATATCACTCCAACTTGCAGTACAGCAGTAAAGAGTGATCGAAGTTTATCAGAGCACAAGTCACTTGGGGCAGCTGGGAAATTGACAATATGTCTAGCCCCATGTCAGATTACAAAATTGAATATAACAAAATCCGCTTGCTCTTTTGAAAAATAGATTTCAGTGCAGAATTCTGCTGGAGCAGCACTATTAACTGATGCATTTTGAAAAAAACATGTTTTCCCATGACAGTATCCCTTTAACTAGACCATGCTAACCTCTAAGTGCCTCACACCTTACTTGTATGCAATTATCATACAGACAGCCCCACCCCTCACAATGACACTGTTTTACCACAACAAAACTCATAGAAACACACACTGATCTTGTGTGCTTACTTTCTCTGTGCCATGGCAACATCATTTCAGATAATTCCTTATTAGAAAAAGGCACTCGGGTATATCCGATATATATTAGGACTGATGTCACAACTGTTTTCTAACTCTATAATGTTGAATTTCTACAACCAGACCTACTTATTTAAAGGAATGAGTAAGAGCGGCAGTATGTTTCTTACTTTAGTATGTTTACTAATTCCTGCTGCAAAGCAGGTCAGTAATCAGATTCATGAAGCAAACACATCTTGTTTACACATATAACTACATATAACTACAGACATCATTGCTTGTTACTCAATACTTGGTCATCTCATAAGGTTCCAGGAAAGACTAAAGTGGCATGGAGACAACACTTTAAATACAGTACAATTTAAAAAGTAATTAACATAATATAAAATTTTGTTTTGCACTGAACAAATACTTTTAAGCACAGTCAAGCAAATTTGAACAATTGCAGTAATGCAGAGCAACAAATAATAATTGTTTTCATTATCTAATGGTGCTAGACCAAACAGTGTAAATTGCTTTTTGGTAGCTATGTCTCAAAAAAAGCCTTCACATTCTCCACTGAAGAGCCTACAATCTAACATTGGTCTGTGGGTAGATAAAGGTAAAGTAGCTTGCTTGTGGTACAAAGGACCTGCAGATTGAAGGACTTTAAAAGTGTGCCTGGATCAACATGTAGTGGCTTATAAACATCAATGACTTTTGCACATTTTCCAAAAACATTTGCAAACCCTGACATAATTACATTTTTTGTACATGTTTTGTTCTTGTAAGGCCAGATGAAGATACAAAAATACAAAATAAGTGAATATAAACAATGTGACAAACAGAAGCAAAGTGATTACAATGTAACAATCAATTGTAACAACTGAAGACAGGAACTGCCAATTAGAGCTTTAAAGATTATTTGAAAATTGTTCAAACATGCATTGCAGTACAAAAAAAGATATCTTTAATTTAATTTAATTTAATTTAATATCCATCTTTAACATCCACTTTAACATATGTAGTAAAAGAATAAAGCCAACCCTAGGGAACTAGGGTCTTGTAGGCCAATGTTCAATATAGTCAGTCCCATCTATTACTATGGATTTGCAGCCCAATCCTAATTCAAGTCAGCCAGTGACTCCACATAGATGCCAATGGCATTACCAGTCAATGCTATTACGTGACAATGGCATTATCACTCTACCCCAATTTGTGGCATTAACAATGGTGAAATTCCATGATTTTTAAAAATGCATATTAATGGACACCATACAGACATCTGTCATAAACTGTTGTTAGTAATGACTACATAGAATTACCAATGTAAGACCTTAACAGACTACTTTAAAGGGGTAATATACATCTGTGTTGAACACAAGTTTCACCTGTGCTCTGATAAGATAGCAAGAGTAACATTCATTTTTTTAATACTATCAGCCTTAGGCTAAGGCCACACTAGGCCATAGCGCCGCGATTTGACTCGCGGCGACTTTTCGCAGCGACTTTTAAGCCGCAATCGCTGGGGAAACTTTTGCGCTGGCGTCTATGGGGAATCGCGAAAAATCGCCAGCGTAAAAACACACGCGGCGATCTTTTTTCTATTGTCGCTCGAAATCGCCTAGCGATTGGTTAAAAGTGATACCCACAGGAGATAGGACTAATGGTGTTCAGTCCCTCGTGTAGCTTATGTCTTAGGTCTGGTCTTAAGGTGGCCATAGACACACAGATCCTGTCGTACGAAACGAGGATCGGTCCGATTTTCGGATCGTGTGTGGCGTATGCCGACATCTTTCGTCCGGCGGAGATCGTCGTTTGGTCGATCGGTCAGGTTTGATTTTGACCGGACCGATCCCGCCGGAACCCAGGGCACATCGTAATCGGATCGTTTGGCCATACGGCCGAACAATCAGATTACACCCAATATAGCCATGTTTGTTAATGGCATATCGGGGAAAGATCTGCTCATTTGGCGATGTAGCCTTTAGGCTAAAGCTTATTAGTATTTAGCTATTATAAATTAAACCATTTCTCCAAAGTTAGGCTCATCCTAAAAGGTGCAGGTCAGAGTTGCCTTTGGCAAGAGGCCTAACATTCCTGCGATCACATTTGCAGTCATGGGGCATTTAAAATTAGGTGTCCGTGGAATGTCATAAAACCAGAACTTTCTTGATAATTGCTATTCTACGGAACACCTACTTTTATAATTAGGAACAACCCTAATAAGATATATTAACATATGCTGAGTTCCATTTATTGTCTTGGCACATAGTTACATAGTTACATAGTTAAATTGGGTTGAAAAAAGACAAAGTCCATCAAGTTCAACCCCTCCAAATGAAAACCCAGCATCCATACATACACCCCTCTACTTTTAATTAAATTCTATATACCCATACTAACTATAGAGCTTAGTATCACAATAGCCTTTGATATTATGTCTGTCCAAAAAATCATCCAAGCCATTCTTAAAGGCATTAACTGAATCAGCCATCACAACATCACCCGGCAGTGCATTCCACAACCTCACTGTCCTGACTGTGAAGAACCCCCTACGTTGCTTCAAATGAAAGTTCTTTTCTTCTAGTCTAAACGGGTGGCCTCTGGTACGGTGATCCACTTTATGGGTAAAAAGGTCCCCTGCCATTTGTCTATAATGTCCTCTAATGTACTTGTAAAGTGTAATCATGTCCCCTCGCAAGCGCCTTTTTTCCAGAGAAAACAACCCCAACCTTGACAGTCTACCCTCATAATTTAAGTCTTCCGTCCCTGTAACCAATTTAGTTGCACGTCTCTGCACTCTCTCCAGCTCATTTATATCCCTCTTAAGGACTGGATTCCAAAACTGCACTGCATACTCCAGATGAGGCCTTACCAGGGACCTATAAAGAGGCATAATTATGTTTTCATCCCTTGAGTTAATGCCCTTTTTTATGCAAGACAGAACTTTATTTGCTTTAGTAGCCACAGAATGACACTGCCCAGAATTAGACAACGTGTTATCTACAAAGACCCCTAGGTCCTTCTCATTTAAGGAAACTCCCAATACACTGCCATTTAGTGTATAACTTGCATTTATATTATTTTTGCCAAAGTGCATAACCTTGCATTTATCAACATTGAACCTCATTTTCCAGTTTTCTGCCCAGTTTTCCAGTTTAGACAAATCACTCTGCAAAGTGGCAGCATCCTGCATGGAACCTATAGTTCTGCACAATTTAGTATCATCTGCAAAAATAGAAACAGTACTTTCAATGCCCACCTCCAGGTCATTAATAAACAAGTTGAAAAGCAAGGGACCTAGTACAGAGCCCTGCGGTACTCCACTAACAACATTGGTCCAATTAGAAAATGTTCCATTTACCACCACTCTTTGTAGTCTATCTTTTAGCCAGTTCTCTATCCAAGTACAAATACTATGTTCCAGGCCAACATTCCTTAATTTAACCAGTAACCTTTTGTGTGGCACTGTATCAAATGCTTTAGCAAAATCTAAGTAAATCACATCCACTGCCATCCCAGAATCGAGGTCTCTACTTACATTCTCATAAAAAGAAATTAAGTTAGTCTGGCAAGATCTATTACGCATAAAACCATGCTGGCACAAACTCATAGTATTATGATTTGCTATGAAGTCCAGTATCTTATCCTTTATTAACCCTTCGAAAAGCTTTCCTACCACTGACGTCAGACTAACTGGCCTATAGTTTTGAGGCTGAGAACGGGATCCTTTTTTGAATAGAGGCACCACATTAGCAATTCGCCAGTCTCTCGGCACTATGCCAGATCTCAATGAATCCTGAAAAATTAAGTAAAGAGGTTTGGCAATCACAGAGCTAAGCTCGCTAATTACCCTGGGATGAATACCATCTGGCCCTGGACCTTTGTTAATCTTAACATGTTCTAGTCTCTTTTGAATTTCATCATGTGTGAACCATGCATCATTAGTTGTATTACTAGAATTGGGACTGTTAAGAAGGAAACCTTCACTTACTGATTCCTCATTTGTGTAGACAGATGAAAAATATGAATTCAGAATCTGCGCTTTTAATTTGTTTTCATTCCAAGGTATATGTCTGGTTTGCTTGCAGCTAAAGAAAGGACACTAAACATGCATTTAAGAATTAAAACTCCTTTGTGTGTAATAGCTTCTTAATGCCCATACACATTAAAAATAGTTGTTGACTCAAGAACTTAGAATAAGTCTGATGAAACTATGATAATAACTATATTATGCACACAGGCCCTCTAAATGGGTTGTTTCACGTTTAGTATGAATAGTTCTGAGCAACTTTTCAATCTAAAATACGAAATCCTCTGTAAGGCTACAAATGTATTATTATTGCCACTTTTTATTACTCATCTTTCTATTTAGGCCCTCTCCTATCATATTCCAGTATTTAAGTCGAACCATTGCATGATTGCTGGGGTAATTTGGACCCTAGCTATCAGATTGCTGAAATTGCGTGAGAGCTCCTGAATAAAAAACAAAATAACTCCAGAACCACAAATAATAAAAAAATTAAAAACAGTTGTAAATTGTCTCAGAATATCAATATATAAGGTCAACAACTTCTATAAGTATGTAAATTTGCATGTTCAATGTTTATACTCATTTATGTGGAATTTATATAATAATAATACAAATATAAGGGATTAGCTGCACAAGTTTTCATTGGACTGTGCTCCTACATTGTGTCACTGTGAAGTAGTGCAGCAAGTTTTACTTTTACATCCCCTGCATGTAATGGGCATCTTGGACCAGTCTGCATCATGCTGCATTTTTTTACTTCTGTGGTAACTGTGTGGCACTTTATACCATGTAATCTCTTTTGTACATGTGTATTTTCTATATAGTTTTCTTGAAGGCAGCTCTCTGTATGAACATGGAATTCTGAATAATAAAAAAAATGTGAGGTGTTCTGTTTCTTCTAAACCCTGTGAGCGCGGTCATCTGGTCAATGCTGTTATTTACATGTTATTTATTACAGTGATTGTTACCCAGGCACCGTGTGCTCTTTATTGCGGGCTTCATGTAGCTCTGTACATATATATATATATATATATATATATATATATATATATATATATATATATATATTACACAAAAGCTATCAATATCTTGTAAATGATATCCTTATAAACGGTGAGTTGTGATGTCATCAGTTTTAAACGGTGAGTTCTGATGTCATTTCTGTCACATGACTGAAATTTGTGTATTATCATAAATAAAGTACCCCCAGTTGCAAAATATGAGAATATTAGAAGTTACCTCGGAGTTCCATGACCTGTATATGTGGTCATGAAACTCCTCGGTAACTTATAATATCCTTATATTTCACAAGAGGAGGTTCTTTATTCAATATATATATATATATATATATATATATATATATATATATATATTGCGTAAGGCTGCTACCCACACTTAAAAGGAGATAATGCCCTGGTGCTAACAGAAGTAATATATATAATCTCCAAGAAATGCTATTGCACTAGGGACTTTTGCAGTAAAAAAAAGCTTTATTGGAATCGACATTTCGACCCTCAATGGGGTCTTTGGGGGTCTTGACAAAGACCCCATTGAGGGTCGAAACTTTGATTCCAATAAAGCTTTTTTACTGCCAAAGTCCCTAGAGTGCAACAGCATTTGTTGGAAATATATATATATGTGTGTGTATGGAGAGTATGTGAATAGACATTGTGTTAATAAACAATGTTCCCTTTTTTTGTATGTAATAACCAGGTACCACCCAATATGAAGCAGGGTATATTCTCACAGCAGCAGACCATAAAGCAAAGCTGCCACTGTTCCAAACTTAGAGCCGCACATTGTTATGCAACAGGCGTATATAAGAGCAGATTAGTGTTACACAAAGGTAAATAAGGCAACAAGCAGACAAAGGGGCCAGTGAATGAGAACTGTACCTGGAGACAGCAGCCAAGGTGGCGGTGACCGTGGGGATAGTCAGGCTTCTGTGCCTAAAGTTATGTGGGCGCCACTCATGAGCAGTTCCAGGCACGCAATAGTCAGAACGCTGTTCTACAGGTTTCCCTTGTTGCACAGAGCGGGAGGCTGTCAGGGGAACACTCCTGGGAAGTGACAGTTCTCAGTCGCACTCATTGCACAAACAGAACGGAGGGGGGAATAGAGTGAAGTGTGAAGCAGCAGCTCAGGGCTTATCCTATCAATCTCTTTACATGGAGCTGCACTTTGCTGTGGGGTGGGGAGGCACAGGCTGAGAGTTTGTGACATAAGATCAGTAAAGGCCACAGGCTAAAGGAGGGGGGCAGGGAGGAGCTTTAGGAGGAGTTGCCAGACTTGCAGGTCCTGGGCTGAGGTGAGCGAAGTAGAGCGCCCCTCCCCCAATGAAACCTGAGGCGTGTGATCTCATCAGCATCCATTCCCGGCAGCACAGAGAGCTCACGGGCAAAGCCACCTGTAGCTTCGTCTGCTTGAGTCCAGCCGCACATAAACATTACTACTGCAGCTAAACACAGCCCTTCTGTTCTTTCATCATAACACACAAGTAAATGACTTCACTAGTTACTTTTATACATTTAGATGATATTTTGAGCTGTTACAGGTGCCACAGGGTGTGGGGGAGGGTTACAGCATGAATATACCAAGATTGCAGATGACTTTTGTTTGCTTGAGATATCTGTGACTTACCCCAAATGCAGTGGCAGCAGAATGGCATTTGTGTTTTCTCAGTCAGATTTGCTTAAAGAGAACTTTAAAGGGTTGTTCATCTTTGAGTTAACTTTGAGTATGATGTAGAGAGTGATATTCTGAGACTATTCGCATTTGGTTTTCGTTTTTTATCATGTGTGTTTTTTGAGTTATTTAGCTTTTTATTCAGCAGCTCTCCAGTTTGCAGTTTCAGCCATCTGGTTGTTGGGGTCCAAATTCCCCTAGCAACCATGCATTGATTTGAATAAGAGGAATATGAATAAGAGGAATATGAATAGGAGAGGCCTGAATATAAACATGAGTAGTAAAAAGCCCCAAAGCCTCTCAGTCAGTCAGTGGCACATGAGCTATGGCAGTCTACTTCCTAAATCAAGAGTACATCCCCACAAAATGGTTGCATCCTAAGCAGGTGCCACCTCTGCCTCCCCTAATTATGGTCCTGGCATGTGGGTGGGAGGGGGAATGCTTACATGCCTCCTCGTCCTCACAAATACAACACAGATTTGTATTCATGAGCTGCAGGGGGGAGCAGGAGGTATAGGGCCATGTGATGTCCTAATTCATACAGTTTCAATAAAACAGGTCAACCTCTAGACATTTTGGGAGACTGAAAAATTATCTCTTGTGGGGCCCAGTAATATCTAATTACACCACTGACACCCTGCCATGCACTGGATAAATGCCCCTCATGTCACTTATAAGAGCCAGGCCACCCCCCCCCCCCCCCTCTGCAACTCTCCTCTCAGCCTCTCTAAAATTCAGCAACTCTTTTCACCACCACCCCCCATCCCCACTCAGCTACTCCCCTCACTCAGAAACTCTGCTCTCTATCTTCTGCTGCTGCCCCTGCCTCTTTCCAATCAGCAGGGCAGAGCAGAGAGCAGGGTTGAAGTTGGAGGCAGAATGGGCACATGTCTAGGGTCCTATCAGCTCCCCCCCCCACAAAGCTTGCATGAACTAAGAGAACTTTAACTCAGCATCACTGAAATGTATAAATTTAACATCCTATACATAAATATATAGTATTAAATTGTAATAATAATAATAATAATAAATCATAAATTATAACATGCAATATAAATGCATGGCTTTGCAGGAACACAGCAGCTAGGATCTTAGTTTAAAACAGTATTATTATTATTATTATTATTATTAATAATAATAATACATGTATTTATATAGCACCAACATATTCCGCAGAACAGATGGGAGCTAATAAAGGAGCTAAAGAGCAATCTGTTCAAAAAAGCTTACAAGCATTTAGCATAACTTAGTGTTCTAAGAAATTTTGCAGTTGGTTTTCTATACAATTACTTTATTGTATGTGAATGATATAACTTCTTCTTCATCTCTTCAGTGCAGGGCCCCCAAGTCCCACCCCAGATCCCACCCACACCACAGTTAAAAGACCACACAGAAATCAGTGCTAAAAACCGTAACTTCGTTGTTGAGTCTTTTTGCGGCTTCGGCTACTTTCATGGCTTCTGGTCTTTTTGGGACTTCAGCTCTTCGGGACTGTGATTCTTCGGAACTTCAACTCTTTGGAACTTTGACTCTTTGGGACTTTGGCGATCCGGGACATTGGCAGGTGCAACACGGCTTCGGGGCTGTCAAGGGGGGTCCGGCTATTTTGAAAAGCCCAGGCCCAGGCCCGGTACAACAGTACCCCATGGGTCCCTCTGATAGCGGCTCTGCTTCAGTGTCAAACCTAAATTTATTGGTTTACCCACAGCCAGTGGCATAGATTTTGCATTTTCAGGTTCTGTTCAAATAAATGGGTTCAAGTCCAGAGCAGTCACACTGGATGCCAGTGGAAAAGTCAAAGAACAGACTATAAAATCAAGTAGTAGAGGAAAGACAGTTGATGATACAACATATTAATAAGGATAAAAGGCAAGCCTGAGGATTAATCTGCTTTTGTAGTTGATGGACTCTGACAACCAAATAGTACATTTCTCTTCTCTTGCTTCTCTGTCTCTAGTTGCCACAAACAGTCACTATTTATTGGGCTGGTGGGGGGCTGTTTGGGCCTCAGTGTACCTGAAATTTCAGGGCCTATTTTGATTCTCAGTCCAGACCTATCTACACTCTGCTACTCTCTACACAGCTGGTCAGTCGTTACACACCATGCAAAGACTTATCTTGACTTATCTTTTTGGACCTGTAATAACATCCCTTCCCTTTTTTTGCCCAGACTCTGGTTTCCAAGAGTGCTTCCCCTATTTCAAGTCCTGGTTTCCTATACCTGTTCTGAAGATTTGGGACATGTGCATCCAAATAAGACATTACTATTGTTGATCATTTACTGTAATTTTTAAGCAATAAACAGTATTTTTGTGTTATTTAGGAAGCCTATACCCTCAAAAATTACACATCTCTCTTTTCCAGTTGGCTTTCAGAAAGTGGGACAAGGGCCAACATTAATTCATCTCAGCTTTTCCAGTTGTTTGGTTGTTGACCCACACATAGTTGTTGGCCAAAATAGTTGTTGTAGGCCAAAATAATGTTTGTCCAACCAAAATCTGGTATGGTTCAGCTGTTTTTGAAGTCGCTTTGAATGTAATAGACCAGGTGCTCCATAACACAGAAAGATACAAGGGGGTAGATTTACAAAAGGGTGAAGTGGCCAATTTACTAACGGGCTTACAGGACAATTCACTAGTGCAGTTTTGCGCCATCGTTACTGCACAAATTCACTAAAGTGAGAATTTTACAGAACATTACCTCTGTCACCAGAGTTTCTGTCACCAGCTTAGACCTGGCAAACTGATAAGATGAAGCTACATCCTCCTTAATCTTATGTCAGTGACATCATATCCTGTATGCCGAAAACGTATTATTATGATAAAAAAAAACACTGGCGGTATTGTCTTTAAAAGTTGTAACTTTTACAAATTATTGTTTTAACCTTTTTTTTATGAATTTGAGGGGCGTGCCACATTTGTTTAAGGGTTGGTTTTGGACACTAGTCTTTATCTTTTAATAATAAGTGGCCACTTCAAGCATTTGCACCAACATCTCTAATAAAGAAAAATATCTGACCTGTATGTACCCGCCCTATTCAAATTTACCTAAGCGCAGTGTACGTTTCGATAGGGGGAAATTAACGTTACTGAACTTTTGCTATGAAGAGCTCGCGATGACGAATTAACGCTATCGAAACTTTGCCAGTGTTCGGCTGCTGAGACACAACTTTGCATTTTAGTGAATCAGCATAGTGCTAGCAAATTTGCTCCTGGCAAAGTGGCACAAGTGTGGCGAAGCCTTTGCAGGTGAAAATTTGTCCTTTAGTGAATTTGCCCCAAGATTTCCAGCATTCTGGTTAATAAATATATACAGAATATGTAGAGAAAATGTTTATATGAATTATTTACTGAGTTTCAGAAAAATAAAACTAACACGAGGAAGGGAGGGACATCCCTATGGGCAGAGAGGCAAAAAGCAGGGACCATCCAAAGAAGTAATATGGAAGAGACACTATTAAAGGGGTAGTTCACCTTTAAGTTAACTTTTAGTAGGTTATAGAATGGCCTGTTTTATATATTTTTTAGTTATTTGATGCCTTCTTCTCACTCTTTCCAACTTTTAAATGGGGGTCACTGATCCTATCTAAAAAATAAATGCTCTGTAAAGCTACACATTTATTGCTACTTTTGATTACTCGTCTCTCTATTTAGGCCTTCTCCTATTTATATTCCAGTCTCTTATTCAAATCAGTGCATGGTTGCTATGGTAATTTGAACACTAGCAACCAGATTGTTGAAATTGCAGAATGGAGAATTTTACTCTCTCAATCATACTGAACGCTAACTCATAGGTGAACAACCCCTTTAAATCGTAGGTGCCTTTGGTTTGTAAAGAGAACAACAAATATTGTTAGGAATAACCGTGCAAGAAGTGCAGATTAATATCTGGTACATGTAGTTAACTAGAAACTGTTTTTACTTATTTTTTAATGAGGGCCCAGGTTGATTCAAGATTTGGGGTTTCATGGTTTCAGGCAACCAAAAAAATGTCTGATGTTTTGTTAGACAGATAGTATATACAAATACATATAACTTTCCTTCAGTATTCTACCATGACCAGACCCAGATTTGTGGCGACTGGCGAGGCCTAGGGCGGCAAAACTTTATGTTGTCTAACCACGGTGTCCATATCAAAGCTAAGCAACCCGCTGTAAAGGAATATAAATTGTTTATAAATTTCTTCTAAGGGCTCTTTCTCACTGGCGTTCTGACCTGCGCTCCCCTGCGTTCCGTTTTTTGGCATTCAGCCGCAGGGGAGCTATTTCAAATGGGGCTGTACTCACTCAGACGCGTGTTGGCGCCGAACGCAGGTTGAGACGCAACATGCTGCATTTTTCCTGCGTTCGGCGCCTACACGCGTCTGAGTGAGTACAGCCCCATTTGAAATAATGACATGCGTCTATTCCTGCGCTCCCCTGCGGCTGAATGCCAAAAAACGGAACGCAGGGGAGCGCAGGTCAGAACGCCAGTGAGTAAGAGCCCTAAGGAAGTGGCTGCTTATATAATATAGTATTCTATTCAATATTAGGCAAGTTTTTGAGCTACTAAGAATTTTTTCCCCGTTTGAAAATAATATACCTTTATAGTGCTTCTAGACCATCATTTGAAATTAAATTTGTCAGTGCAACAGCTGTCATTTTACACTATCCTGAATTTGCTAAATTTTAGTATAATTAATTAGGCAGCAATTCAGATTAGTTAAATTAATGACTGTTTATGCAGACACAGAAATTCAATAATCATTTCTGGGATCAGCAAGATGTGTGCCTAACAATTAACTTACAGAAAAACTCTGGCTGTTCTTTGTATTTTGTCATATTATGTAGGTCCTGCATCCCTAGGAAGGTGACAAAAACAAATATTAGAAACTTAGCATAAAAATGTTATTAAATATTAAATAATGTGTCTTTTAAAGGATCATTCAAATGCCCTGCTTTGTAAGTATTTACCTTGCAACTTGGGTTCAATAACAATGTAACAATAATGATATGAAACACTGAGACTTGTAGTAGTCTAGAGGGATAGTATTGTTGCCAAAAGAAAGGGCATGTTACAAAAGAAAAAGCATCAGGTTTTAATAATGGTATAAATATAATTAGAGAAGGCTATGAAAGAGTCAGGCAGCATCATGAATGAACCATGTCATCAGTAATAATTGTAAAAAGTGGAGGAGGGGAGTTTCCAATATCCATTGGACAGGTGACATTAATTCATCCACATGGTTGGGAGGTAGTTAAAGATCTGGATATCCATGGTTAGTAAAGAGCCATCTAAGTATAATCTTGATGTTGCCTGCATACAAGTGATTTTGAAGCTGAATAAACAGATAACGTCTCAGGAAAAACAAGGGAGGGCTGAATACAGGAATCCCCACACTAAGCTGAACTGGAAAAGAGGATTTGTAAGCGTGAGAGACAGCAAAGGATTGGTTAGAAAACTAGGACGAGAACCGGGATGCAGCTTGATTATGGATGCTAAGCGATTGGAGAATTTGCATTACAAAAAAATGGTCAGCAGTGTCAAAGGCACCTATTCATACATTTGAATTGTTTTCATGTGCTGCATAAACAATCCAAACAAACTCATTACAAGCTATAGTTCTTTTTACCTTCAACAATAAAAACAAGCCCGCATAAGTTAACATCTGGGGGTAGATTTATCAAAGAGTGACGCTAGAGATCACCACAGTCCGCAGAGTGAAATACCTCCTCTCTCCATTCATTTCTATGGGGTTTTTAAAGGCGTATTTATCAAAGGGTGATAGTGAAGGTTCACCATTTGATAAAAACGCCTTTAAAAATCCCATAGAAATGAATGGAGAGAGGAGGTATTTCACTCTTCAGACTGTGGAGATCGCTTGGAGATCACTTCACTCTTTGATAAATCTACCCCTTGGTATGTTATAGAATGGTCAATTCTAAGCAAATTTTCAAATTTAATGTATTTTATGCCAGAACTGAATTCCCCTAGGGGTATATTTATCAAAGAGTGAAGTTAATAGTGAAGTTCCGCCACTAGAGTGAAATTCCGCCACTCTCCATTCATTTCTATGGGATTTTTATAGGGGTGTTTATCAAAGGGTGAACTTTCACTTCACCCATTGATAAATACGCCTTTCAAAATCCCATAGAAATGAATTGAGAGCTGTGGAATTTCACTCTAGTGGCGGAACTTCACTCTTTGATAAATTTACCCCCTAGTGTGCAATTATAAGTCATGTGCTTTGCTTACTACAAGTGTTGGATCCATTATCTGGAAACTCATTGTCCAGAAATTTTTGAATTACATTAAGGCCGTCACCCGTAGACTCCATTTTATCCAAATAATCCAAATTTTAAAAAATTATTGTCTTTTACTCTGTAATAATAAAACAGTAACTTCTACTTGATCCAAACTAAGATATAATAAATTCTCATTGGAAGCAAACAATAGCCTAATTAATTTATTTAATGTATAAATGATTTTCTAGTAGACTTGAGGAATGAAGATCCTAATTACAGAAAGATCCATTATCCTGAAAACCCCAAGTCCTAGCATTCTGGATAACAGGTCCCATACCTGTACTTTAAATTAGACCAGGGCTACCCTACTGTAGACTTGTGGGCTAATCTAGGCACTCTTAAGAAATTTTTATAGCACCCCATAACCCCATGCTTACTATTTCAATAGACTCTTTGGGGCAGACTTACTAAAAGGCAAAGTGACTAACGCTGGCAAAGATTCACCAGTGTTACCGTTTCCAGGGACTTTGCCGATTTACTAACGGGTGCAGGCATCACTTCGCTAGCGAAGGAGATAGACATTAGCGATGATTCGCACTCTATCGGCAGGCAAATTTTCACTCTGGCTGTCAGGCCTCATCTGTCCAGAGTCCAGATGTGAGGAGACGAGGTCCAGCAGGAGTGTCACAAGATGTAGCAGACAATAGTAATCAGATGGAGTAGGCAGAAGAATAGTCGAGAGGCAGGCCAGGGTCAGTGCAGGCGGAGTTCAGTCGTAATCGGAAAGTAGGCCGAGGTCGAATGCAGGCAGAGTTCAGTCGTAACGGATAAACAGGCAGGGGTCAAATGCAGGCGGGGTTCAGTCGAAAGTCGATATCCAAAGCCGAGTCAAAACCAGAATCAAGAAGTCAAAGTTTCCAAAACGTTCAGGAGCAGGTTAAATTATCAACAAGCACAGAGCCTTTCGCTGAGTGTCCTTTTAAAGGGGTATTTTGGCGCCAAACGTAATGACGCCTCCGTCTTGTGTCATCACGCCGCGCACGTTCACGTTAGCGGGCGTTTTTGCGCCTGCGTCCGTTTCGGCGACACATGCTTTTGCGCCGGCGTCCGTCTTGCCGTGCGCTGAGTCCTCACATTGGCAAATGGACGATACTACGCAGATTCACTAAGATGTGGATTTTACTGAACCTCTTTCACCAGACTTGCCTTTGCCAGCTGAGACCAGGTGTAGTGCAATGAAGTGCATAGATCTTCCTCATTCTTCTGTTACTTACATCAAACGCTGGCGTCTTTATTATAGCCTGCAAAAGTCCAAATTTTTTTTGGGTAATGGGGTTCCCCCATACATTTTCTAACATATGGAACAGTTGGCTCATGTGTAGGGCATTATAACAACTCTATTTTCTTTATTAAGGTTCCCTGGACTTGTGTAATGTAATGTATTTGCTGCAACATATACATCCATTTAACTTTAAATTTCCCACCGTAAGCAAATGAGCCTGAGAGAAGACCTCTAACAAATTTGCGCTAGGATTTGCTCGCATTGCCGAAGTATAGCTAGAGAAAATTTGCCAGCGTACGGCACCCTGGACACAACTGCATTTTAGTAAATTTGCGTTGACTACGCGTATTTTCACCTTTGTTTGACATCATGATTATATTGTAATCCACACCCCAAACAAGAGCAGGTACATGACCCCACAACATATAAAATCAGTTGTTGCTTTGTTTTTTTTGGGGGGGGTGCCAAAATACCATGAATGGCCTCAAATCATTTCCCTAAACAGATAAAAAAGTAATAGGTTGTAACTGTGCTATAGAATGCACTTTTCTTTTAAGTAAATCACTGTATTATATTGCTTATCCTCATCACTGAAGTTATATATATATATATATATATATATATATATATATATTTATATTATATATTGTTTTTTTCAGTAAAGAAGGTCCGCATTTAAAAATTAAATAATGTTTTATTAACAACAGACTAACGTTTCGGCGTCTCCGAGGCCTTTCTCAAAGAGAGAGGCCGAAACGTTAGTCTGTTGTTAATAAAACATTGTTTGGTCCTGAGAGTGCGGACCTTCTTTACTGAATAATAATTTCAAAAATTTTGGACACTGCACCCAGGCAAGTTGAACCTAGTGACGAGAGTGCCGACTCCCCCAAAGTTCAGATATATATATATATATATATATATATATATATATATATATATATATATATATATAAAATAATTTAGAATAAAGTTGATAAATGTAGGAATGTAAAGGCCTTTGTGTGTTTCTGTGCTTGTTCTTCAAGTACTTGCCATTCTGTAAAAATATCTCATTATTAAGTCATTTAATAAATAATACAAATTTAGCTTGCGTCTCTCTATTACTGCAATATACATTATAGCTATAGCATAGGAAACAACTGCATGCTGATAGATTTACATATATATAAACGTGTACTTGAGAAACTAGTCCATTATCACAAAGCCTCTCCCACACAGTAAAGACTATGAGACCCCACCCTTGTTTTCTGTGAATAGACGTCAAACAACACCCATTCATACACAGATGATACTTGCTAACACATTTGTTTTCCCAGTGCAAAAGGGTGTATCAATAGTTCACAGGAAAAGGCTTAAAATACCCTCAAATATTTAAAGGAATTGTTCACCTTCAAACTAACCTTTAGTACAGTGTAGACAATTTGTGGTTCGTCTTCATATTTTTGTTTTATAATAATATAGAATAATACTTTGAAAAATGTTGCTGTTTCAGGCCTGTAACTTAAACCATTACCTGATGGCCCTCGGGTTACTTAAGCTATACAGTGTTTTTTAGCTGCTGACTGGAAAGACCCAGAATAGGAAGACGAATAATTCAAAAATAAATACTGTTTGTTTGTTTTTTTTTATATAACATTTTGTCCTCTAGTTTAGAGCTTAAACCATTGGTCATAATAAAGGTGTAACATTTAGGAATGTTTTTCTAAACTGATTAGGGTACAGGTTTATGTTCCATTTAGAGCAATGGAACATGCATAATGAAGTAACTAAATTAGTTTCAAGACTCTGATACCACCCAAGAAATATCTAGTCAGTGGTTATGCTAAAATGTGATATGAATTTACACTATTTAAAGAAATAGCTGTGAAGTAAACATTTGGATCATGCATTGTGATACGTTCAGGTGTTTCTTATTCCCTTATTACAGAAAACTATGGCTTACAAAGCAATTGCATTTGGCAGCTCCTAAAGCTACATTACCCATCCAGGCTTAAGCAAAACATATCAGTAACAAGTAATATCGGCAGTGACGTAACTACCATACTGCAGTCCCCACAACCTCACAAGGCCCAGGGAAGAGGGGGGGGTCTGCTCGATGGTCATCCTGTCTGCCTGCTGCTGATTGATGAGGGGGGTGACACTGAAACCCTACATAGCAAAAGATCTGTTATAAATAATAATGGGTCTGTACCCTATATGAAACCTCCAGCGTTCTTGGGGATTCAGAAACTGAATTCAGCAATATGTAAGGTTCTCTGACATTATGTGATGTCCTTATGCATGAATTATTTATCAAAGTTTGCTGTATTTTCAACCTTTGATAAATATGCCCAGAAAAATCCTGAACAAGTAATGACAAAGCTCAAAGCTGTGAATGTGCTCTATTTTCACTCCATAATAAATACTGTATACCCCTTTATGTATATTGGCTAGATGACACCTCTGTACGCTGGTATATTTAAGGCTATACACATATAAGGATGAGGATTTGGCAAATAAATGTCAATAATGTTTTCACAGTCCACATAAAGCCAAAGGCATGATCTCCACACTACAATTATAGAGCTTGAAAAGCCATGCTTTATTATGTTCATATCATTTTCAACTCAACATGTCTTTCATCTGCTCTAAGGCTGAAAATATATGACACTGGTGAGATTTAATGCTGGGAGAGGGATAAAGCTAAACTTGAATATTTTAAGTGGATACAAGAAATGTTAGTAGACACAGAGGGGCCCATTTACTTAGCTTGAGTGAAGGAATAGAGGAAAAATAGTACGAATTTCGAAAGGTCGAATATGGCTACTTCGACCATCGAATGGGCTACTTCGACCTTTGACTTTGATTCGAATGATTCAAACTAAAAATCTTACGACTATTCGACCAATTGATAGTCGAAGACTAAAAAAAATTCTTCGACCCCCCATTGACCTACCGAGGCCAATGTTAGCCTATGGGGATGGTCCCCATAGGCTTCCTAACAATTTTCTAATCGAAGGAATATCCTTCAATCGATGGATTAAAATCCTTCGAATCGTTCGATTCCTACGATCGTTCGATCGTAGGAATAGCACAAAATACTTTGACTTGACGGGTTAATTAACCCTCGATATTCGACCCTAGGTAAATCTGCCCCATGTCACTGATGTGTACAGTAGGTAATCCAAAAAAGTATATTTTTCAAGATTGGTTTGATGAATAGGGTTTGCACCAAACAAAAGTTTTATATATTCTTATAAATATGTTTTTTGTTGTTATTTCTTGCACTAAACAGGGCAAAATTTGAGTAAAGTCACATTTTGCTTCCTACTTGTGTGAGCACAGTTAAGACCAGTCCACTGAGAATATTTATGTATAAACAAACTACCCCTTTCCCCAGCTGAACCCTTTGGTATGCTGTAATATAATGAGCATACACAGAGACTTTTCAGTGGACTTTTTTGATAGGGTTCATATTAACTATACCATTGTGCAAATGGTAGAGTAAACCAAGTGCTTTGTCTTTCCTATAATCAGTGGCAGAGTTAGGGCTTCATGGGGCCCCTATACTTCATGGGCCCCCCCTGTAGTCGCAGGGTCTGCCTACTCTGTAGTTACGCCCCTGCCTATAATAGTAGGTGAAATCTCCCATTGATTTTTGACAAAAGCATTAGAAAAAGATTAAACATCTATGGCCATGACAAAGATTCAGAATTTGTATAATTATTGAAAAGCATGGAGAACAATCACAGAAAGAATTTAAAAGTTTTTTTGTTATTGTTAAATATTTGATGATGTGTATGCAACCTTTAGAGAACATATAAGAAAAAAACAATTACTGGAGAACTTTTTGGAATCTGAGGCTCTGCTGCCTTGCACGCTGGACAATAAAGTCTTTTCTTAGATCAGAAGGTCAGGCTGTGCCACCATCAAAAGTTACAGGAGGTGATAGAATCCTTATAATGTGTAGGTGGTACAGGTATGGCACCCATTATCTGGAAACCCATTATCATGTAAACTCTGAATTATGGAAAAGTCATCTGCCATAGACTCAATTTTATTCAAATAATCCAGATTTTAAAAGTTATTTCCTTTTTCTCTGTAATAATAAAACAGGACCTTGTACTTGATCCAAACTAAGATATATAATTAATCCTTATTGGAAGCAAACCCAGTCTATTGGGTATATTTCATTTTTAAATGATTTTCTAGTAGACTTAAGGTATGAACATCCAAATTACAGAAAGATCCATTATCCGAAAAACCCCAGGTCGCAAGCATTCTGGATAACAGATCCCATGCCTGTATGATATTTTCTTTTGCAGAAGAAAGCGCAAGTCCTAACCATTACCTTACAGTGATTAATTTGTTTAGAATAGATTATTTATACATTCATTTTTGTACATGTATCATAAAAGTGAACTTTAGATTTCAAGACGTCCTGTCATAACCTCAGGGAAAAACAGAGATCCTGGCAAGGGATCAAGAACTTGTCCTACAAAGGGCAGAGACCAAATGCCAGACCAGAATATGTATAAAAAAACTGATGCTAAAATGTAGTCCCATTATGTCTTTCTGGTAATCGTATAAGAGTGAGAAAGGGTGTCATTTCCTGGTCAAATTTATAAAGCTGATTTATGGTTCAGATTCACTTTAAAAACTGCATTTGCTATAAAAGAACAACAAAACCTTAATTTGGTAGTACTGAATCAAAACATTAAAGAGAAATTATCACTGTTATAAACCTGCACCCAAACGGAAGCAGATACATGATTATTAGTAGTATTATTATCAGCATCAGACTGGAGGGTCCAAGACTCACCAGGGCTTCCGCCATATGCCACCCCCCCCAAGGCCCCAGTGCCCCAGCCTCAACTCCCTCTGGTTGCCCCGTGCGTACCCATCATGTATCTAGGTTTGATGCTTCCAGTTGGATGCTCTCAAGCAACACCTTCAGATTCCACAATATAAACCCCTGGAAATGAGGACAGGGGAAAGATTATGTAAATAGGCAGGAGTGCCGGTAGTGGATGGTAATGGATCCAAGGAACCAAACGGAGGTCAGGGTTCAGGCAGATATGGAATCAATGTCAAGGTTTAGGCCAATGTCTGTTCAGGTAGCGAAGAATCGGATACGGGAAACAGGCCGGGTCGCGTCAGGCAGCAGAGAGTCAGAAGTCAATAATAAGCCAAAGTCAAACCAGAGAATCAATCAGAATAATCAGGAACAAAGCTTAGAATCCACAGGAGCAAAGATCACTTAGCAACTTGTCAAAAGCCGCTGGCGTGGGAAGTAGGCAAGATGCATGTGCTGAATTGACACAGGCGACGAATCAGACATATGCCTGCATCGGTATAGGCACCAAATTGGCTCATGCGACTGCGAAACTCTTATGCCTACACGTCATGAGGCCTGTGTCCACCGAGGACGTCGAACCAGATGCGCGCCTCGGAACTCGCACAGGACTGAAAATTGTTGCGGGCATGAAGTCGCTGACAGGTGAGTATCTTTACAGTACTTGTTCTCTAGTTAATACCAGATTTCAAAAAATTATTTATTTATGTTGCATTTTGCCTGAAATGTAACTTTTCCTTTAGCTACCATATTTAAGAGAATAATATTTAACATCTGATAAACTGAAAAGGGAAAAGAAGCAGTGAAGAAGAAAAGCAGGCATCTATTGTGTAAATTCAACTGCATCCATCAGATCCTCAGATCCTCTTTTTATTCATGTCCTTCTGCAGTAAATTAGGATTTACAAAATTCTCCATAGAAGGAAATGTTTATAAGTGACACGAGACAAAAGAAGGAAGAATGATTTTAGTTGGAAAATATATTTTGGAACAGCAAACAATAACATAAAATGATTACAAGACCTAGATCAGACCTCCTACAGGTAGAAATAAAGTACAGACAGTCTAGAATTCTGTAATTCCATTAGCAGTACATCAAGCTCAGTTTCATACCAGCAGGTTTCAGAGATTATAAGAAACAGAAACATTTACATTCCTGGTATGTAATAGTGAAATAACGCCTAGTAATATATGTGCTTGTTTCATCATAAGGTAAAGCAGTATATCTTGTTGAATGTACTTACTGGTCAAAAGCAATGTGCTTGCAATGTAGGAATGCATCTGTACAGTCTGTTCACAAGAAGAGTAATGTGGTTATAAAAAATAATTCCGGAAAATAAATGACCAATTGGAACAAGACCTCTGTGTGTGATACTGGCAAAAAGGATTCTTCTGTAGGAGAACATAGTTGCAAACTATATGTTCCTTCTCGTAAATCTTGCAACAAGGCCAAGTGGGTGACTTTGCTATGAGTTATGAACTTTTTATTAATTCCAACAAACTTTTTAAACTTTTTATTACATTTTTATTTCTACTCTTTCTATTCAGGTCCATTACTATTCACATTTCAGTCTGTCATTCAAACCACTGCCTGGTTGCTAGGGTAGTTTGAACATTCTATGGCCTTCATTTTCTCCATAGCTTTAGAATTATTTGCCTTCCACTTTTGCCTCTTTCCAGCTTGCAATTAACCAGATATATATCAGGCAAGTTTGAAAACCCATTCGAGTGAGCCTATTATATAATCAGTCTGATTTGGCCCAGTTTACAGATGGTCAGATAGATCAATTATTTGCTGACCCCATCAAACCAGAGAGTCTCACACTGTATGGCCTCACTGTTTTAACTTTACTTAAAGGGATACTGTCATCAGTTTTTATTTATCAAAACACGTCAGGTGATAGCACCAGCAGACTAAAATCCATATTTCGAAAGAGCAAACAGGCTTTTTTATATTTAATTTTGAAATCTTACATGGGGCTAGACATATTGTCACTTTCCCAGGAGCCCTCAGTCATGTGACTTGTTCTCTGATAAACTTCAGTACTGTACTGCGAGTTTGAGTGATATCACCCCAGAACAATTGGAAGGTAACCAGATAACAGCTCCCTAACACAAGATAACAGCTCCATGGTAGATCTAAGAACAGTAAAAATCCAGGTCCCTACATTGAGTAGGAGAAACTGTCTCTTTCTGAAAGCACATGACCAGGCAAAATGACCTGAGATGGCTGCCTACACACCGATATTACAACTAAACAAAATACACTTGCTGGTTCAGGAATGAAATTTTACATGGTAGAGTGAATTATTTGCAGTATAATTTAGAAATAAAAACGACACCATAAAAATCATGACAGAATCCCTTTAAAGGAGAAGGAAAACTAATCCATATTCTTTGCAGTAGTTAAAGTTCACTTTATAGTGTGCTGAATCAGTAAGGTATTTTTTGTTTTAGGCATTTGGATAGTTAAAATCAATCTTCCTAGTGCAAGGCCAGACGTGGCGTTTTTTTTGGTGCGTTTTTAAAAAAGCTCCATTGGATGTAAATACGCCACTGAAACCACACGCGTCCGTCAACATGCGCTTTTCATTTGTTTTCCAGCACCTAGGTTTCTTTTCTCAAAATGCACTTCTCATTGTTCTCGTTCCCCATAATTCCACTAGCTAGAAATAGAAAAACTATTTATAAATAGAAAAGCTATTTAAATGGAGCAGGAATTTGCTGTATATGTATAAAATTTATATGTTTAAAATATTTATGTATAAAATATATATGTATAGGTATAAAAACGTATATGCGTCATTTATCTCGTGAGAATTTGGACGCCATATTTTAAATTTGCTGCGTTTTTACGTAACGTGTGGTTTCAAACTTGCAGATCCCATAGAGTCTATTGATTTGGTAGTTTCTTGATGTATTGGCGTTTCTGCTGAAAAACACCAATACTGGCGTCCTGTGGCGGATTTCTCACAGGCAAGTGCCCTGTGAGAATGTGTTTTCCATTTGTTTCAGTGGTAGTGCAGTTTATGCATATTTATGGAGAAACTGAACTTTTTTAAAAACTAAATGTAAAAACGCCACGTCTGGCCTTGCCCTAAGTCTCTTAATTACATTCATCGTGGCGCTGTCTTAATGGTAAACAGTTGCGCATGTGATTCCTTAGCACTTCATCAATCAAGGAAGCAAAGCAGCAATTATAAGTGGAATGAGGCTGCGCGTAATGTTAGAACAAAAAAATGCTGCAGGTCTCCATCCCCAGGCAGTGGGAGGATGGAATGTAAAGAATTTGGTGACGTCACCCTAGTGCAGACAGGAGATTTTGAACAGAGCAGCATACGAAGTGAAGGAAAGCGCCAATAGGAGAAACAGTAAGGGGGTTATTTACTAAAATCCAAATTTATCTCATACTTAATATAAAAAAAGCTCAACCAAACTCCCGTGCCAGATTTTGCCTTATTCAATAATAAAATAACTAGAATAACTAGAATAAATTGGATCGGGAAAAAAACTGAAATCAAGCAAAAACCCAAATCGTCCAATTTTTTATTTTTTCCAGAAATGCTTGATTTTTTTCGTGTTTTTGCCTAAAAAAACCCAAATTTCGGGATAGGGACATCTGACCTTGACAGGTCTGAGATGGCGAATTTTTGGATTCAGGCTTTTTGCAGCATCGGGGTATAATAAAATCTCAAGAAATTTCAGTTTTTGCCCTACAAAGCCTGACCAGATAAATTTAAGGTTTAATAAATAACCCCTTAAATTTCAACCTTTCCTTGTCCTTTAAATTGCCTCTCAAATTTGCCAAAGCCGGTTGCAAAATCAACACAGGGCAGTATGGGTGTCCAAGAGTGGTCTCTATATTTGGGCAACAGCTGCAACACCCGGTTGCATGGTTAACAAGAAATATTGGTGGTTCATTATGCAAATCAAAGTTTTACCTGATGATATACTTACTAAATCAATATTTTTACATTTTCAATCCAAATGAGAAAGAAGGCTAATAATTACAAAGATATTTCTATTTTTTATTTATAAATAATGACCAGTTAGACCCATAAGAATGCTGCTTTTTTCACTTGAGGGGTATTTACTAATACTAATATTTAATATTTCAGAAGATTTGGGACACTTTGTTAAATATGGTCTAAAGTAAGAGTTAGAGAGTACCTATACAGTGCTTGTAGACCTCTTAAATTGTATTTCTCCTTTTTTTAATTTTTGGGTTGTTTTGTCATTTAGTATAATTGTATTATATATTTGTAAGTATTGTTTTCATGAATAAAATGTAAAGCTAACTGTGTACAATAGTGATGTGCAGGTTGAGAAAATCTTGACCTGAACCTGACACGGAACCGCACCTGCTGACCCATGCCCGCACGCACCTAGCTTCCCTCCTCCTTTTATAGACCCACCTGACAAACTGATAAGATGAAGCTACATCCTCCTCAATCTTATGTCAGTGACATTATATACTGTATGGCAGAAAGTCATTAAAGTTCTAAAAAACGCTGGCGTTTTTTCATATTTTAAAGTGGGATTGCCTTCAAAAGTTCTAACTGTTAAAAGATTTTTGTGTTAGCAATTTTTTGTTACCAATACAGTAGTAAGGACAATTCTATAAGACTATATATGACCTAATGGTCTTATTTTATGAAAAAATATTCTCAATCTTAGAGCAAAAATAAAATTGTTTATATAAAATGCTTGCATGAAAATAATATATAAAATTGCATCAACACCACGCTGATTTTAGTTTCCTTGCTCACAGTATAATTTGCAAGGTACTTTATCTCTTGCACATTAAGCAATTTGTCAAAAACAAGAAGATTAAATTGTTCTTGCAGGGCTGATATGTGGACACAAGTGAAACCAATCAAGGTATTGCCTCCGCATAACCATTTGTCACCTTTCCCTTGACAGACTATTTCTATTTCTGCCTACAAATATGGAATTTCACCACATTAAGAGAAATACAAAACTCAGCAATATTTTAACATGATTTAAAACTCATTTTTACACTAGTTTCCTATAACCTGATGAAAGCACCTAAAAAAAAGAAAACCATAACTTTGTGTTGCCTCTTTCAGTGTGTTAATTCCTTCTGTGGGTGTTGTATAAGTTACTAATGGGTGCTCTAATATAGTAATACAGTTACTTTTAATTACTCTGATTGATCTAACAGACATTGCCAACTTTTTGTTATTAGCCAAGCATACTGCATTCTGTTTCATAGACACAAATTACTTTTCAAAAGGGTGCTACATTTATGGCTGAACAGCATCATCATCATCATCATTTATTTATATAGCGCTGTCAAGATACGCAGTGCTATTTAGCATGGCTTCTTTGTGCCCATGATGTTGATTTTTATACATCATGCACAATGGGGTCATTTATCAACACTGGGCAAATTTGCCCGTGGGCAGCTACCCATATCAACCAATGAGTGAATTCAAAAGAAAAGGAAAAAGAATGACCCTTCTAGTTGCACTCATTTTCTTTTGAATTTACTCATGTTTCTTGGCCCTGCATAACACTAATTTGTTTTTCTGTATTCCATCCAAAGGAAGGCGCTACCTACTCCTTTTTTTTTTTGCATACATGTCCATAGCAATCAATCACTGATTAGCTTTTTAAAGCCAGCTGCAAGTAGAACAATGAATGCAACGATTGGTTGCCATTGGTTACTGCCCATGGGCAAATTTGCCCAGTGTTGATAAATGACCCCCAATGTCATTGAAATTTCAAAACTATATTCTAAGTACAAATTAACATTAGTAGTAAAAGAAGCTAACCTAATAGCATTTTTATTGATACTTGTCTGATTTTCTATATTTCACCACCATTAGTGATTGACTTGCACAGACTCTTTGGGACGAAAGAAACCTTTGGGATGAGGGATCAAAAGTTGAAGCTTTCACTAAAAAATCTATAGTTTAATGTGCCATTAGATCTAAAATTAGGACCTTGAGCTCTGTAGTTCTCTAGTTTAATTTCTGTGATAAAAACACAGACTGCATGTTCCTATGAATATTCTGTAAGAAGCCCATCCTTTTCATATTCCTCTTCTATGGTAAGTTCTACTGTTTCACCAGACCTTTGCCTGCTCTGTCGCCAGTGTCTAATACACCTGAATTTTGTTTTAATTTCTAAATTAGACTGTTGACACTGCAAACAATTCACTCTGTCATGTAAACTTTAATTCCTGAACCAACAAGTGTATTTTTTAGTTGTAATATTGGAGTGTAGGCAGCCATCTCAGGTCATTTTGTCTGGTCATGTGGTTTCAGAAAGAGCCAGTGCTGCACTATGGAACTGCTTTCTGACAGGCTATTGATTCTCATATTCAATGTAACTCAAGGAGTCGCAGTGGGACATAGATTTTTACTATTGAGTATGGGCCTGCTGATGGGCTGCTGGGGGAAAGGGAGGGGGTAATATCACTCCAACTTGCAGTGTAGCACTAAAGAGTGACTGAAGTTTATGAGCACTTGTCACATGACTAGGGGTACCTGGAAACTTACAATTTTCTAGCCCCATGTCAGATTTCAAAATCAAATATAAAAAATCTGTTTGCTCTTTTGAAAAACAGATTTCAGTGCAGAAGTCTACTGGAGCAGCACTATTAACTGATGCATTAAAATGCATTAAAAAAAATTCTCATGACGGTATCCCTTTAAAGGATTAACTAACTTCCCCATCCTTTACATCAGGAATTCTTCTTCAGTCCCAGGGGTCTCTCTTAACAGATCAGTCACAGATCTAGACATCTATATACTGTAAATTGGAAGTTTAGTCACAATGTCTAGCTATAATCCAACATTAAAATTAAACAGTACCTAGTAGTGATAAGGCTAAAACAACTGTACTTGCCCCACTCATCCTAGCAGCTTTTTAGTTCAAATGGTAGGCACTTGTAGGCATTTAAAAAGGTCAATGGCACACAATGGTTTACTAGCCAAGTATTTAATAGTTCTGGGTGGCTAGCAAAGTAACTGAAATTGCTTCCAATTAATTTGTTTATAACAATGAATGTGTACTAACCAACAGGGCCGCCATTAGAAATCACAGGGCCCCTCACGCCTAAGCCCCACCCCATATCCCGCCCACTCCACATCACAGTTAAAAGACCACACAGACATCAGCTCCTAAAAAAGTAACCCCTCCACACACACAAGTTATAAAAAGCTATAGATGGTCAGGGCCCCCTTATAAGTTAAAAAAAAATTAAAAAATTTTTGTTTTAATTTTTTTTAAAAAAAAAACATTGGTGGCAAGGGCCCCTTTTTTTTTTTTTTTTAAAAAAAATCATCATTACCAGCCTAAGCATTTTTAAATGTTTGTCCTATATACTGTATTTTTAATATATAAAATGTATACATTATTAGTTTCTTGAGCAGCCTTGGCTTAATTTTATCATTTTATTAAAAAAGCTATTTTAACAGTTTCTCCTATTTATATGATGGATTTGCCAATTCTGTAATCTGAATTCAGCTCTCGATTAGGAACGGAAGGAAAAGCATTAAAAAATCATTTTCTAAACTGAACTTCAAGGTCATGAGAGCTTCAAAGGTCATAGATAATAATTCAAGCCGGATAATGAGTTTGCTTATTAAATATTTGTTAATGCAAGAAACTTATATATGCTTTGTATTATTGATCAGGAAAGATAAAGAAACATTTTGCAGATTGATTATGTCATCTTATTTTCACAATGGCATTTATAAGCATCCATCTTTGATTTCACATGCTCTTTAATGGAGAAATTCACAGCATGTTGAATTTCCTTTTCAGAACTAAAATACCTTTTGTTGTTTATGAAATGTTAAAAAGTTCAGCTGTACAATACATACAAGACTGAGGCATACAAGGTGAGGAAGCTCTCAAAATTATAAAAAAAAACATTAATATTAATTACATCATATATTTTAGACGGTGAAGAGCAAACAGACACTTTAAATCATCAGTTTTATATTTATGTATAACTGCAAAATGCATTCCTCCACTGTGTAAAGTAATCTCTGCCTCAATGGGGGCAAGGTAGGTTATTGAAGGTACTCTTGAGCCTCTAAAGAATCCTTGCCTGTCACTTGAAACATCGCTATACATCGTAACTACCCAGACACAGATGCAGTCGCACAAGTGCTTTTGACACAAACAAACTCTTGCCTGGGCACCCCACCTCTGAACTTATACTCAGATAGTCCCCATAAAGGTGCAACCCACCTGTATGGCCAACAGAAAGAAGACGCAACAAGGTGTGTGAACTAAAACCCTGACTCAGCTCGCCAGATCTGTTATAACCTACCTTGCACAGCCCACAGCTATACTATACCACCAACACCCATTATGGAATCACAAGACGATTATTTCCCAGGAAATAGATCACATGAGCTCCTTGAGGTGAATCAACACAAAGTAGGTACCCTTAATCCTGATGGCTCTGTTGGACCAATTCAAAGGAATAGTTCAGCGTGAAAATAAAAACTGGGTAAATAAATAGGCTGTGCAAAATAAAAAATGTTTCTAATATAGTTAGTTAGCCAAAAATGTAATGTATAAAGGCTGGAGTGACTGGATGTGTAACATAACAGAACATAGCCCGACTTCCTGCTTTTCAGCTCTCTTGGTTTACACTAACTGGTTACCCTTCCCTCACCCCTGTGGCTATATCCCCTAAATACCACATCCATTTTATTAAATTTAATTCAAGATTCAAAATGTTATTGCACTTTTATTTAGGTACAAAGTACATGTATACAGTACACTGAAATTCTTACTTGAATGCCTTCTTCACAGACTACACAATTAACACTCAGTTGAAAATTATTAAATTAAAGTTACAATAAAGTTCTGTCTTCTTCTAAATACATTCAATTTACAATAAGTCCTATATACTCTAGCTAACATGTGCTAGTATCAAAATGACCATAACCATAAAGTGCAAATGTAAAATGAAGTGTTTAATAATCTTTAGCATTTGCAGTTTATATTAGCAATACTGCACATACGTATACTGAAACCATAGCTATGCAGGTAGGTTATGGAAAATTTTAACACATTTCTTGGGGTTTTAGGGCCATGTTTTTATGTGCAATTACAGTTTGGCTAATAAACTTACTGTTTAAGCTGCAAGTCTCAGTTCCCCCAAGAGACCCACTCATCTTATCAGTTGTTACAATTGTAACTAATTGCAGAGGCTGAGTATTCTGGGATCTCTGCCAAAAGCCTTTTATTTAATTAAGTTTCAAAAACTTTGTATATTTTTCTGGCGTTCTGTGAAGGAAACTAAAGGTAAATGCAAGAAATATTAATAAGAATCTGGAACTGAGCTGTCAAAATTGTGACTATCCCCTGAAAACAAGACACTTGGGAGGTATGCAACTGCTATTCCTGGGTGGGAACAAGATTTCCAGTGTGGAACTGCGCAAAGGATACCTTTGTAGGGTTTTCTTTTCCATTTTTGTATTGGTTTGCTGGTGACAGTACAAGACACTCTTCAAGAACCTGAAGGTAGATACTAGATTTTGAAATTGTTGCTAAATGAACACAGAGTTACCCTGGTTAACTACTATGTGCCTACTGTAAACCAGTAGAAATTCTTAACTATGCTTTTACAACTGGTAACTGTGGATGGAGGTCTAATAGTTTGCAGCAATTCAACTTAATCTTAGATACAGACAGGGATCACCAGACTCACTACTGTCAAGCCTTAACCACTGACGCTGAAATCACAATAGGTGTTAATATTTCTGCAAATTTTTCCTCTCTCAAAGTTATTTACCCTAAGGCTATGAAGGCTAAAGCTGCTCTCAGCCTATGTACTTTTGCTCCCTGTCCCTGCTCTATTGATTTGAATCTCATCAGCCTGCGTGTACACACACAGTGGAACTGAAGCAGAGGTCAGCACAGAGATGCCTACTTTTGCATATTTCGGCTGACCTCAGCTGCATGTGCGCAGGCAGGCTGATCAGAGAATTGGCATCAATGCTTTCAGTCTGCGCTTTTTCTGCTGCTTGAGAGAAGCAGATCTGCTCCCTTCTGCAGCTCTATTTATCTGCACTGAAAAGTAAGCTTCCACTTGAGTGCAAGTACACGGAGCAGAGGTTAGCCCCAAAATGTCTGCTTTATGGCAGCGACATACAGTCTGATTCAGGGGGGATAAGTCGGACAGCGACAATTCTCCTCTGCTTCGGGGTGAAAGATCTCCCGGAACTGCCTTCCCGCCAGCTAGAATGTAAATCGCCAACGGGATGGCGCTGGGAGCGTCTGGTTTTCCAAAGAGGAGATTTCTTGCAGGGCGACTAATCTCCACTCCTTTAACTGCACTCAGATGAAAGCTGTACTTTTCAATGCAGATAAACATAAGGAAGCAGAAAAAATGCAAAGGCAATGCTCCTTGTCCCCTCAGCCTGACACAAGCTAGGCCACGTACTAACTACATGTCCTTCATCTTCCTCTTGTGACTGGGATCCTGTGTGAATCTTCTTCCCATGACACACACTAAGGGCATCGACACGTGTGGTTTTTCGGCACGGAAATGCGGAGCGGTTTTTAAAAAAGCCAACTGCCACATAGATACACTAACCTAGTGTGCCATTGCCTAAGCTTGAAACCGCTTAGTGCAGGAGTGCCCATACTTTACTAATGAGGGCTCTACTTTTAGTGATGATGTCCCATTATGATCTACATCCATAAAAGCATTGTTAGCATTCTGTTCCATGGAAAGTATTACTTAAATATTATATTGTTTTATATTGCTATTTTTAAGGAACAATTATTTCTTATGTAATCTTAGCATAGTAAATAATATGAATGAAAAGCATGAAATATGAAGGTGATTTAGACAAGCTGTTGGTTGACAGTGTCTTGAGATCTACTGATCAACAGCTAAAGGTCTACTGGTAGATCCCGATGTAACTTTTGGGCACCCCTGGCTTAGTGTATTTACGCAACGGTTGACTTTTTTTTAAAAAACTGTGCCTTGTTTCTGCACGGTAAAATCACCCTTTTATACACTTTATAAGCACCTCCCCACTTTTCAAAAATTCTATGAAACAGTTTTTACTCTCTAGATGCCCCTGTACAGTACTGTAATTACAGCTGTTAACTTTCTACATAACCCTAACAACAAATTTGCCACCCTCTTACATGTGAGGCAGGCCTCTGTGTACTTGAAATGCCAGGACTTATTTTGAATCTCAGTCTGGACCTGTAAGATATCTATTGTCTGGAATCTGGAATGCATAGGATCTTTTTCTTTTTTTTTCAAATAATGGGTCTTTCTGTACTTTGCCCAATCCTTAAATCTAATAAAGAAACATTTGCCTACCATCCAATACTGTTTTATTGTTCTAGAGAAAAATAATTATTTGTTTAAATAGGTTTCTCTGGGGGATAATGCATCTCAATATAAAGAAAGGAGAATAGGGAAAGAGAGGTATCCTTTCCTATATTTTTTACACCATACGTGTCTTGCATTACCAGTCTCTTCACTGTATTACTGGATGCCTCAGCTGCTGCAATAACAACATTTCAGTATAAAGTGCTTATGTCACCTTTTAGTTTTCCTCCATCAACTTTAGATTGTGTCACCTCCTCCCGGCCACCCTCTCTTTCTGACAAACACTGCAATCTTTTGGTCCATTTGCTAAACCTGGAAATGTCAGTCACTTCTCCTTTTGCTCTTCTAAGCAGTTCTCCAAGTATTTCCTTTATGTTTTATTAATGTCATGTTGCACATAAATAAGAACACATTATCTATAATGATATTTGTAACAAGTTTTTATATGAAATTTTTTGTAGAATTGGAAACAGTAGGTACAGGACAAATCATTTGTATGCTGTTCACCAGTGTAGCACCTAGTTTTTTTATTTACACTATGCAGCAAATAATTGAGAATATGATTTATCTGTATTAATAATTGTGATATATAACAGATTATGATTTGTGTCTTTTTTTGCTGAAAACCAAGAGAGTTTCAGTAATAAATGTAAAGTTTTTTTAAATAAAAATATATTATTGTAAACCATTTGTGCTATGTTGAATTCTACCAGTAGATGGTTGCAACTAGAGACCTGCACCAGGTTGGGGACCAGCAGAAGTGGTCAGGATTCCATCATAAAAACCCTTATGTCCTGTAAAGGAGGTCCACAGGTTCTCAGCTGAGGTAGTCATATAGGCTGTGGGCATCTATAAAGCATAAAACAGGACGAACAACTGAAGTACCCTGTGATTTTGCAAAATAGTTATGTCACTTCCAATTCCCTTGCCCATCCAAAATACTGATATCTCTTTCAGTTTATAGTGACTTTCAGCAGGGGGCAGATCGGTTATAGGAAGGCACTTGTTAGGATGAGTTTGGTTATGTAGATCCATCAGGGTGCGTCGATTTGAGTCGGATCATGGGTGTGTGGGTTCTGGTTAAACAATGGTCTGCTAATCATACACCAGTTAGGGGTCTCAGTGCTTAAGTGTAGGTTACTACATCTCTCCAGTGAAGGATGGAGAGATGAAGTGCTAGATACATCAGAAGGAGTAGGAAGAAGTGGCACCTCTCTAAGGTGGTCCCCTTAATGAGGGCAGGAACTGGGGCTGGCAGAAGAAGTGGCTGCCAAGGGTGCAGGTCTTGGGCACAACATAGAACATGGGCAGTTAGTTAATGTCAGGGGGGCTATTTACTATCAAGCTACTGGCGGGGGTGTAGGTATGGGTCAGTATGCTAGGGAGGTTTGCCAGGCACTGCCCTAAACAGCTCAGGCTACTCAATTCTGATATGCTTGCATATTGAACTTATTCAAACACCTCATTGCTAGTTCCTGATTTTACAAGAAAAATCATGATATCACAACCTCCCCCCCCCCGCTTTAACTCTAGCTATACAGTTGCTGGGTATGCGTAGAGCTCAAAACCTATGTGGCGATAAATATACCTGGGCCACATGTTACTCAGTTTATGCTATTCCAGCTCAAGGGCAGAAAAAAGAGACAAAAGAAAAGCAATAGGAGAGGTTTAGGGTTGTTTTCCTTAGAACAGATATCCAAATGGACAAAGGTAACCTTGACCCATGAACATGTGGTGTAGCTGATCATTGGTCCACACGGAAAAAGTTGGAAATTACAGTTTTTCAGTGTCACGGAGCAGCTCTACCTCCAGGCACATACGGAACTCCCACAGTGGGTTGATATACAAGCAATTACTTGTCCTCATTACATGAAAAGTCCTTCATTTATAATTGCAGGTTGTAAAAAAAATGCACATTCATACAGGAATGAAAGGGGTTAATCTCCTTAAAATTAACTTTAAGTATGACATAGAGAGTGATATTCAAGACGGTTGGGGGTTTATCAAAGTCCGAATTTATCTCAATATTTTCTGCTACAAACTCAGATCAAATCTGCTCAGTTTTTTTACGCTTATTTATTATTACATTTTCCCAAAAATTTGATTTTCACAATTTTTTTTTGGAATTTTCACCCGAAAACTCAGAAAGCTTTGGGGTATTGCACGAAACCCAGCGCACATCAAAAATCATTGAGAATTCTCCAATTGACTTATATGCAACCTCGACAGGTCTGAGATGCCAGATTTTCAGATTCAGACTTTACCATCCTCAGGGTTTAATAAATTCAAAAAAAATTTGATTTTTTTTAAAAGTCTAATTTTATAACAAAAATGTTTGATAAGAAAGAAATAAAAGCAAAAACTGTTGAAATTTGGTAAGAATTGGTTGTTCTTTAACATACTAAAAGTCCTTCTCTCTTGAAAAGATGACACAGAAATGAATGGAGCAACACAGACACAAAAATAAGTTCAATCCTTCAAATCATGAAAATATAAGTAAAGTGCAATAGAAGTGAAACTGATCTGGTCAATTTTACTACAAGCATACAAAAGAGAGGGGTTTGATAAATGCACATTCCCATGTCCCATTTTCAAAAACAAAGTTTTAGTTACAAAGTTTTAATCAAAAAAATTGTTAAGCCACCATACCATGTCAAGATAAACCCATATGGTGGTCCTAAATATTTACTTTTATTTTTATCACAGTCTGATACTTTCCCACTGTAACTTTGATAGGGTATAGATCTCCAAGACCAACACAAATTTTTAAAGACATAGAAGCACTTTTAAAAGGACAAGTTTGGTTTGTCCTTTCTTCATGCAGAATAGCTCCGCTAAGTACCAATATGCAAAAAGTGGGTTGTAGCAGCAAGTAAAGGTCCCCCAACTTTTGTTTTACTTGTGAGCAACATTCAGATTTAAAAAGAGTCAGGGGGAAATACAAGCATGGACAATGTTCCTGGAGGTGCCAAATAAGTCCTGTGATTGGCTATTTGGAAGCCCCTATGTGGACTGGCAGCCTACAGAAGGCTCTGTTTGGCAGTACACTCAGTTTTTATGCAACCAAAACTTGCCTCCAAGACAGTGATTCAAAAATAAGCACTTACTTTGGGGCCAATGATAGCAACATCCAAGGAGTTTGTGAGCAACATATTGCTGGTTGGAGATCACTGCTACGGTACTTGCACCATGATCTGTACACCAATGTTTCCTTGGTGTGTTGCACCTACATGCACATCTAGTGAATTACACTAATTCCATGATTGTTGCTGCAAATACAGCAAAAGCTACTGCAGTAGCACTGAAATGCTTTATTGTGGGTAAGAACATGGAAATCTGTGTCCATTTATGTATATTGCATCTGCATTTATAATTGAACCTTAGTATTTTCATCAGTTGTTTTATTCATTCTTATAAAGGCTGTGGAGATCTCCTACAAGTTATACTGGGGTTTGCATGTTCTTTAAGGAATACTAAATTCTACTAAATTCATTTCAGTAACCAACACTATAACATTCTATCCTAAAGCAGCAACAGAGTAGCAGCAAGAGGTCAGATTTATGTTGTAGAAAAACAAACATTTTGGTTTAAAATGGAATAGTTAGTGGTGCATCTCCCAGACATGTCAGGCCCCTCATTTTAACCTACTGGATTATCTTATTTATATAGAAACCAGATATACTGTTAACCTATCTATTTCATACTATGAAACACATAGGACAAATTCCTCATATATGGTATCTGGGCTTTATCTCTACTGCCCTCAAGTGTCAGCTTTAAATATGGAATCTGGAAAAAAAAGTTAAAGGTGAAGTTCATTTTCAAATAGTATGCTATAAATAATATTTATGTTTTCTTTATGTTTTCCATTTTTTACACATATAGTTTTATATAATTAGTTTTTTTCTGTTGATCTTTCTCTAAGCCATCAAATATGAGATTTCCTACCAAGGCCTGGAGCTGTTTATAACTGGCACCCTAAATTGCTATAATGTGTGTGATTTCCATAGGCTCAATTTACAATGCTGTGCCCTGCATCCATAATGTTAGAAATGAGTAGCAGGACTCAGTATTGCCAAGCATAATCTTACCTAGGGAAAGATTTTAAGATGATGAAGATGTCAGAATTTGTTACTGGATTATTCCTGTCTTGAGAAAAGGCAGAGAGATAGACCATGAGAGCAGATATACTTAATGTGGATTTGTACGAGAGGCCTGCAAGGGAGCTTTTATGTGCGAGACACCACCACAGAGGAAAAAAATAATTGAAAAAAATAATTGAAAAAGGAACGAGTGGTAGGATTTTTTGCAAAGGTATTAAAGTACAATTTTCAGTTTTGTCTAAGGGTAGAACTACACGAGCGTGTTCAATTAGATTCTGGCGGATCCGACGCACTGCGCCAAACCGCAGGCATCAAGTCAGATGCAACGGAAAATAAGGTAAGAAATACAAATGTTGGATCTTGTAACATGCAGCACCTGCATCCGACAGTCGTGTCGGATGAACGCAAGAACACCATCCGACATTGCTATTGCTTAACTTATTTTCCGTCGCATCCGACTTGACTCCTGCGCTTTGGTGCATCCCGTCGGATCTGCCAGAATCGCGTTGAAGATGCTCGTGTAGTTCTACCCTCAGTTTACACTCTGTTTGATTATATCATCTTGCATGTTTTGGGCCATGACACGGAAAACACATAGGGGCACAGGAACTTGGACTAACAGAACACAGACTAGATCAGGCTCAAGAGCTTTGCTGATCAGGTAATTAAGAAATGCAAGAAGCCATCTTAAAAGACCCTAATTGCTTAATAAATAACAAAGCAAACAGATGAAAAGAGGCAACAGGGAGAGATACTGGAAGTACATCAGGAACACTGACCAGCACCAGCTCAAAAATCCCCCAATGGCTCAGAAGGTTAATGCAGGAGCCGTTCAGTGTTTGATTCCTCCTTATTGGCCTAAAACAGTTACTTACTCAGTTTATCCTCTCTAAAATCTATCCAACATGCCACTGCAAGTCTCATGCACCTTACCTGTGAAACCACATCTGCTACAACTCTCTGCAAATCCCTGCACTGACCACGAGTACAGTACATGTTTACATCAATTATAAAATCCTAACCCTTACCTAGTTACTTCTCAATTTAACAATGTCCCACATTACATATCAAACTTCATGTCTAGATTCACTCCAAATAGACCATATATTGCTCCTCTTATGACTTTCCTGTTCCCTAATAACCTTCTAACATGCTTGTCTTCCTCAGAACCCTCCTTGTGATATTCAATACCCCACAACAGTCCCCTGTCTGAAGCTGAGCTTTAAATGTTCCATTACATGCACACTAACACTGATCTTGATATAACACTAACCCTAATATTTCTCCAACATAAACTTCCTATAAAACTACAAATTTTTATATTCTGTGCTTTTAAAATAAGTTAAATAATAATGATTTCGCCCTGACTCCACCCACTCCCGCCCCGACTTGCATCCTCCTTCCTCATCACAGGTAAGAGAGCAGCTGGAGGAAGGGTTTTCTATTAGCTATAGGGGAAGCAGGCCCCACA
Organism: Xenopus petersii; assembly: GCA_038501925.1. Lineage (NCBI taxonomy): Eukaryota > Metazoa > Chordata > Amphibia > Anura > Pipidae > Xenopus > Xenopus petersii. The sequence continues at coordinate 61,395,464 of CM076672.1, forward strand.
TTCCTGCCCCCTGTTCCCCCTGCGACTGCGGGGTCTGCTTCCTCTATAGTTACACCACTGCTGCTATCAAAGCTTCTAGCTACTGAAATAGAGCATAGGGTAGAAGTACTTAGAAATGTAAATCCACACACACAGTTCCATAAAAGTGTTGCATTTTTCCCCTTGGTAAAATTAAAATATTATTTGATTGATTTTTGCTTTTTAAACTGCACAAAATAAGCTGTGCATAGAAGATATCCTTGAACTAACCACTGACAGAATTTTAGAATTTCTCTTCAATCCATATAGCCGTGAACTCCTGGAACTGAAAACATGTTTGTATGAATTTGACATTTTGTTATGCCTTGGCAGGAAATTAACAGAATGTTTTTTACTGCATTTTTGGGCCAGGTGCCCTTGCCTTGGCATTGCCATCACTTAACTGGCCACTCCAGGAGATCAGCAGGAGTCACATCACTTTGTTGCTGTAAAATGACAATGTGATAAAATATCTCAATGACAACTGATTAATTCATTGTTTCCCTGATTAGTGTATGATGCAAATGGCTGCAGGCTGCTAATGCTAACAGGAATTCCTTTCTGCCACACACATGTTGGTGCACTGTGTACTCCTTTTAACTGCCAAAGAGGTGGACATCTTCAATTTAGGGCTATAGTACAGGACCTAGAAGACCTATGCCTTATTGTCTATTAATTATGACTGATGAGTAAGTGCAGCACTAAACAAGCATGGTAACCTTATACTGTATGGGGCAAATTTACTAAAGGGCCAGCGTGACGCCAACGGGCACTGGCGTAACTTCGCTAGCGAAGGAGATAGACTCTAGCGCTACTTCGCACTTTTACGCCAGGAGAAGTTTCGTTCTGGTGAAAGAGTGTTACTTTGCAAACGTTACCTGTTCCGCCTGACTTGCCTTCGCCAGCTCAGACCAGGTGAAGTGCAATGGAATGTATAAGGCTTCTTTAATTTTTAGTTGAAAATTTTTCTAAGTGGCAAAAAACACTGGCGTCTTTTAGTTTATTCAGGGTGATAGGCTGCAAAAGTCCGTAAAAAATGTTTTGGGTACCTGGGCTTCCCCATACATTTCCTACCATATGGCACATAAACTATACACTGGGCACATGTGTAGGGCATTATAACAACTTTATTTTATTTTAAAAACTTCTATTGTTTCCACTGGCTGTGGTTTGTGTCTCCTCTGTTTTTCTAACCTGTAAGGTCTGTTTCTATACCTCGTCCTTGGTATTGGCGTTCAGTAGAATATATAGTTAGTGAAACAGTCCAAGGTCGACGCAGAACTTTGCTGCAAACATCTCTTTATTCACACAACATGTTTCGAGCAAAACTGCCCTTTGTCAAGTGTACAAATTACCAATTAGCACACCATCTTTATGGGAAATAGGTGGGAGGGGAAACAACAGTGGGTGTAACAATACAATTTTGTTTAGGGAGTTAACCCATTATTTACCCCCGGGGTCTAGTGCAACTATAAAACTACATTATTGCATCAACATCGTGTCATTATACAATGGTTATTAAAAGCAATCAATACCACTTAATAGAAAAAATAAAAAGTAAAACAATTTTTTACTTTAACACCTCCACAGTGTACAAAGTGCTTGTGTCTTCTTATAAATTATTATCCTTTAGTCATCAAAGCCGTGCTGGGTAAATCAACCACTGTTGTAGGCTTCGACACAACCTGGTTGGTAAAAACATATATACAATGAAAAGCCTAGTACTGCAATTATTTTGCCTAGTGGAGGATTCACTTGACACATTTGTAGCAAGCTATAGCCGCATTAACTATTTCGATTCGTCACCTATTAGCAACAATGTCATACACAGCCCTCAATTTAACTACTTAGTATTCAGCAGTGAACTAATTTTCTTACCTATTATAAGGTTAGGGCAGGATTCACTTGTATCTGTGGATTTGAAGCAGAATATATATAGTTAACTTGTTATAAAAAGCATTTCACACTCCATTGGTCATTCAACCCTGTTGGCTGCATGCTATCTAATTTCTTAATCCACACAGCTTCCCTCTGAAGGAGTGCTTTTTTTCTATCACCTCCTCTTGTTTGTTGTTTCACCACTTCAACGACTAACCTCCTTAACTGAGCTACATTGTGGTGGTGTTCAGCAAAATGTCGGGAGACAGCTGTATCTGTACTAGTGTTAGGGATAAAATTTCTTATATTCCCTTTGTGTTCTTTTATTCTTTCCTTCACACTTCTTGAGGTCTGTCCTATGTAGGCCTTCCCACAGGGGCATTTCAATAAATAAACTACTGAGCTTGTGTTACATGTAGCGTAATGTTTCATGTTGACATTATATCCTTTAGTGGGGTGACTGATGTGTTTACCTTTAATGACAGAAGAGCAGCATACACAATTAAGGCATGGGAAGGTTCCGACTTGAGGGGTGCTATGAAAAATTGTTTGCATCCTGCACTTGGTTTGTAGTTCGGCTTTACAAAGCTTGTCTTTAATCGACTTCCCTCTCCTGTAGCAAAACATTGGTGCTTGTTTGCAAATACTAGAGAGTGCCTTGTCAGTACATAAGATTGGCCAGTATTTTTTAATAATGGACTCAATTTCCCTACTTTGTTTACCAAATTGGCTAACAAAGGGTATCCTCTCCTGTCCTACTTTATTATCCTTCACTTTTAGTAGCTCCTCTCTAGGTATTTCCCTGACTTTCTCTATCAGTTTATCCAGTCTATATGGGGCATATCCCTTTTCCACAAATCTACCTTTTAAGGTTTGGGCAGCTTTATCATACCCTTCTTCTTTGGACGCTATTCTTCTAGCCCTCAATAACTGGCCCTTTGGGATCCCTTTGATACATTTAGGATTATGGAAGCTACCTGTATGTAACAAATTGTTTCGATCCGTTGGCTTACAAACAAATTTGTTACAATACCTCCCTCTTCGACTGTCATTTCTATGTCAAGGAAGTGTAACTTCTTTTTAGCAATCTCAGTTGTGAACCTTATAGTGGGGTGGCTCCTGTTCGCTTTCTCAACCATTTCCTGGAATAGCTTAACATCGCCCTGCCATATCACCAGGATATCGTCGACAAATCTCTGATACAACAAAATATGCTGCCTATACTCACTTGCTAGGAACATCTTTTTCTCCAACATATTAACAAATAAATTTGCGAACGATGGTGCGACCGCTGCCCCCATCGATGTCCCCTGGCATTGCCAAAAGAACTGTTCTCCAAATTTAAAGTAATTTTTTGTTAACACAATTGTTAAACAGTCAATTAGAAAATAGAGTAGACATAGGGGGATATCTGTCTCAAATAGCGCATTTTCTATGCAATCAATCCCCTCTAGCTGTGGGATTGCTGTAAATAAGCTTTCGATGTCAATGCTACAGAGGAAGCACTCATCATTTAAGCCAGTAATATCCTTCAATTTACATAGCAGATCTGTGCTGTCTCTCAAACATGTAGGAATTTGTTGCACAAGAGGTTGCAAATATGAATCCACGAATTTGGAAAGTGGTTCCAGCACCGACCCTATTCCGGATACTATAGGCCGTCCAGGGGGGTCATGTAATCTTTTATGTATTTTTGGTACAGTATACAGAACCGGTATACGTGGAAACGCTGTAGTCAAAAATTCCACCATCCCCTTATCAATTATGCCATCATTCCACGCCTCCTGGATCATATTGTCAACCTCTTTTTTGATTTGTGCAGTAGGATCATTATCTATTAATTTATAGTGTCCAGGGACTGCCAGTTGCCTCTGTATTTCATCTACATACTTGGCATTATCCATCACTACGATAGCGCCACCCTTGTCAGCCTTCTTTATCACCAAATTGGTGTTGTTCTCTAAGGACTTTAGGGCTGTTCTTTCTCTTAGGGTGAGGTTATTCCCAGTGATTTTATTTTATTAAGGTTTCCCTGGGCTTGTGTAATGTACTGTATTTGCTGCAAAGTAGCCAATGTTAGCGCAACTTCGCTTCGCTTGGCGCAGTAACGCTAGCGGAACTTCGCCAGAGTTCAGCGCGTGGACGCAACTTCGGATTTTAGTGAATTAGCATTGTCTTGGCGAATCTATGCCTGGCAAAGTGTTGAGCTGTGAGCGAAGCCGTCGCTGGCAAATTTACTGTGGTCAGTGAATTTGCTCCTTTATCTGTTTTTGATCTCCAGTTCATTTCAGGGATTCCTTTGTACTCAATGGCTACATTATATTTCTATACAAGGAAAGAGAGGTGCTCCATTCATCAGGTGCAGTAAAGAAATCTGTTGCATTAAAAGTGTATTAATAGTAAAAGTATAGCACTGCTATTATAATACAAGGCCAGAAGGGGATGAACCAGTATTATGCTAGACTAGGGTACAGCATGGGTAAGGTTGCCTGGCCGGTAAAAATTATGGCTTATCCCAATGTTATTAATAGGGGAAAAAGAAATATATAGGCTGGTATTTTTTTCCAGAAAAGGTGGCAACCCTAAGCATGGGCCAAACAGTGGACTCTCACTCAGGGCTGGGCTCTCTGCTTGTAGTGAGAGTGTCACCAAAAATTTGTGGTTATATTGTGGCATTTAATTAATACAAAAATTCTTTATTTAGTTATTTATGCAGTAACTGCAGGTTAACAAGATAACTATGCAGATACAGTAATAATACAACAAAATGAGATATCAGCAAAATGGTCACAAAACAGTAGGTAATAATTCAGTAACCTTTAACAATATGGTCTCACCCAACCAGGTCTGCTAACAAAAAATAGAAAAAAACCTCCTTGTCACTGAGACCTCAATGCTGAGTTGCCAGACATTTACCTGTGTACAACCAGGGCACTAACTCACTAACCTCCTCTTAGAGCAATCATCCCCAACCACTGGCTCGTGAGTAACAGGTTGCTAATCAACTCCTTGGATGTTGCTCCCAGTGGCCTCAAAGTAAGTGTTTATTTTTGAATTACAGGCTTAGAGGTATAAAAATAAAAACCTGGTATATTGCTAAACAGAGCTTCCTGTAGGCTGTCAGTTCACATAGAGGCTACCAAATTGCCAGTCACAGCCCTGATTTGGGACTTTTTTCATGCTTATATTGCTCCCCAAATCTTTTTACATTTGAATGTGGCTCACAGGTATAAAAGGTTGGGGACCCCTGTGTTAGAACTACGGTCTGTCCAACTACCCTGAGTGGCACCTAGTGATTCTGACCCACTCCAGTAACACAAGCCGCTGATTTTCCTTCCTCGACGGGAGGGCGGTGGCGGACCCTGTAGGGGGGTGTGAGGGTCCCCTTGGGCAGTGCAGGGGTCCCTAGGTAATAGCCCTGGTGGGCCCTGCACCCACCAGTCCAACCCTGCTAAGAGTGGATTCTCCTGGGGGTTTTACAGAGGTTTTTACTGTCTCAATGGCTGTTTGTAGCAATTTTCTTTAAATCCCAGGAAAGGAAGTAACACCAAAATATGAAAGTTTTTTAAAATAATTAATATATAATATAATGTTGTCCTGCACTGGTAAAAGCTGTGTGGTTGCTTCGGGAAGAATAGTTACTGTGTAGCCATGGGAGCAGCCATTCAAGCTGGAAAAAAGGAGAAAACACACAGGCTACATAGCAGATGTTATCTGCTGTGTTATCTGCTATGTAACTTGTTCCTTTTCTCTTTTTTCCATCTTGAATGGCTGCTCCCATGGCTACAGAGCAGCTTGTTTATATAAACTATAGTAGTCTTTCTGAAGCAAACACAGAACTTTAAGGCTAAGGCCACACTAGGCGATAGCGCCGCGATTTGACTCGCGGCAACTTTTCGCCGCGACTTTTAAGCCGCAATCGCTGGGGAAACTTTTGCGCTGGCGTAGACGCGTTTTCGCCGCGAGTCAGATCGCGGCGCTATCGCCTAGTGTGGCCTTAGCCTAACCAGTGCAGAGCAACACTACATTATATTTTAATTACTCTTATACACTTTCAGTTTTTGGTGTTGCTGTTCCTTTAACTATGCTTTTAGATACATTAACTAATGATACAGTGACACCTACTGGCAAGATGTTAAAAATTTGACAAAATGAATTCATCCGGCAGAATACTTAATTGTAATCTTATGGGTTACACAAATATATATTTCTGTCTTTTATCATCATCCACTGCATTTGCTGAAACCAAAACAAGATATGATTTAGAGATAACCTGGAACTACCTATATGGAAACAGTGAACACATTTGTGTTTTCAAGATTTTAATGCTGATAAATTGAAAAGAAAATACATTTGTACACAGAGTTTTATGACCTTGTTGGTGTTGTGATTTCCATGGACATTTAGTACAATTTGCTACTATTGTACCCAGTTTGCAACAAGCAGTTAATCACATTGCATATGCATTAGGCTGGAGGCCACACTAACAGCTGCACAAAACCCAAACAAAAGCTCTTGAAATGTCTTGCAGGAATGTGCATGGAACTAAAATTAAATACATCAAGGGACATTTTCATCAGAATTATTTTTAACTCTGTGCCTCAAGGCAATGGGCAATAGTTAATTATGACAGCAGTTATACAGTCAACAACGAATTTACTAAAAAATTGTTTGTATGCTGTAGAAAAATGTTCAGCTTGCAGAATGGAGAATGTATCCTACTACACATATGTCTGTCTGCTTTCCCCTGGTCATGGCATTCTAGCTTTCTTTTTGGGCCCAAGATCAGTGAAAAAAGGGGAATCATAGAAAGCATGGACTTTTTAGAAATATAAGGACAAGCTTACTGCTTTCCATAAGGGTGCTCATGCTCCAAACCCTCAGCAAGGGGGGAATACGTACAAAAAAACTAAAAACGGGAAACTGGCACCAATCCGTCACCCCAAACAAATTTGATAGGTTAAGTAGAATCCAGGAGTCTCAAAATCTTAGTACAGTAATGCAAAAATCTTTATTATTTTATATCTTGTATAAAAAATAAAAGCCTGACGCGTTTCATGCCCCCACAGGGCACTTAATCATAGGCTAAGATCAGTGAACCAGTATCTTAGAACAGTGTTGTATTTAGCTAGACACACAGTACAAGACATGAATGTAACCTCCATAGGATCTTTATGCTTCTCTGGCCTGACCATTGGACCTTAGATTTCTTTCTCTAATCTCAACATTCTGTCTGAGCCTCCGGGACATAACAAGAGCTCATCGCCTCCCCACCCCACAGAAAAATTATCGGAAGGCCCAGTAAACATAGGCACTCCTGCTCGAGCTTCTCTGCAACCCCCTCCACATGGTTGCTCCGACGTGAGCATATCAAATAAAAGAAATAGAAATAGAGGGGTCTGCTTCCTCTATAGTTATACCACTGTGAGCCTGTCAACTAAGGTTGCCAACTTTTCTTGAAAAAAATATCAGCCTTTCTATATTTTTATGCATTTCCCCTATTGATAACATTGGGATCAAGCTTAATTTTTACCGAACAGGCCGGTAAAATACTGGGCAGGTGGCAAACCTACTCTCAACATATTATATATTATATAACTGTCCCACTATATTGTACCTCATTCTTACCATTCCTGAAAACTGGGCATATGTTCACAGTGGCGGGAAGGGGGTTTGGGTAAATCAGAAAGGTCAATAAAACCATTGAAAACCACATTGATTTTAATATAAGTAACATTATGAATGTGTAGGGACCCATAGGGTACTAATGTCCCTATGGCTTTAAATCCCTATACTTCCTGGTTCCCTTAGTTCCTGGGTAGATGCCCACATATTTCAGTATTGGTCAAGAGGATCTATGACCACTTCCTGTCATACTGTAATATAGTGCTTGAAAAGTGGTGGATCTTCCTCTTTGGCTCCTGGTGTCTGGCCCATCCGGATGTTTCCACTGAGCCTGGGTACAACAAGGCCCAGTAAAGCCAGTTTACCCTAGAGGGACCTGAACCTCTAGTGTGGAAGTCAGGGAGCAGGGACCCCATGAATGAGCTATTTGTCATTTCTGAGATTATTTTCTAAAAATGAAATATTCCAGTGACACTTCACACTTTGACAGGGACCCATTTTGTGGTTCTGCATTACGTAGCACCACTGGCAATAAATAAGATGGACATAAGCTGCTGAAGGTGCATGTACTGTGGCTGTAGGTGAAAATATCTAGGTTTATAGTAACAAACAATGTTGGTGTATGGTTTTGTACAGTGAAATAATATAAATAATTTCGGCGGGTGCTGAAATCACCGTACATGGTTCTATTGCAGAAATATGGATTTAATCACTAGATATTTCTTACAGTTCTTCTTGATTGCTAGTGCCTTTCCACTCATCTGGTACTGTATATTGCAGTGGTTTTGGGACAACCCTTAGCATATTCTGTATCATGCCAAATTGATGCCATTTGCACATTGCACATAAAAGAAAACAAATTGTGCTGTTTATAATACCAGGCCTGGGCTGGCAATCTGTAGATTCTGGCAAATGCTAGTGAGGGTAGGGTCAGACTAGGGTGTGCAAGACCCAACAGGGCTGCTACCTCAGGGGCCCAAACCCCCCCCTGGGGCCTCCGCTGCTCACCCACTGCCAGTCCTTCCCCCCAGTACACATGAGGGGGGAGTGACGGCAAAGGGTAGGAGGGTGCCTTTTTCCAGGGTCCCGCTGGCCCAGTCTGACCCACAGTGAGGGTGCTGTAAGATGCCACAGATACTATTCCACTATTTATTGGACCTGTGGGAGGTGTTGTGACCTCTGTGTACCCAAAATTCCAGGGTCTGTTTTTTATCTTAGTCTGGACTTGTACAATACGAATGACACTTAGAGGAGAGGGAGCATGTAAATATCCTAGAATTCTTGGTTAAACAAATGCATCAAGTGATCCTGTCGTGGCTGACTTCCACCAACATCGCCTTTCGCTTCCATCATGCAACAGTCGTCTTTCACTTCGGGAGGAGCCATCTGCTACTCCACCAGGTCTTAAAGTGAGAGAACCACGGCGAGAGTTCAGGGCAGACATGGAAACCATAACATGCAACAGGAGGAACGGGGTTAGAGTAAAGCATAATTGTAAAACAGGCCCGGGGACAGTATGGAATCAGGAGCCAGAAGTGTAGTCTAGGACACAGGCCAGAGTCAAACCAATCAGAAAACGCAGTACAAAGTTAGGATCTGGAAGAATAGTCAGTGCAGGCAGCGAATAAGCAGAGGTCAGAGACAGGCAAGGCTTAATAACATGAAACCAGACAAAAAGCGCACTCAGGAACTATCTCACAATAGACGCTGGGCACTGAGCAAAAGGACGAGGCACCTTTAAATATTAGAATTTCATGGCAAGCGCGATTACATCACACACATGCTGAAATGCGTGGTATTTTACCTTGCATCCCTGCTGAGGGCTCTGTTACCTATTCTAACAGACAGTCCTATAACAATGGAAATTAGAACTTCACAGAAGCCATCGCAAGATGAGTTTGCCTACAAATTCCTAAAATAAGTGGCACAGTCAGGTATCAATGGCATGCCAAACCCAGACTTCCTGAAATTCCTGGGGGTAGTGATAAAAATAGGAGCTATGGTTTTTATTCCGCTTGTAGCATTTCCCAGCAGCACATAGATTCCTGAAATTCTGTCCCAGCTCAGGATTGAACAAATGGTACAGAAACACGTGCTGCAAGTTACGCTGCACAATGCTAAAAAGAACACAACCCTCCTGCACCGTAGAAAAGGAGACTGGATAGGGTTTCACAACACACTACAAAATAAACGTAGATTGTTATTAAAAAATACACATGGCTGATTCAGTATGGATTGAAATGTTTCAAGAATCCTGTATAAAGGAGACAATTTAAAATGGTGCACCCACTGATTTGTGTGTGTTTGAAAAATGAAATGCAAAACATATGACTAATAGATATACACAATTATTATTATTCAGTTCCTTATTGCAATACAAAATGATGTCAGTGTAGGGCAAATGAATAAAGCCATGAATATAGGGGGCATGATACTTATTAATTATGGATTTATTTAAAGTGGAAGTATAATTCCTTGTTTAACATGAGTTTAATGAATAGGGCTTTTGCTGAACATACTTTTTCCCTACTGTTTTAATCAGAAAAAATCAATGTTTTTTGCTATTTCTTGAACTAAACAAGACAAACTGGGAAACTGAAAACAATTTATGTTAGGTCCTTGCAAAGGTTCTAACATATTCTTACGTTTATCATTTTGGAGAGATACTTGCACAAACAATATTCAGGGTTGGTCCACTTAGCCTAAACCAGCCAGATTGTATGTTTGTATATCTACAGGGCTGTGCGATTCTAATTAGGCAAACAGGCCTGGAGTATTATATTCACACTGCGGCATTATAGCATTGAATCCTGAGATTGAGTCCAACCCCGGCACAATCTGTGGGATGTTTGTATGTTCTTCACACAGGGAATAATTATCAATCTCTGTAAAGCACTACATAAAGATGTTGGTTCTATAGAAATAAAGCATAATAAATCATTTTGATTTCAGTATTTTCAGCGTTATAAAAAGTTAATGGAGAAGGCTACTACACAATCAACAAACCTACATGTCTTAGGGCATTGACACACGCTCAGATTCGGGGAGATTAGTCGCCCCGAAGAAGAGGAGATTTGTCGCTGGGCGACTAATCTCCCCGAATCTGAGCGTGTCTCTGCCCTAAGGAATATAGCATTATTGATTGTGTAGTAGCCTTCTCCACTGCCAACTGGCTCCTGCCGGCTAGAATGGAAATCGACTGCCGGATGGCAATCAGTGCGCTCTGTTTTCCGAAGTCGCCCGTAGTTGCCTCACGAGGAAACTTGGGGCAACTTTGAAAAACGAAGCGATCCAAGTGCCATCCACAAGCAATTTAGATTCTAGCCGGCTGGAGGCAGTTCAGGGAGATTAGCCCCGAAGAAGAGGTGATTTATTACCGGGCGACTAAATCTCCCCGAATCTGAGTGTGTCTCTGCCCTTATAATTTAAGTATCAGAAAAGATACTAAAATTATAAGGCTATGTGTAGAATTGCTGCCATTTGGCTCAAGGCACTAAACATCTGAAAGCCAGACTGTCTGACTAAAACAGGTGCTATTAGCCCTCTGTCTGACACAAAATAATAGTGATGAAATGCCTGCATCTATGTGTTGTACGTTAAACAACAGCTCCCTCTTGTGATATACGTATATTTCTGCATTTCAACTTTAAAATGAACAGTCACAAATATTGCAGCTCCTACCACTGGAAAAGTACAAATGATTAACTTGTAATTTAGGCAATCAAGTCAGATCATGATCCCATATCAGACAAGGGAGGGAAAGTGTTGCTCATCACTAATCTTTAAAACCATTAGCCGGAGGTACAAAAATGATCCCATATCGTTTTCCTTTTAGAGTTCAGCCTTGTCAGAAAGGTGGTTTCTGCATGCTCACATGCAAATGAGGAATAATGATGTTCATAAAACCCTACATCTGTAGAAATAAATTGTTTTGGAGAATAATTACTATTTCTAATATCCAGTGTACTAATCAAAGAGTAGAGCTTGGTACTTAGAACTATAGTTTTTAGTTGACTCACTGCTATGAAATGTGCTATTTCTGATAATGTCTCTCTGGTCATGTATCTATAACGTCATAGTACGCCCCTGTCTGACTTCTTGTAAGGACAATAGGAGCCCGGTGGATGGTAAGAAAGAGTTTAAGACAGTTTGTCCTTTAAATTTTCACATTTCATGAGAACATTCACATACAAGTTAAGGAGAGACAGAGGATGAAGGTCTCAGTAGGACCCTCAGCCAGACTGGGGGATGGGGGAGTGCTGGCTGAATAATCTCTAAGGGGTGCACTCTTGAACCACTTAGTGCTCATGCACTTCTTCCAGTTTCTGTAATTGACCCGTACTTTTTCTTTGCCTTTGCTAATTTCTGAAGAAGGTTAATAAAATATATTTCCACAGCTTGAAAAAGGACCTTCTGTGTCCGAAACGTCACTATGCTGCACTTGTAATAAAGGTGGTTTTAACGCAAAACTGGAGTGCTGCAATTCTTATATATTTGTAATAAAATATATTTGCCACATCTTCAAGCATATCTCAGAGCTTACCACCATTAAAAATAAATAATGTTTTCTAGTCTCCTGGATCAATTATTCCATAGTGATTCTGATCTTTCTTGACTTGATATGCTTAAATTTGTTGCCTCTCAAGAGGTATTTTACACCCTATTTCCTTCTACTCCATAGAACAAAGTAAATTCAAGAAAAACATTGATGTGGGAAACTGATAATTTTTGCCCATAAATAGGCCAATTGCCAATTACTGGGTCCTCTTCCCATTAGGAAATAGGTCAGTCTTGATCATTCAAACCATATCAACCTCTCTCCCTTTTAATTTTCTCAGTGTAGTTGAGTTCTTTAAACGGCAATAGTTCCAAATATATTTCCATTTTGTATTCCTCTTCCAGCTCAACTCTTTCTTTTGTAGTAGTAATGGTGTAGAACATAAAGTGAAAGACAGTGTGGACTGATGATCCCTTGCAGTAACTTGTACAAAGACTAACTCCAGGTGACATTCAGAGGTGGCTTTTACGGAGAGATTAATGAAATGTTACATAAGTTTCCTCTCATTTCCCCCTATATGTTACATTTCCAGTTCATTGCTGGGATTCACACTAACCTAGTGAGTGTCACTACACTTTCAAACAGCATCCCCATGATGTAATTCTGTTAGATTTCACACGAGGATTTGAGTACCCCTTTCTATTCACATCTTTATAATTACTGATCATATAGTAAGTCATTATGCCAACTCTTCCCTGCCAGTTATGGGAAAACTTAATAAGAGAAAAGGGGAACGCTAAAGTATTTTAACATTTATAATAGGGATGCACCAAATACCCTATTTTGGATTCGGCTGAACCCTCAAATCCTTCGCCAAAGATTTGGCTGAATCCGAACCCTAATTAGCATATGCAAATTAGGGGTGGGAAGGGGAAAACATTTTTACTTCCTTGTTTTGTGACAAAAAGTTAAGCAATTTCCCTCCCCGCCTCTAATTTGCATATGTAATTTAGGATTCGGATTCGGTTCGGCCAGGCAGAAGGATTCGGCTTAATTTGAATCCTGCTGAAAAAAGCCGAATCCTGGCCAAATCCCGAACCGAATCTTGGGATTTGGTGCATCCCTAATACAAAGTACAGTTACAATAAAGATCAAGAGATTGCAAGTACATTAGAGGACAAATAGCAGGGGACCTTTTTACCCATAAAGTGGATCACCGTACCAGAGGCCATCCCTTTAGACTAGAAGAAAAGAACTTTCATTTGAAGCAACGTAGGGGGTTCTTCACAGTCAGGACAGTGAGGTTGTGGATTGCACTGCCGAGTGATGTTGTGATGGCTGATTCAGTTAAAGTGGACCTGTCACCCAGACACAAAAATCTGTATAAAGTCCTTTTCAAATTAAACATGGAATCCAATTTCTATTTTTTATTAAAGCATTCATAGCTGTTGTAAACTCATTTAAAAATCTCAGCTGTCAATCAAATATTGTCTGCCCCTCCTCTATGCCTACATTCCCCCGTTCTCTTTAACATTTAATTGTGTAGCCAGGGCATGGGGATGGACATCGGGTCCCCCATTCTGGTGCACAAACATGATTCATGAGTTGATGCAAGGCTTTCCTTAAAAACAGTGTCCACAAAATGGCTCCTGCCTGCTTGTTGTGATAAAATAGGATTTTGAATAATTTTTTTGAGTGACGGGTCCCCTTTAATGCCTTTAAGAATGGCTTGGATGATTTTTTGGACAGACAGAATATCAAAGGCCATTGTGATACTAAGCTCTATAGTTAGTATAGGTATGGGTATATATCCTTTATGTGAAAGTAGGGAGGGGTGTGTGTATGGATGCTAGGTTTTCATTTGGAGGGGTTGAACTTGATGGACTTTGTCTTTTTATAACCCAATTTAACTATGTAATTAGTGTCAAGGAGACAAGAGGATGGAAGTTCCTGCCCCATAGAGCTTACAGTCTAAATGGGAGTGTAACTTGCAGACACAAATAGGAGTATATTAAGTTCTGTAGGATACAGTGGGTCACACTGGCATATAAGTGCCAGTCTCAAGTTCAGGTGTTATATGAGTGCTCAAAGAGGAAGGATGGCATTCCAAATGTAAGGAGCATAGCCAGACAGAAAGGTTTAAGTTATGTTAGACACCTACTGACTTGCAAGAACAAGGAAATTGTTCTGTCCGTGGCCCTCTGCCATTTAAAAGCCCACACATGGTAATAGAGTTCTGAGATAAAAATGGAACTTTGTAACCAGGCTGGCAGCCAGAGCAGAAAGTAGAAATGCTGATACTGCCTATTTCTGTGTTCGGGCAATTGGCAGTTAACTTAGTGGTCTTAATGTAGCAGTAGAGCATACTCTATAAAGAAGCAAGGACCTGTAAGTCACACCTTTTGTGATGCAGCCAATATGGGTTATTACCTTTGTCCAGAGACGCAAGTTCAAGAGCACTAAGGGGCAGTGGGTAGTTACAGGTCTGTTTGGCGCAAACACTGCCATTAAATATTTTGCAGTTTAAAACTACTGCTTGGAGCTGTGATTGATTCACCTTTATGCTTTATTAATTACTAAGGGTGTAACACAGACACCTGAATCCACAGCCACAAAGAATACAGAACAGTGACCTGAATCAGAAGCACCCTGTTTGCGGTAGTTACAGGTCTCTGAGATATATTCATGGAGACAACATAGGTCTCTGCAATCCACATTGAAGCAGTGACCTGAGACAATTTTTCAAGATGTAGGTCAGTGCAGAAAACATAATGAATTCTGCCCCCATTTTGCACGATGCACTGCATTAATTAAATGATCCCTATAATGTACATGTTTCTGTCATCTAGGACACCGATTTTACAAATGATCTAATAATTCTACATCAAAGAGGTTGTTCACCTTTGAGTTAACTTTCAGTATGATGTAGAGTAGAGAGTGATATTCTGAGACAATATGCTAATGGATTTTCATTTTGATGGTTTTTGAGTTATTTAGCTTTTAATTCAGCAGCTCTCTAGTTTGCAATTTCAGAAATCTGGTTGCTAGCGTCCAAATGATCCTAGCAACCATGCACTGATTTGACTAAGAGACTGGAAATATAATATGAGAGGGCATGAATAGAAAGATGAATAATAAAAAGTAGCAATAACAATCAATGGGTAGCTTTACAGGGCATTTGTTTTTAGATGGAGTCAGTGACCAACATTTGAAAGCTGAAAAGAATCAGAAGAAGAAGGCAAATAATTAAAATAAACGATAAAAAAATAGGAAGACCAATTGAAAAGTTGCTTAGAATTAGTCATTCTATAACATACCAAAAGTTAACTTAAAGGTTAACCACCCCTTTAAGGGGTAAATACTGTTAATTAAATTGGGGAATATAACATTGCATTTATTAGACCCTAAAGCCTTCCCCAAGCAATCCCAGGCCAATGGAAAATGCCATAGGAGCACCTCCCATTCATTTAGAGCAAAACAGGCTATATGTGATACTATGGGGCAGATTTACATATGGTCGAATATCGAGGGTTAATTAACCCTCGATATTCGACTGCCGAATGTAAATCCTTCGACTTCAAATATCGAAGTCGAAGGATTTACTGCAAATAGTTTGATCGAACGAAAAATCGTTAGATTCGAAGGATTTTAATCCATCGATCGAACGATTTTTCTTCTACCTAAAAATTGTTAGAAAGCCTATGGGGACCTTCCCCATAGGCTAACATTGCACCTCGGTAGGTTTTAGGTGGCGAAGTAGGGGGTTGAAGTTTTTTTTAAAGAGACAGTACTTTGATTATCGAATGGTTGAATAGTTGAACGATTTTTAGTTCGAATTGTTCGATTCAAAGTCATAGTCGAAGTAGACGATTCGATGGTCGAAGTAGCCAAAAAAAATTCGAAATTCAAAGTTTTTTTTATTCTATTCCTTCACTCAAACTAAGTAAATGGGCCCCTATGAGTACCATAAGACAGACTGAAAAGATTTTAGCTGCTAATATTTCTGAATAATGCACCTCCAGGAAGTATGAGACAGCTGAAACAGTTCTGCAGCATACCTATAAAACGTTATGTACTTTCATGGGAAGGAATAAAAAAGATTTGCATGTAGCCTCAGACAGGGCACATAAAGATACTTGGCTTATGCTGAACATCATGAAGATAGGTGTATATTTAGCCTTTCACAGACTGTATTTAGAGAGTTACAGCATAGCAGTGAATGTGCTCGCTCATTCTCTCCTAGTACTGCATTAGTCAGTGAGTTACAATGGCTGCCTTTCCCTGAGGGCTCTCCACACCCATTCCAACACTGTTTTCTTTTTAATAATATGTCATTCTGCACTTCCAGTAAATACAGCTTTAAACATTTCTTCTTTTTCTTTGGGCAGCAAAGATATGGTATGAAAAGTATGCAAGGTACTGAATAGAATTCCAATAAGAAGCTGTAAATCAACATTTTCAAAGGCAATTAGATGTGATTTCCCAAACACCTCAATACACCCAGTATCACAAGTACTACTTCAATAAAGGGCATGCAAATAGAGAAATATTCATAATAATGGAATGTGTGGAATTCTGATTATGCATTTTTCTGTTTAATCATCCACAGGCTGCACAGCTGAAGCATTTCCCAGAGCTGCCTGATATAAACTGGATATTGCTCTTCTGTTTGATCCCAAATCCCTGCTGTAAGTGTACAGCATTATAAGAACCATGAATAACCGGTAAAATGTAGCCTTATAAACAATATGAGGGCTGTCGCTTGTATCACATGATGTACTGAAAATTATTTATTTTTAGAAATTATATACCACCTGTTGTAAAATATGCCATGAACATTACATAAGCATTTGATATGTTCCCTTGTGCCTTTATATATTCACTGAACTTCTCCGTAACTTTAAATATCCTTATAGTTTACAGAAAGGGTTATGTTATTTCCTATATTATTACAAAGTATTTGCATTTTGTATGTATTAATAGGGATGAAGCAGTGGAGCAAGAATGCATAATACAGGTATGGAACCTGTTTGGGACCTGGGGCTTTTTGGATAAGGGATATTTCCGTAATTTAGATCTCCATACTACTAGAATATCACGTAACATTAAATAAACCCAACAAGCAGGGTTTGCTTCCAATAAGGATTAATTCAAGTACAAGGTACTGTTTTATTATTACAGAGAAAAAGAAAATCATTTGATAACAAATTTAATTATTTGATTAAAATGGAGTCCATGGGAGACGGCCTTTCCGTAATTTGGAGCTTTCTGGATAATGGGTCCCATACCTGTATTTTGCTACAAGGAACTAGCTACAGGGTTCTTGAAACACATTGTAAATTACCATCCAATCAGCAGGCAATATTTATTGGTCACCTAAAAAAAACAACCAGCGTATTGGTTGTTATGAATTACTGCATCTGGTCAAATGTTGTGTCTTTTATTATATTGTATATGGGGGATAGCCACTGAGTTTCATCCATTGTTTGTGACCCACTTGTGTGTTTGCACATTTTGGGGACCACACACAAAACTCTATGGTCTTCACGGTCACAAATGATGGCCTGGTCACTCCAGAGTAACTCAAATAATGACTCCATTCTGACTGAGAGAAGGTTAAATTGCATCATTATCTCTTGATATACTGCGTATAAGCTGGGCTGATCCCAGACTATTAAGGAATGGCAACTCCCCACCCTTTTAGCTTTCTAAATTTGTACCACAATAAAATGTTAAAAATTGTCCTCCCCATAATTACCCAAAGTTATAATTATCAGTCTGGATATGCAATGATTTTTAGACATTTTGGATTCCAACTTTTGGCTGAGGCACCTCTTAAGTTGTAAAAAAGTTCCAAAAACATTTGAAGCCTCTCCAATTTGCCTCAGATGAGGAAAAATTCCTTCCTTACTCCAAAATGGCAATAACCAGTCCCTGGATCAGCTTGTACTATGAGCTATTTTCAAAAACCTTGTATGTCCTCTCTTGCTAAAAAGCCATCCAACCCCTTCTTAAAGCTAATGTATTTGCCAGTACTACTGATTCAGGGAGAGAATTCCACAACTTCAAATCTCTAACTGCAATTAAACCCTTTACAAATATTTAGATATTTCCCATGATATGGAATGGTTGAGCAATAAGTCCAATAACTTAAGTACAATCAATTAGGAATGGCCCAAAAAACACTAAAGTGCTGAAAGAATGGCTCTAGACAACTTTAAGAAGATCTTGTCAGGACTGCCAGAAGTACCCGACGGCACTGTTTACATTCCCGGCGTTCACAGTGAAGATCCAAGATGGCGGCGCCCATGCTGAACACATAGCTGCAGCGTCGCTGCATGATGATGTTATCACTGGTGCCGGGATCTCGTCATAAAAGGGCGCCCAAAACACTGTGACGGCGCCCAAGAATAGGATTTGCTGCCATTAATCCTGGGTTCCTGTTTGTGTTTCCTGATTCCTGATTCCAGCCTGTTTCCAGCTCCCAGCCTGATTCCTGCTCCCAGTCTGTTTCTAGCTCCTGCCTTGGTTCTGACCCCCTGCCTGAACTCTTGATATTTGTTTCTGATCTGCCTGCCCTCGTTAACTCCTGCCTGTGACCACTACTACTGATTCTGCTTAACCCTTTGGATACCGCGACCTTGCTCCCTCAAGAGGGCTTCCTCCTTGATCCAGACTACCTCCCTGGAGGGAGCTCCCGGCTCCCTGACAGATCTATAGTGTGTAATAGGAATCGACTCTTAGGGCTCTTACACATGACCGTTCCGACCTGCGCTCCCCTGCGTTCCGTTTTTTGGCGTTCAGCCGCAGGGGAGCGCAGGAATAGACGCAAGTAATTATTTGAAATGGGGCTGTACTCACTCAGGCGCGTGTAGGCACCGAACGCAGGAAAAATGCAGCATGTTGCGTCTGAACCTGCGTTCGGCGCCTACACGCGCCTGAGTGAGTACAGCCCCATTTCAAATAATTACTTGCGTCTATTCCTGCGCTCCCCTGCGGCTGAACGCCAAAAAACGGAACGCAGGGGAGCGCAGGTCGGAACGGTCATGTGTAAGAGCCCTTACAAAAGGCCCACACTCATCAGCAATTTACAACAAACACCTGTGCAGTAAATTATACCTTCTGATTTTTTTTTTTTTAAAAAAGCTGTGATAAATCTGGTCAGTGATGTGAAAGTTTCGACTTCTGTTAAACACAATTGGGAGGGGGAGAATTCACAAAACTAAAGTAAATTGAAACTGGAGTAAAAATCTTTGGGCCAGATTCTATTTAGTGAGAAAATGTTATCTCATGATTTACTTTATCACGTGAAAAATCATAGAGGAGATTCTATTCGAAAAAAAATAAACTTTTCTGTTGCTTCAGTTTTAGTTTTTTCCCATATACCTCAATAGTGATAAACCATGAGATATGTTTTTCTGAATTGAATTGCATCTCAAATTGAATCTCGTCCATGACTTTTCACGTGATAAACCTTTTTCTCACTGAATTGAATCTGGCCCATTATTGGAGTTAAATAGCAGTTAATTAATACAAGTCAAATTCTCAAAATCATTTAGTGAATGTGGTGCTATTGTATGCTTCAGATTTAAATTGTCATTCCAGAAAACCTTAGTGAACATTGAGTATCTAATCTCTCCATGCAAATCTGGAGTACTATTTACCCCAGTCTGAAGTTGGTGTAAGTGTTTTGGAATTATTTATAGCATTTTACTGGAATTAATAACATCAAGATCAGAAAGATGAAGTTACACTGGTGAAACCCAAACGTTTGAAAAAAATGTTGTAGTCATTTTTGTGACTTTGTTGTTTGATCACTTTCTGGTGCAAATGGCCATTTTATTCTAATTTAACAGCAAATTTGTCTTAATGTGACTTTTGTGAATTGCCCAACACCCAAGCCTTTATGAATGTAAATGTGCATTTATATCCACAGTTCTTTAAAGTCCACAAACTAGATCTATCAAGTGTGCATTCATTCTTTATAGTAAAAATAAAATGCTGCCTACCTAGGCAGCTTTGGGCAAGAATAAAGCATTCAAAAATACACAATAATCATAACAGATTTGCCTAATAGTAATAAATGAATTTCTGACAACTTGACCAATATACATGATGTCAAGGGTAACGTAATGAATAATTAAAAGAGAGTGCTGACCAGATAGCAGCATGATATAGTACAATATACCTGCCTAAAATTAACTATTTTACATTGTGACCTTATTGTAGGTTTTCTACAAATGGCTGGTAAGGCCTCTTGCTAAATATAGTACCCTATATGACAAACATGGCTTCAAGTTCAGTGAGTCATCTCACAAAAACGGTGGAAGAGTATAAGTATAGATATGCATGGGTGTTTTACCTATGTATCCACTGCCACATGGAAGTAACCACTTGTTTTAATCAAAAAGTACTATGACTTTGTTTGTGGACTGTTGAACTATAACTGTATGTTTAACTATAAATGTCTACATGGTGGATATTCATTAAGTCTGGGTGTGTTTAGCAAAGCTTGCAGGAAGGGATGATAATGACACTGGCCTTGTATTGGCTCAAAACATGGTGTGTGACAAATTCAGCTAATTTTGCAGGTGAATCTGATGGGTTTTATGGGTTAGAGCAGTGATCCCCAACCAGTAGCTCGTGAGCAACATGTTGCTCTCCAACCCCTTGGATGTTGCTCCCAGTGGCCTCAAAGCAGGTGATTATTTTTGAATTCCAGGCTTGGAGACAAGTTTTGGTTGCTTAAAAAACAGATGTACTGCCAAACAGAGTCTCCTGTAGGCTGCCAGTCAACATAGGGGCTACCAATAGCCAATCACAGCCCCTATTTGGCACCACCCAGGAACATTGGCCGTGCTTGTGTTGCTCCCCAACTCTTTTTAAATCTGAATGTTGCTCACAGGGGAAAAAGGTTGGGGACCCCTGGGTTAGAGTATTTTAACTGTGCTTAATAAGCATATGTGGTTTAACTATAGCTCTCATAGTTGCTGTAATACACACAAATGTTCTCTTAATTGTTTTGTTATGGATACTTCAGTTGTTTGTTTGGAAGATGCCCTTCCTTTTGTCAGTACCCAAACAATAAACTGCTGTGCTACAGTGCTAACTATCCCCCAAAGGACTTTCAGCAGAAACTCTCTAGGTGGATAAAGGCTGCATGCTGAGTAGCTCACAAATACCACCCACATGATAAAGGCAAATATTTTGCTTGCCAGAGTTATCAAGGTATCAGTCTATGTCAGCATTTCCCCTAGCCCACCAGCATACAGCTGTTACTTTGGTAACAGAGGCAAACAAGCCTTCACTGAACAAAGCCTTTTTTACTAGAATGTTAATAAATTGCTTTGCAGCCTACAGAAAAAGTATTGTTTCCTATTTTTAAAAAGCTGTGGGATTTAGTTAAAAGGTGGAAAGGGTCTCAGAATTGGACACTGCCAGTTCTTGGACAAACACTGTTTCTCAAATGAAAGCTACTACAAAAGGTTTATAGGGCAAGAACCACTATAAAGTAAAAACATTTGAAAAGGTTTGTTTACCTTGAAATTACGTCTGACATAGACATCAGTATTCTAAGATAGATAACTTGCAATTAGTTATCTATCTTAGAATAAACTCACAGCTCAAATGGTATCTTATTTAAAAAAAAACTTGAATGAGAGAAACCTAGTTCTGTTAGTTTGAGTCCCAAAACCCGAAAACTCGAATGAATCAAGTTTTCTGCAAAAAAAACCTTGAATTGCTCAAATCATTCCAGTTTTCGGGCAAAACAATCTGAAAAAAAAACATCATGCAGGCCGTTAATATCTTCAAGTGGTTCAAGGGACCTATGCTACGTGTCCTTGACGGGTTTTCGATGGTGTGTATTCGAAAAAAACAACATGCAGGCTGTTAACATCTTCAAATGGTTCAAGGGACCTCTGCTATTGACTTCTACATGTCCTCGACGGTTTTCGAATGGTGTGTTTTCGGATTAGTTATTCCCAGGATCGGGGTATAATAAATTTTGAAAATGTGAGTTTTGACCAAACAAAAAAATTTTTCATGGAAAACACAACTCGAACCTTAATGAACCTTCCCCATAATGCAGTTGTAATACTTTGTGACACTTTTTCACTTTTTATTGCTGTCTTGTACATCTGTGAGCTCCTACTACAACTTTGGTATAAATAAACTCCTCAAACTGCAGTTCTGGTCAGGGGCAAGTGCATCCAAAACCCACATTTCTAGTGGTGCTCCTTGTCTACTAACCAGCTATAAGAACATGGTATGAACCCTTTTTAATTTTTTTAAAGGGATAATAGTGGTTGCAGAAATTAGGTTGTTATTGAAACAGTAGATACCGATCTGTTCTCCGCTTCTAAATCTTGAAACACTGTAGCTGAATTTCTCTCTTTTCTGGGGGGGGGGGGATTTACAAAACTGGAGTTAACTGAAAACGGAGAAAGAAATATTGTGTTTTAAACTGGAGTTTAAAGGGGTTGTTCACCTTTACAAGAACTTTTAGTATGATGAGTAGACTGATATTGTGAAACAATTTGCTATTGGTTTTAATTTTTTATTATTTTAGGTTTCTGAGTTATTTATATTTAGCTTTTTATTTAGCAGCTCTCCAGTTTGTAGTTTCAGCATTCTGGTTGCTAGGGTCCAAATTACCCTAGCAACCATGCACTGATTTGAATAAGAGAGAATATGAATAGGAGAGGTCTGAATAGAAAGATGAGTAATAAAAAGTAGCAATAACAATACATTTGTAGCCTTACAGAGGTTTTGTTTTTAGCTGGGGTCAGTGACCCCCGTTTGAAAGCTAAAAAGTCAGAAAAAATAGTTAAAATTATTAAAAAACTATAAAAAAAATTAAAAATGAAGTCCAATTGAAGAGTTGCTTAGAATTGGCCATTCTATAACATACTAAAAGTTAACTTGAAGGTGAACCACCCCTTTAAAGAACATTAGTTGCAAAAAAAAAAAAAAATAAGTTTTGTGAATACAGAAGCTTTGTACACTTTGGAGTTAAATTATTGTTAAAGGGCACCTGTCGGGCGAAAATATTTTCCCCAACCAAAGATGTGGGCTAATAGAGTCCAGGACACTCGCTCCCTCCCGATGCAAGTGTCCTAGCGCTGGTGGGGAGCATTTTTTTTTTAAAAAACTACCATTACCCAGAGTGCAGGCTCTGTTGGCCCGTACCTTTGGTTGGAGAAACTATTTCCGCCCGACAGGTGCCCTGAATGCCACTGTTCTCCATACAAATATGGCCTATGGCTAGATAAAGTTGGTGCACGTTTTTTGGCGTTATACTGATGAAATAGTATTTTTTATAAAAGAACATTTGGGCATAGAGTAGCATACTAATAATAAAGCTGGCACTTGGGTGATTGTGAATTTGTAGTTTGATGATTTTATGGTGTAAATAAATCTTTTATTCCAATTTAATGCCAATTCTCCTCTTAGCCTGTTAATCAGCTAGCTTTGGTTACATTGTTTGAGGAGTCAAGACCAGTATACAGAGAATATAAACAACCAGAGAGTTCCTGATTACAGTAGCAATTATATTTGCAATGTTAATTCTCCATTTCAATTCAAACTTAAAAGGACATGATGGCTTGAGGTCTGGAGAAGCCAAACAAAACATAGATGTTCTGTTTATTTAAGCTATCACACGTAGGTTCTCTGTCAGACAAGCTTAATATGTACAAGACTATTAACATTTTTGATGTGTGTGGGTACAATACTGTCTGCAACACACGGCACCAATGACCTCTAAGCCCTAGGCTCATCATTGCCTAAAGCTGGCCATAGACGCAAAGATCTGATCAAGGATGAATCAAGGATTCGTACGATTTTCGGACCGTGTGTGGAGAGTCCCGACATTTTTCGCCCAGCGACATTTGGTCGATCGGACAGGTTAGAAAATTTCTGTCGGCTGCCGATAATATCTCTGCGTGTATTGCCAATCGTACGATTTTCAGTGGGAGACTGTCACTAGCTTTGGTTGGACATAGATATCGTACGATTGCTGTCAGGGGCAGAACATCGGCTGATCTGTTCTTTAACTAATCTGACTGGTAAGACTTTGATCTGAATGGTTAGTGGCGGGTCGGGAGTAGAGATGTCGCGAACTGTTCGCCGGCGAACTTGTTCGCGCGAACATCGCGCGACATTCGCCATTTTGGGTTCGCCATTGTTGGCGCTTTTTTTTGCCCTCTCACCCCAGACCAGCAGGTACATGGCAGCCAATCAGGAAGCTCTCCCCTGGACCACTCCCCTTCCCTATAAAAACCGAAGCCCTGCAGCTTTTTTTCACTCTGCCTGTGTGTGCTGAAGAGATAGTGTAGGGAGAGAGCTGCTGCCTGTTAGTGATTTCAGGGACAGTTGAAAGTTTGCTGGCTAGTAAACGTTTTGATACTGCTCTGTTATTGGAGGGACAGAAGTCTGCAGGGGTTTGAGGGACATTTAAGCTTAGGTAGCTTTGCTGGCTAGTAATCTACCTTCTACTGCAGTGCTCTGTATGTAGCTGCAGTGGGCAGCTGTCCTGCTTCTGATCTCATCTGCTGACTGCTGCAATAGCAATAGTCCTTGTAAGGACTGCTTTTATTTATTTTTTTGTTGTTTTACTACTACTACTACTACTACTACTACTATAAGAGCCCAGTGCTATTAGTCTAGCAGTGTTGGGGAGTGGGACTGGTGTGCTAATCTGCTGCTCCTAGTAGTTCAGCAGCACCAACTTTAATTTTTTTTTATTTAACTTTTTTTTATTTTACTACCGCTGTAGTAGTGTATAAGTTGACCTTTTAGGCATTATTTGCCCTGTAGGCATTTTTTGCCCAGTGTGTTATTCAACCAACTGCTATCTAGCTGTGTGACCGTGTTCACATTCTGTCTAAATATCCATAATATTACCGTCTCCAGAAAAAACACCGGAGTGACTTTTTTCAAGCAGCCATAATAAATTTTACGTAATCCGTATCCATCGCTGTAGTAGTGTATAAGTTGACCTTTTAGGCATTATTTGCCCTGTAGGCATTTTTTGCCCAGTGTGTTATTCAACCAACTGCTATCTAGCTGTGTGCCCGTGTTCACATTCTGTCTAAATATCCATAATATTACCGTCTCCAGAAAAAACACCGGAGTGACTTTTTTCAAGCAGCCATAATAAATTTTACGTAATCCGTATCCATCGCTGTAGTAGTGTATAAGTTGACCTTTTAGGCATTATTTGCCCTGTAGGCATTTTTTGCCCAGTGTGTTATTCAACCAACTGCTATCTAGCTGTGTGCCCGTGTTCACATTCTGTCTAAATATCCATAATATTACCGTCTCCAGAAAAAACACCGGAGTGACTTTTTTCAAGCAGCCATAATAAATTTTACGTAATCCGTATCCATCGCTGTAGTAGTGTATAAGTTGACCTTTTAGGCATTATTTGCCCTGTAGGCATTTTTTGCCCAGTGTGTTATTCAACCAACTGCTATCTAGCTGTGTGCCCGTGTTCACATTCTGTCTAAATATCCATAATATTACCGTCTCCAGAAAAAACACCGGAGTGACTTTTTTCAAGCAGCCATAATAAATTTTACGTAATCCGTATCCATCGCTGTAGTAGTGTATAAGTTGACCTTTTAGGCATTATTTGCCCTGTAGGCATTTTTTGCCCAGTGTGTTATTCAACCAACTGCTATCTAGCTGTGTGACCGTGTTCACATTCTGTCTAAATATCCATAATATTACCGTCTCCAGAAAAAACACCGGAGTGACTTTTTTTCAAGCAGCATTCTTATATTTTACGTAATCCGTATCCACCGCTGTGTATACGTTGACCTTGTAGGCATTATTTGCCCTGTAGGCATTTTTTGCCCAGTGTGTTATTCAACCAACTGCTATCTAGCTGTGTGACCGTGTTCTCATTCTGTCTAAATATCCATAATATTACCGTCTCCAGAAAAAACACCGGAGTGACTTTTTTTCAAGCAGCATTCTTATATTTTACGTAATCCGTATCCACCGCTGTGTATACGTTGACCTTGTAGGCATTATTTGCCCTGTAGGCATTTTTTGCCCAGTGTGTTATTCAACCAACTGCTATCTAGCTGTGTGACCGTGTTCTCATTCTGTCTAAATATCCATAATATTACCGTCTCCAGAAAAAACACCGGAGTGACTTTTTTTCAAGCAGCATTCTTATATTTTACGTAATCCGTATCCACCGCTGTGTATACGTTGACCTTGTAGGCATTATTTGCCCTGTAGGCATTTTTTGCCCAGTGTGTTATTCAACCAACTGCTATCTAGCTGTGTGACCGTGTTCTCATTCTGTCTAAATATCCATAATATTACCGTCTCCAGAAAAAACACCGGAGTGACTTTTTTTCAAGCAGCATTCTTATATTTTACGTAATCCGTATCCACCGCTGTGTATACGTTGACCTTGTAGGCATTATTTGCACAGTGTTTTCTTCAAACCGCCATCTAGCTGTGTGAGCTTGTTCACATTTTGTCTAAATATTGATAATATTATCGTCTCTAGAAAAACCACTTGAGTTACTTTTTTTCAAGCAGCATTCATATATTTTACGTAATCCGTATCCACCGCTGTAGTAGTGTATACGTTGATCTTGTAGGCATTATTTGCACACTGTTTTCTTCAAACTGCCATCTAGCTGTGTGTATTATCGTTTCCAGAAAAACCAACTGAGTTTTTGTTGTTGTTGTTTTTTTAAAAATAATGCCAGGCAAAGGCAGGCCGCCACGCAGAGGCCGTGCTAGGGGCCGTGCTGCTATGCAATCCTGTGGCCCTAGCAAATTGCCCAGTTTTAAAAAGCCAATGACCCTGAACTCCCAAAATGCTGAAGAGGTAGTTGACTGGCTTACACAGCACACCCCATCCTCTACCGTTTCTAACTTTACCACAACATCCTCCTCATCCTCCACTGCTATGGCCACCCCACGTAACACTTCCTCCACCACCGGTGCCCCTTCTTCACTGGAGTCAGAGGAGTTATTTTCCCATGAGTTTCTTGAACTGAGTAATGCGCAACCATTATTGGCAGAAGAAGATGAAGGAGATGAGGACGTTACACCAGATTTAATTCTGGCAGAGAACACGACAGAGATGGACATAATGATGAGTGATGAGGAGGAGGAGGAGGTCCCCGCTGCTGCTTCCTTCTGTGATGTGTCAGAAGAAATTGATGCATCTGAGGAGAATGATGATGAGGAGATTGATGTTTTGTGGGTGCCTAGTAGAAGAGAGCAAGAGGAGGGTAGTTCAGATGGAGAGACGGAGAGTCAGAGAGGCAGTAGGAGAATAAGACTTAGAAGAAGCAGGGAGGCCAGCCCGCAGGGATCAGTAGGGCAACAACATGTATCGGCACCTGTGTTCAGCCGGCCAACGCACCCGCCATTGCCGCCAATGCCGCCAACTTCTACTGTTACCGCCAGATCGCACACTTCCAAAAAGTCAGCAGTGTGGGATTTTTTTAATGTGTGTGCCTCTGACAAAAGCATTGTAATTTGCAATGAGTGCAGTCAGAAACTGAGCCTTGGTAAGCCCAACAG
Organism: Xenopus petersii; assembly: GCA_038501925.1. Classification (NCBI taxonomy): domain Eukaryota; kingdom Metazoa; phylum Chordata; class Amphibia; order Anura; family Pipidae; genus Xenopus; species Xenopus petersii. Next base: position 61,423,044 of record CM076672.1, read on the forward strand.
CCACATAGGTACAACTTCTATGCGAAGGCACATGAGCGGCAAGCACAAAGCACTTTGGGAGCAACACCTCAAAGGCAACAGGCAAACTAAAAGCCACACTCCTTCTGGTCCAGCATCTTACTGCTCTACCTCTGCTCTCCTTGACCCATCTGAACCACCCTCCACTCCGCCTTCCACCTTGACCACCTGTTCCCATTCCCAGTCATCTGCCACCAGCCAAGTTTCTGTGAAGGCCATGTTTGAGCGTAAGAAGCCAATGTCTGACTGTCACCCCCTTGCCCGGCGTCTGACAGCTGGCTTGTCTGCACTCTTAGCCCGCCAGCTTTTACCATACCAGCTGGTGGACTCTGAGGCCTTCCGCAAATTTGTAGCAATTGGGACACCGCAGTGGAAGGTACCCAGCCGCAATTTTTTTTCTAAAAAGGGAATACCACACCTGTACCAACATGTGCAGAGCCAAGTTACCGCATCTCTGTCACTTAGTGTTGGGCCAAAGGTCCATATGACTACTGACGCATGGTCCTCCAAGCATGGTCAGGGCAGGTATGTCACCTACACTGCCCACTGGGTGAACTTGGTAATGGCTGGGAATGGGAAGCAGGGAATGGGTAGCTCAACAACAACAACAACAGTGGAGTTGGTGTCACCGCCACGGATTGCACGCGGTTCTGCCACCACCTCTACTCCTCCATCGCTCTCTACCTCGTCTTCTTCCTCTTCTTCTTCTTACTCTGCTGCTGGGTCCTCCTTCTCCTCCTCCACACCTGTGCACCCCCAGCTCCCCCTAGGCTATTCGACGTGCCAGGTACGCCGTTGTCACGCTGTCTTGGGGATGACGTGCCTGGAAAGCAAAAACCATACCGGATCTGTACTCCTGTCATCTCTGCAGTCACAGGCCGATCGGTGGCTGACCCCACACCAACTGCAGATCGGAAAAGTGGTGTGTGACAATGGAAGCAATCTGTTGGCAGCGTTGAGACTGGGAAATTTAACACATGTGCCCTGCATGGCACATGTGTTAAATTTAATAGTCCAACGTTTTGTCTCCAAGTACCCAGGATTCCAGGACGTTCTCACCCAGTCCAGAAAGGTGTCGGCCCATTTCAGACGTTCCTACACAGCCATGGCACGCCTTGCTGACATTCAGCAGCGCTACAACATGCCAGTCAGGCGTTTGATTTCTGACAGCCAGACTCGCTGGAATTCAACGCTCCTTATGTTGGAACGTCTGCTGCAACAACAAAGGGCCGTCAACGAGTACCTTTTTGAACTGGGTGGTAGGACTGGATCTGCAGAGCTGGGGATTTTTTTCCCCCGTTACTGGGTGCTTATGCGCGATGCCTGCAGGCTCATGCGACCTTTTGAAGAGGTGACAAATATGGTCAGTCGCACCGAAGGCACCATCAGCGACCTAATACCCTTCGCTTTCTTCCTGGAGCGTGCCGTGCGACGAGTGACAGATGAGGCTGTAGACCAGCGTGACGAGGAGCTGGAAGCGCACGATTTATGGTCGCAATCACCAGAACGAACCCAGGCACCTGCTGCAACGCAGGGAGAGGTGCCAGAAGTGGAGTCAGAGGAGGAAGGTGGCTTTGTGGAGGAGGAGGAGGAGGACCTACAGGAGCAGGCTTCCCAGGGGGCTAGTGGTGACCTTTTGGGGACCCCTGGTCTTGTACGTGGCTGGGGGGAGGAGACCGTGGATGATGCAGTCCTTGATAATGAGGAAGCGGAGATGGATAGCTCTGCATCCAACCTTGTGAGAATGGGGTCTTTCATGCTGGCATGCCTGTTGAAGGACCCCCGTATCAAGAGGCTTAAGGAGAAGGACCTGTACTGGGTCGCAACGCTACTAGACCCTCGGTACAAGCATAAAGTGGCAGAAATGTTACCAACATACCACAAGTCCGAAAAGATGCGGCATTTACAAACCAGCCTGCAAAACATGTTGTACAATGCTTTTAAGGGTGATGTCACTTCAGGAACTCATCAACATTCCAGGGGCAGAGGTGCCAGTAATCCTGCCACGAGCACACCTGCAAGGACAAAGCCCTTTGGCCGGTCTGTAACATCAGACATGCAAATGTTTTTCTGTCCAAGGCAGCGCCACAACCCTTCTGGATCCACCCTCAAAGAACGCCTCGACCGGCAGGTAGCGGACTACCTGGCATTAACTGCAGATATCGACACTCTGAGGAGCGATGAACCCCTGGACTACTGGGTGCGCAGGCTTGATCTGTGGCCAGAGCTGTCACAATTTGCCATGAACCTCTTGTCTTGCCCAGCCTCAAGTGTGCTCTCAGAAAGGACCTTCAGTGCAGCAGGAGGGATTGTAACTGAGAAGAGAACTCGCCTAGGTCACAAAAGTGTCGATTACCTGACCTTTATTAAAATGAATGAGGGGTGGATCTCGGAGGGTTACTGCACGCCGGAAGACTTGTTCTGACTTCTATGCAGCTGTCCTTCTCTTCAAGCCTCATGACTCCACACACAGCTGTCCTTTAGCGTCCTCCTCCCTCCGCCACCGTTACAAACTAGGGTGCAAACCCTACTGGTTTAATTTTTTCTGGCCTCTGTGCTTCAGTGGCTGCGTCCAAAAAAACGGGGCAAACAATGTCTACAAGGTCAACGTATGGCGAAAAATTACTATTTTCAGCATTTATATGGCATATTTTTTCTGGCAACTGTGCTTCAGTGGCTGCGTCCAAAAAAATGCATATTTTCTGCATTTATATGGCATAATTTTTCTGGCCTCTGTGCTTCAGTGGCTGCAACCAAAAAAATGCATATTTTGTCCATTTATATGGCATAATTTTTCTAGCCTCTGTGCTTCAGTAGCTGCAACCAAAATAATGCATATTTTCTCCATTTATATGGCATAATTTTTCTAGCCTCTGTGCTTCAGTGGCTGCAACCAAAAAAATGCATATTTTCTCCATTTATATGGCATAATTTTTCTGGCCTCTGTGCTTCAGTGGCTGCAACCAAAAAAATTTATATTTTCAGCATTTATATGGCATAATTTTTCTGTCAACTGTGCTTCAGTGGCTGCGACCAAAAAAATGCATATTTTCTGCATTTATATGGCATAATTTTTCTGGCCTCTGTGCTTCAGTGGCTGCAACCAAAAAAATTTATATTTTCAGCATTTATATGGCATAATTTTTCTGGCAACTGTGCTTCAGTGGCTGCGACCAAAAAAATGACTATTTTCAGCATTTATATGGCATATTTTTTCTGGCCTCTGTGCTTCAGTGGCTGCGGCCAAAAAAACTGGGCAAACAATGCCTACAAGGTCAACGACGTTGACCTTGTAGGCATTGTTTGCCCAGTTTTTTTGGCCGCAGCCACTGAAGCACAGAGGCCAGAAAAAATATGCCACATAAATGCTGAAAATAGTCATTTTTTGCCATACGTTGACTCAACGTATATGGCAAAAAATGACTATTTTCAGCATTTATATGGCATATTTTTTCTGGCAACTGTGCTTCAGTGGCTGCGTCCAAAAAAACTGGGCAAACAATGTCTACAAGGTCAACGTATGGCGAAAAATTACTATTTTAAGCATTTATATGGCATATTTTTTCTGGCAACTGAGCTTCAGTGGCTGCGTCCAAAAAAAACTGGGCAAACAATGTCTACAAGGTCAACGTATGGCGAAAAATGACTATTTTCAGCATTTATATGGCATATTTTTTCTGGCAACTGTGCTTCAGTGGCTGCGTCCAAAAAAACTGGGCAAACAATGCCTACAAGGGCAACGTATGGCAGTTGTTTAAAGAGAACAGTAGATTACTAGCCAGCAAAGCTACCTAAGCTAAAATGTCCCTCAAATCCCTGCAGACTTCTGTCCCTCCAATACAGAGCAGTATCAAGCAGATTACTAGCCAGCAAACTTACTATCATCTGTCCCTGAAATCACTAACAGCTCTCCCCCTACACTATCTCTTCCAAGCACACACAGGCAGATTTTTCAGATACATTTTTGCCCTTGATCCCCCTCTGGCATGCCACTGTCCAGGTCGTTGCACCCTTTAAACAACTTTAAAATCATTTTTCTGGCCAGAAATGTCTTTTTTAGATGTTAAAGTTCGCCTTCCCATTGAAGTCTATGGGGTTCGCGAACCGTTCGCGAACCGCTCGCATTTTTGCGCAAGTTCGCGAATATGTTCGCGAACTTTTTTTCCGACGTTCGCTACATCCCTAGTCGGGAGATGGGAAAGTCCGATCGTACGATGATTCGTACGATCGGATCTTTGCATCTATGGCCAGCTTTAGAGAGGTCCTTGACAAAGGGGCTTGCCCCGAAACGTTGCACTTCCGGTAATAAATCTTTGCAAGGTGTTCACCTGCATTCACAGCTTGTGTGCCAGTGTGCCTTTTCTCAGCTTTAGAGAGGGCCCTGCACACATTTGATGCAGTGTTTGGCATTTTCTTACTACATTTGTCTTTCTGCAAGAAGCTATAAAATTCCAGCTGTAGTTGGTATTAAAGGGTTGCTGTTTTTTTTTTGTAAATTTGTTTTAAAGAGGTTGTTCACGTTTGAGTTTCAGAATGATATAAAGAGTGATTTTCAATTGGTTTTCATTTTTTTATTTGTGGTTTTTGAGTTACTTATGTTTGCTTAACCAACATCCCCTGACGTGTTTCGGGAGTAACGCCCTTAATCATAGGCTAGATTAAGGGCGTTACTCCCAAAACGCATCAGGGGATGTTGGTTAGTGACCTGTTGGAATAAACCACCTTTTTATTTAACCAGAGTGCCGTCTTTCCATTCTTTGAGCAAACATTATTTCAGATGGCAGAGCACCCGGAATAAAAATGGAGCTACACTAAGGAAAACACACAGGGGTGAGTTTTGTAGCAGCCTAAATCTCCTTTTTTGAGTTACTTAGCCCGGGGCCCACCGGGAGTGCTGTGCATTCTTGCCCAGGCGGCGCATCGCGCATGTGCAAAGATCACTAGGCGCGCATGCGCAAATGGTGCTAGGCGCGCATGCACAAACGGCGCTGCGATGCGCGAAAAAAATAATCTTTTTCTTTTTAAAAAAACTGTTTGGGAGAGGGGGTCTGACCCGGCGGGGGCCCACTAGGGCTGGGCCAGTCCGACACTGATTTAGCCTATTATTCAGTAGCAATCCATTTTGCAATTTCAGCAATCCGGTTTCTAGGATCCAAATCACCCTAGAAACCATGCATTGATTTGAATAAGAGACTGGAATATGAACAGGAGGGGGTTTGAATAGAAAGATGAGTAATAAAAAGTTGCATTAACAATACATTTGTTGCCATAGCGAGCATTTGTTTTTAAGATGGGGCCAGTGACCCCTATTTGAAAGCTGAAAAGAGTCAGAAAAAGAAGGAAAATAATTTAGAAACCGTAAAAAATATATAATGTAGACTAATTAAAAAGTTGCTTATAATTGGTCACTCTATAATATTCTAAAAATTAACTTAAATGTGAACCACCCCTTTAGCTCCTTCTTTCATGATGAAAAGGAAAGTCTCACAAATGATGCAAGGAAGAATTGTATGGCAATTTTTCTCTTTTTCTTGAAAAAAAAGTATGTCAAATTACTTTGTAAATCCAGATACCTTGATGCTCATGCACTTGCATCTGGGGTTCGTACTCTGCAACTTGTGCCAGATAGTAAATCTAACTAAAGCTGTAAATCATAGTATAACTCTGTCCATAAAGGACTCCTGTAGGTCCAAGACACCTATATGCCTCCCTCCATCCATCATAAATACATACAGTGCTGTTGAACACAGGCAGCACAGTCAGTGTTGGACTGGCCCACCGGGATACCAGGAAAACTCCTGGTGGACCCAGGTGTCAGTGGGCCCCCCTACTTTAAAACATTTGGCATATTTCATGGCCATTACCTATTTCTATGAGAAAAAGAGACTAAATAGATTGAATAATAGATTATAGCATGTAAAGAAAAGAGACAAGCAGAATAAAGGTTGTGTACGGAGAGTAATTATAATAGTACTGACAGTGGGCCCCTGATCTAAGGTCTTTTGATGGGCCCCTGGTCTTAGGTTTTTGGGTGGGCCCCTGGTGTCCCAGTCCGACACTGAACACAGTATTCTTGTGGCAGATGCAGCTTTTAGTGCTCAATTTCAAAGCTCAAAGACCTGCAACTATTCTGCAAAGTGCAGGCAGGATGAAAATGTGCAACTTAATGCATGAAATTTGCACCCTGACCTGCATTTTATAAATGAGGCTTCAACTCTCAGGTAGTTTAAAATAATGACATAAACGTTGGCATTTGGACAGTGTCAAAGAAAATACACACCTGTATACAGTAAATGCACAGGGGCCAGTTTATTTAAGTGATTAAAATGCCAGCCATACAACTATTTTTAAGGAGTAAGCTTTATGAATACACCATTTATTTTATATAACGTCTTGACCACTGTATAAATAGGTCCCTAGGTAGGTGATTTTGCCTGTGACATATGAATACACCTCAGTCATTATGAAATACTTGAATCCCATGTGTAGTTGATGCACAATTGCACGTGCTAATATATAATTGAATAATATCTTGAGATAAGAGCTCTGATTGGTCATTAAATAACCTTGCCTAGAGGCACAGATGTATGTTTCCCAGGGAGAACTCATAAAATGGATCAAGTTGCAGAAGTGCATGCTACAATATTTCTGCAAGCTGAGAAAAATGAGCGAGTAGTTATTGCCATAAACAAAAGCAGCACTTCCCTCTATTGAAATGAAGTGCACCCTGTAGCACTGACATGAAACGCGTGACTGACTACTGATAACGTTGATAAACTACTCCTGAACTTTGCCTTCTCTCTGGTCTGACTCCAACAAGCAGCTTGCCAGTCTAGACCTGGGTAAATTAACGTAACTCCCTCCAAGTGTTTGTAAACTACAACTCTCAGAAGCCATAAGTTACAGAGCTCCTTTCTTCTATAAGGAAGAGAGATATTTACATACATAAGTACATAAGTTTAAATTTTTAAAAAATATTTTATGGGGCCCCAATTTTTTTTTAATTTTTAAGGAGGCCCTGGCGCCAAAGTTTTTAAAAAATATATTTTCTGCGGCCCCAATTTTTTTTTTTAACTTGTAAGGGGGCCCTGGCACCAATGTTTTTGTAAAAAAAACTTTTATGTGGGACCTGGCGCCAATGTTTTTTTTTTTTTTTTAACTTATAGGGGTGCCCTGGTCACCAATTCTTTTTTTTAACTTGTAGGGGGGCCCTGACCACCAACTTTTATGGGGGCCCTGGCGTTGATGTTTTTTTTTTAAACTTATTAGGGGCCCTGACCATGAATAGCTTTTTATAACTTATGTGTGTGAGGGGGTGGGTAGCTTTTTTAGCGCTGATGTCTGTGTGGTCTTTGAACTGTGGTGTGGAGTGGGCAGGATCTGGGGTGGGCTGCAAAAATGTTGTTGTATGGGGCCCCTTGATTGAATGGCGGCCCTGGATAGCCCTGTATATATCCCAATCCACATCATTTTTTTCACATCATTGACATCAGATATATTGCAATACACATCATAATGTACTGAAATATAAAGGGACAAAGCACTAAATTATCATAAACCAGAATTGTCTTGTGCTAAACGGGGACAATACTTCCCCTTTAAAACTGTAAGAAAATAATCGTATTTGTGAAGAGTGTGATTGTGTGGCGGAGTCATTCTCCAGTGGCTACCTCACGGCACGTTAGGGCTATGAATGTTATGTGACCTTTTAGAGAAAATAACGTTTACGTTAGTGTCAGACAGAAGAATGCGCGGCGGCTCCAGCTGTACAGATGTGTATGAGAGACACTCGTTGGTGTCCATTGTTTGTCAGACAGCAGGGGCAGAATGGAGTGTGAGGAGGAGCGCAGTGAGGACAAGGTGAGTGGCGGGATGAGCGCTAATGAGTGTGTGACACACGAAGCAGCCGCCGCAGCTCTGCTCTCCTTTCCGCAGGTACCTCCTCTCTCTCCCGCCCTCCCATCCGCCTTTGTCTTACTATCGCTGGGAACAATTTCCTGTTGACACCGGATTATTTAGAAAGTGAAGGAGAAGTGAGGACTGAGTCGGCCTGGAAGTTGTCTCCACTCGCACCTTGTACCCGGGTCTGTGCTGCTGTCTCCCAGGGGACTGACACACGTAGGGAGGCCCTGCTACTGCTGCTCGTGTTGGTTGCGCGATTACTCGCCACAAAGTTTGTGCGCCAGGGAAGAGCCCCAATAAGGAGAGGGGGATCTGGAGTAGAGGGAGACAGTCTCTCTCCCAGGATATGCAGCTGGCCAGTAGCCGTATGAGCAGGTGCGCGGCCTCCCTGGGCTGACAACATTGGGATATCCAGTCGCTGCGCGCGGGGGAAGATGCCAAGCGCCTGAGCCAAAGCCGCTGAATAAAAGCGCTCACATCTGCACTCGCCTGACTACACACAGGGGCCTTGTGCCGCCGCTTCACTGGGGACAGGACGGGACTGGGATTTGTGAGCCCTCCATGCTCTCGCCCACAGCTGCTCATGGCTGAAGCCTGGCTGGAGGAAGAAGAGGAGGAGCTGCGAGAGATCAGGGACAGCGCCGGGAACAGGAGGCACAGGAGGTCCAACCTCAACCAGGCGGCAGGTAACCTGGGAATGGGAATAGGCTCCTGTCTGCTGCACACTGCCCCTCTCACTCATTATCTGCCACGATTTGTAGCACTGGCCCCACAGCAAATCAATATTAGGGCCCCCAACATATCCAGAGATTTTCCTGTTTTACCAATATATGTTGAAATCGCTCAGGGTCTGCTCTGTACTTACACCCCCGAGTGTCTCATCATATATATAATCTTGCCAATGGCCACTTACACACATATAATAATATATATCCATGTCTTTTCTACCGTAGCCTTCATTGCAGCTCATCCCTACTAACCCCAATCCCTGTTATCATAAACACTTGGCAGATATCAGCTTCCATAGTCTATGAAATTCTCATATTCTTATGCACAGACAGTGCAAAACTGTAAATCAGGTGGAAAGCGTGTGTGTGTAATTCTCTGTGTATTAGGATATCCCCTTTAACTTGCACTTACATTTTCAACCATGAACCAGTTTGAAAAACTTGTTATTCAGCTTAAAGTTAGTTAGCTAGTATTAGGCATAGGGCAAAGAGCATATTCTGTCTGGGAAGCTGTCATTTTGACACTAAAGGTGGCCATAGACATAACAATTATGATCTTTCTTGGAAAAGATCTTGCCAAGAAAGACTGTTAAGGTGGCCATACACGGATAGATCCGCTCGTTTGGTGATGTCGCCAAACGAGCGGATCTCCCTCCGATATGCCCACCTTGAAGGTGGGCAATATCGGGCAGATCCGATCGTGGGCCCTAGGGCCCAACGATCGGATCCTAGCTCTCACAAACGGGCGGTCGGATCGCGGGACCGCATCAACGAACAGATGCGGCCGCGATCCAACGGGATTTTTAACCCCATCCGATCGAGATCTGGCCGACTTTCAGCCAGATCTCGATCGGGGAAGCCCGTCGGGGGCCCCCATACACGGGCCAATAAGCTGCCGACACGGTCTGTCGGCAGCTTTTATCGGCCCGTGTATGGCCACCTTAAGTTTCAATACACACATGTAAAGCTGATTCGTCAGATATACAGGTAGAAACAATAGAATTCTACCTGTATCTGATGTTTCAGCACTAACAATAGCACGTCTCAAGATCTCAAGAAGACGCATCATATAGTTCCAGCCTAAAACCCATTCATCAATAAAAGTTATTGCACAGCAGCATTACTGGAGGTGCAGGTGTATCTGGGACAGAGAGTAACAGCAACAGTGAGCATCCAGATTGTGAATACTTGCTCCTTGGGGTCCAATGAACCAAAAATCACCACTGTGAGACACTTGCATGATTAGGTGCTCAGAGAACAACACGATGTCTGTAATCATGTGCCATTAACTTACTTGATGACTGCCGTTCCCCATCTAAACCTGTGCCTTCCATTATGACTCAGAGCATAGTATCTGCTTGCTAATTACCAGCAAGCTATTTGGCACTAATTAAATTAATTTAAGACATCTATATTAACCTGTTTATTGTTTTGTTTTTTTTTTGCAATTCCTGACAAAGGTCCTGCTTTAGGACTGAAACATAGAATAAAAGCATATTGTGTGCATCAAGAGGCCTTCAGTTGGCTCTGGCACAAACACACTAGGCAGATTTTAGCTCAAAATGCAAAGTCTGGAGACTCTTTGCCATTATCCGCCAAGTGTGATTGCGCCAGAGCCGACTCAAGACTTCCAGATGCGAATACAGAAGAGGACTCTGCTAGCGGGCGTGGACTGAAATGGGGCTGTGTATTTCAGCAGGCTGGTTTCTGCCCCTAGCCTAATATAGCAAATTGTAACAGTTCAGAATCTGCACTTGGATCACTGAACTGCCAGACTGAAACTTCAGGAACATTAAGCTTAAATTTTGGGAAAACGGTAAAAAATAAAACATGCAAAGTATTTGAAAAAAACGTCTTTATTTGTGGTGAACAATGTGTAAACAACTGAACTGAACTTTTGGAAGACAAATATCCCCTTAAAGTAAAGATGGCACTTCATCTCAACTTACTTATTTTTGTGTGTGTGTGCAAATAAAGCAAAACGCAAAAACTGGCACAATACGGGTTTGTACAATATGCAAAAAGGAGACTATATTCTGTGTTTGAGTCCTAAACCACGACCTCTGTCAGGAATTTTAAAAAAAAAATGATATACAGGTTGGAATACAAAGAATCTCGAGACTTTGCATTTTGAGCCAAAATCCGCCAGAGCAAACACGAGCCTTCCGGACGTGAAAACAGACTAGCGGTCGGGGGCTGAAATTGGCCTGCGGATTGGATTTCACAGGCTGATTTCTGCCCCATCTGGTCCTTGCTTTTGTTGATACATTTCTTAGCAGCATCTGTGGAATATTCACAATATTGTATCAATTCTAACAGTTGCCTTTAATGAAACTCAGGGATTCTGCACAGCGGGATCAAAGGATAAGAAATGTATCAATTCATGTAAAATGTATCAACTAATGTATCATTCAGAACCATTTAGGGTCAGCAACCCCCATCTCAGAGCTGCTTTACAAAGACATACAAAGGTGAAAAATGAAAGTTTAACATTAGAAAAACGGTCGCAAATAAATAGTAGAAAGTAATTGAAAGAAGTCATTCCTACTGGCGAACTATCTGAAAACAGCTGAACTGAGAAAAGTGTTGGAACTGCTTTAAGTGGCTAGTATTCCAAATTGTGTCACTAAGTATGTTTAATTAAATCAATATTTAGCATCTATCTTAACACCCACCTATTTATAGATGTTATTCTTTCATATGTTGTTGTCTCTCATTTCTATTGCTAGTTATTCGTTTTAGAATGAAGAAGAGGAAATTAGAGAGTAAAACGTGTTCTGCTTGTCTGTATCACTACCATATTGGCCACAGGTCTGTGTTGGCCATTCAGTCCCCAGACCAACAATCGCAGTGGATAATGGGCAGTGAGCCCTTGTGGCAGTCAAAGCCAATGTAATTACATGGCCAGCTTTAAAACATGTAAAGTAGAGAAGGAAAGAAGCAAGTTTTTTCACTTAAAACTGACACTGAGCCTCAAATCTACTCACTGAGTTGTTATTAGTTATTGAAATCCAGAAAGCTCTAAATTATGGAAAGGTTGTCTCCCTCTTTCTCTGTAATAATAAAACATTATCATGTACTTAATCCAAACAAAGTTATAATTAATCCTTATTGGAAGCAAAACCAGCCTATTGGGTTTATTTAATGTTTACATGATTTCCTAGTAGACATAAAGCATGACTTGATCTACTGAAGACACAGCTCCCCTATTTATCGCAGAGTATATTCAGTGCAACCCTTTGCAGTGGCCCGCACCCCCTCAGGGCCCCTCGGCTTACGGAGGGGGCTTGGGGCCCGGCTGCGCGTCCTGCGCCAGGGCCTGCCCCCCTCTAGTTACGTTGCTGACCCCTTGCTTTTTTTTTTGCTGTTGGTTGAATATTAGCAGGCCTGATGTTCATAGGAGGGCCAGCACTACTGCAAATCGAAGCAATTGTTATGATAGGACCAAAGTTTCTACATGCCACAGTCAGATTGCATAGCGTGGGGCGAATTGTGGAACTTATAAATGTGCTGGCTGTGTGCCATGAATAGCTGGATTTGAATAGAAAACAAAACATCAGTATAAAGGAGGCCTTAGTTGCTTTGTTTCTTATAATGCTTTCAGCTATAGAGACGCAGTACATGTGTTTGCCAGCCACCCTAGCAGCCTTTTGTCTGTATATCTCAGAGAAATTATTTCAGCTGTTGTTAAGACAACAAGGAGGCTCTTTGACTGGACATACAAAATAAAGTATATACACCAAAGCTATTTTTGGTACTCTAAATATCAAATTGGTTTAAAGATTTTCAAGTTGAACATAGTTATATTGTAAATTATGGTCTTTAGTGTTATGTCTGGATCTTTATGTGAGTGAGTCTGGCCAAAAAAAATCTGTTTCCCTATAATTTGGCTTCGTTAAGTAGAACACCATCCTCCAAAAAGGGAATGCTACATTTAGGAACGTCTACTGTATATGCAAGTATATATTTTTTTAAGGACACTTGTTTGACATTGTATTGTATTTGGGAGTGCCAGTATAGAACCCACTTTATTACAAAAGAATGGTACACTATGCCTTTAAATTTTATTTAAAATTAGATTTTGTCTTGTTATACTAATTCCAGTTAGAAGGGCTGCACTGATTATGTTTATTTTAAATCATTTTGTATTAGTGATGCGCCGAAAACGGAACCTAATCTGTAACCTAATTTGCATATGTAAGCACACGGTTAAAAACTGATGACTTCCTTGTTTGTGTGAAGAAAACGTACTTTTTTGGATTTGGTTCGGAAGCGCGAAAAAACTCAACTCGCTCGAAATAATTGCGTTTTTAAGTGAAACCTTCTGAAAACAACTCGAACATCATGAAGGCTATTAACATTTTCAAATGGTTCAAGTGACCTCTGCCATTGACGCCTACATGACCTCAACAGGTTATAGATGGTGTATTTTTTTCGAATTCAAGCTATTTATAGGGTCAGGGTATGAAAAATATCGAAAGCCCGAAAAAACGATTTTTGACTAATTTTTTCATGGAAAACACAGCTCGACCCTTAATAAATCTGCCCTTAAATGTATATACTGTATTTTTTTTTTTTACTACTGTGCATAGGGTTGCCACCCGGCCGGTATTTTACCGGCCTAGCCGGTAAAACACCTGCCAAGGCCGGGGCCGGTATTACAAATTTACCAGGCAATGTAGCTGCCGGTAACCCCCCTCGGCCAACCCCCCAACCCCCTGTAAACTTACCTTGTCCTTCGGTTCTTGTCCTGGCCGCCCCGTGGCCCCGCCCCTTTGACATCACGCCACGCCCCCTTTGTGTACCCGTCCCCACCAGCCGGAATATTTTTTTGGCAAAAGGTGGCAACCCTAACTGTGCATAATAAAGAGGGTTAAAATTAGGAGGGTTATTCCTTCATTTGCATTAAACAGAAATTAAAATATGTAATTATGGCTTATTTTAAGTGCAGGATATTGGTTTCTTTGCACATTAGCATTTATTCTGATAGCTAAAAACTACCACATTGCTTTTCTAGACCTTGAACTGTGTTCTAAACCTCTTCTAAAGCACCAGATATATGGCTTGTTTTTGCTGATGTACAAATGCTGATGTACAGCAAAAGAAGTTTCTGTTCCAGCTAAGGTTTATGTCCTTTTGTTAAACTATAGGTTTAATGTTAAATAAGGTTAGCAAGTAAAGATGATCGCTAAAGGATCAGTAACAACAAAAAATAAAGAATATTCTTATGGCCTTATATGGCAGTTATTGCAGTTCTGTACAAGTAAAAGTATTTTCTCTGAAGCAGATTTATTTGTTTTCCTTGCACTGTGCTTACGTTTACACAATTTAGTTCTCTTAGGGTTAGTTCACACGAGGAGATTCGGGGAGATTTTGTCGCCTGGCAACTAATCGACTCGACTTCTGGGCGACAATCTCCCCGAACCGCCTCCTTGTGTCTTCCCATCCGCTATAATGAAAAGTCGCCAGGCGACAAAAATCTCCCCGAATCTCCTTGTGTGAACTAACCCTTAAAGGGCTCCAATGCTATTAGTTGCTATGGGTTCTTACACCTGGGCAAACATTGTGTTTATTACATATGGGGGACAGCATCTTGGCCATTTTCATGGTACGGGTATGGGACCTGTTATCCGGAATGCTCTTGACCTTGGGTTTTCTGGATAAGGGTTCTTTCTGTAATTTGGATCTTCATACTTTAAGTCTACTAGAAAATCATAAACCGAATAGGCTTGATTCCAATAAGGACTATTTATATTTTCGTTTTGCCTGAGTAAAAGGTTCTGTTTTATTATTTCAGAGAATAAGAAAATCAGTTTTAAACATTTGGATAAAATGGAGTCTAAGGGAAACGGCACTTGGTCAAGCGACCGGGCATCCTAGGCAACCCAGCTGGCCACCACGCTCCCACACTGTGCGCGCGCAGGCCCCTCCCCATCGCAGTGTGAGCATGCATGCGCCGGAGGGGAGGGAGGCAGTCAGGGGAGAGCAGCGAACAGGGACTAGGGGTAGGCAGAAGACAGGTACCTGCCCAGCGCCCCCTTTCCGTTGCCCCCTAGGCAGGTGCCTCTTCTGTCTACCCCTAGTTGCGGCCATGACGGGAGACAGACTTTCCGTAATTCAGAGCTTTCTAGATAAAAGGGTTTCCGGATAACAGATTCCATACCTGTAGTACTGGACTTTCAAATTAGGCTGTATTATAAATGTATGGCTTTTACGTCACATGGTTAGGTAAATAAAGCGTTAGGAGTGATCTTGTATATTGGTTATAGTTCTTTCACAACTCTATTCTGTGCTGTGCTGCAGGGATTGACTACTATAAGCTGACTGATTGGGTTGGGATGGTATTTTTTAGGGAGTGTACACTGCTAATGACTCATATCACAGATAGTTTAAGCCAAATAGCAGACTACCTTAAGGAAAAAGAAACAACGCCACACAAATCAGCCATGTATTCGATATTTCACATCCTTGTATGTATTGAAGTGACTCAAGAACAAGTTCAGCCTGCTTGAAATTCCCTGCAAACATAACATTCTGGCATTTTGACTTAAATGCTGCACATAAGTTACATTCTGTAGTATTAACCATATAGGTGCGTAGTCTGGGATGGAAAAAAAATCAACTACATACAAAAAGCAAATAGGATGGCATTCAGCCCCCTTATAAAGGGATCTGCGATTACAAAATCCCCGGCAGGTGTATGCTGAGCTGTTACCAAGGTTTTAAATATTTTTAGTATGATGTTTTGAGACAAACTGTTGTTGGTCTTCAGCTTTTATTTAGCATTTTGGATGATTTCACATTGTGTCCTACAGCTTTTTAAGGGAGGTAATGTAATAATAAATAATAAAGTCTGCATCATCAGTGTAAATGTAGTGATACAAAAGTGCAGAGTGGAAATCATCAGATGTAGGCATCTAGAAAAAGCAGTCGGAAAGCCTAAACACTACAGCTCATAGCAAGGCCATCCCAATATATGTACAGCTTAAGTATGTAAGACTAGGCCTTTGGGTAGAACTACACAAGCACATTTACCTGTGATAGTATCCGTTCCGACGCGCTGAGATGAATCTAAGGCGTCACGTTAAAGGCGTTAAAATTTTATCAGAATAAAACATCATGTTAGGTGTCCAAGTGAGGCATTTAAGGTCCCTGAAATATTGCCCATCTCTGACCCTTTGAAAAAGTTATGATCAAGTTTGTGCTGCAGTTTGAGATAAATGTGGTTCCTTCTTCTTCTTATTAAAAGTCAAGCAAGTTTGTCAAGCATGATATATGTGTATAAAATCATTAAAAGGAAATAAAATTAAGGAAATTATGGTGGCAGAATGTCATTTATAAGATAGTTTGAATTTCAGTGGATCCACTAGAGGGTGCCAGCAGCATTCACATAGTCTCTGGCACAGCAAGGAAATGCAGCATGGACGAACTAATAAATATTAAGGAACTCAAAGGATGACATTTTGCCCTTTATAGGTCCCTGGTAAGGCCTCACGTTGAAAATACAGTGCAGTTTTGGGCTCCAGTCCTTAAAAATGATGTAAACGAGCTGGAGAGAGTGCAGAGACGTGCAACTAAACTGGTTAATGAGATGGAAAACTTCAATTATGGGGGTAGATTTTCAAAGTTAGGGTTGCTCTCTCTGGCAAAAAGACGATTGCAAGGGGATGTGATTACTCTTTACAAGTACGTTAGAGGACATTATAGACAGATACCGGGGGACTTTGTTTTGCCTTAAAAAGGATCAACTCACCAGAGGCCACTCCTGTAGACTAGAGGAACAGAACTTTCATTTGAATCAGTGTAGGTGGTTCTTCACAGTGAGGTTGTGGAATGCACTGCTGGATGACGTGGCGGACTCTTTTAACACCTTTAAGAGGGGCTTGGATGATTTCTTGGACAAACATAATATCCAAGGCTATAGTGACACTAAAATCTACAATTGGTATAGATATTGGTGTATATAATTTGTGTGAGTGTATGGAGAGGTCAGTCTCAGTGTGTGTATATATGTGCAGGGCTGCCATCAGAAATCACAGGGCCCCGTACGACAAAATTTCCTGGGCCCCTTGGGCTGCACCCACCGTAGGCCCCACCCACAGGTCCACCCCCTACCACACAGTAAAAAAAAAAAAACATTCGTGGCTAGGGTCACCACATGTTATTAAAATAATATTATAAAAACATTGGTGGCCAGAGCCCCCCTTAAACGTCCATGTAAAAAAATGCCCCCCCCCCCCCAGAAGTTTAAAAAAATATTTGGTGCCCAGCCCCCCCCACACAACAGGCACCACAAAGGGTTACTTTTAGGGGGGCCCTGCCATGTTACACTTACTTCATTAGTGTGGTCCACCTGCTGTCAGTGAGCTGCCAACTTCAGAAGGGAGGAAGGGAGCACAGGTGGCTGAATCTTCTTCCAGTGACAGCATTTTCTTCCCTCATTGGTCACAGAATTTCAAGTTCTGGTAAAGCTGCATGGTGATTGGATGAGCTGGAGAGGAATTTCAAACCCCAGCTATCCAATCCCTGAGCAGCTCACCCTGGACTTAAACACTGTGACCAATAAGGGAAAAGAATGGACAGAAGACACCTCCCCCTGTGCTCCCGCCCTGCCTTCCCGAAGTTGGCAGCTCTCAGAAAGCAGGGGAGCCCGGCTTATCAAGTAAGTGTGGCACGGCCAGGCCCCCCTTACCCTCTGGGCCCCCTCCAACTCTCCCCCCTGTCGCCCCCTGATGGCGGCCATGTATATGTGTGCTGGGTTTTCATTTGCTCTGAAAAAAAATTCAGGTACATTTTCTAATTCTCATTTGTTCCCCTAAATTCCATCTTGTTCTTTCATGATTTCCTTATGTTGTATATTTCAGAAAGGTATCAACTTTAAAGGGGAATAAGTACACTGTGTGCAGGCTAGTGGACATTTAGGGGGCCCTGGGACATTATGGAGAACCTTGGGCAATGAAAGATGAAAACTGAAGGTGCCTTCCATACAAAGATTATGAATATGGACATGGAAAATTATGTGATATTGAGAAACTGATGGTAACTGCAATATGGGTATTTGGAAGAGGTAACTATTAATGGCCCAGTAGTCTGTTGTCTATTTTATAAAACATATGTCTACAGGGGATTATATATTTAGTCTCCTGTAGTAGTGATCACACACTAGCCTGGGGATATGAAGGTTGGCAGAGCAATATTTATTTATTAGCAGGTTTCTCTCATTATGTGTGCATTGTGGTTTTATAAGGAATAGAGTGCGTCACACAGTTCAGTCCTGCAGTAGCAATAAATAATATACCTTTTAATAAATAAGAAAAACGCAAAAAAAAAAAACTGCATGTATCGGTAGCTGAAAATATTCTTACTGCATTGGATAACATGCATAGTAACATTGTCAGGCTGAAAAAAAACATACGTCCATCAAGTTTAACCTTTTTTAGTCTATATATAACCTGCCTAACTGCTAGTTGATCTAGAGGAAGGCAAAACATTTGAAGCCACTCCAATTTGCCTAAGGGCCCTTACACACAGTTGTTTTGAGCTGCGCTGCCTGGTCCGATTGCCATCTTGGAGTCAGGAATTGTTTCCCCCTCTTAGGTCCCTTACACATGGGCATTTTGAGCTGTGCTCCCCTGCATGCGTTTAGCCTGCAGGGGAGCGCAGAAGTAAATGCACACCATTAATGTCAAGTGGCTGTACTGACACAGACGCATGAAAGTGCCGAACGCAGGTTGAGGCGCAGTATGTTTCATTTCACCTGCGGCTGAACGCATGAAACGAATGCAGGGGAGTGAAGCTCAAAATGCCCGTGTGTAAGGGCCCTAAGAGGGGGAAACTATCCCTTCCTGACTCCAAGATGCCAATCGAACCAGTCCCTGGATCAACTATCGGCTATCTTCCATAACCCTGTATTCCCTCACTTGCTAAAAAGTCATCCAACCCCTTCTTAAAACTATCTAATACATCAGCCACGGATCCAGGGAGAGAAAGTCACATCTTCACAGCTCTCACTGTAAAAAAAACTCCTTTCAAATATTTAGACGGAACCTCCTTTCTTCTAAACGCAATGGGATACTCCTAATTATAACAAACAACTCCTGAAAACCAACCATGATAAATGCCAATCGATTGCCCTGACAATAGTGGCTTAGGGTGATAAAAGCTTAGGGTCAGGGAGCTGTGGCTCATCACACTGCTCGCCAAAAGGAGAGGGAATCTGTTTAAGAGATCAAATTTCTCAAATAGATCCATAGTTCACTTAGGGGCAGATTCACTAAGGGTCGAATTTCGAAGTTAAAAATACTTCGAAATTCGACCCTCGAATTGAAATCCTTCGACTTCGAATATCGAAGTCGAAGGATTTAGCGCTAAACATTCGATCGAACGATCGAAGGATTTTTCGTTCGATCAAACGATTAAATCCTTCGAATCGAACGATTCGAACGATTTTAATCAAACGATCAAAGGAAAATCCTTCGATCAAAAAAAGCTTAGCAAGCCTATGGGGACCTTCCCCATAGGCTAACATTGACTTCGGTAGGTTTTATCTGCCGAACTAGGGGGTCGAAGTTTTTTTTAAAGGGTAAGTACTTCGACTATCGAATGGTCGAATAGTCGAACGATTTTTACTTCGAATCGTTCGATTTCGTTCGACTTCGAACGAATTCGAACGAATTTAACCAATTCGATGGTCGAAGTACCCAAAAAAAACTTCGAAATTCGAATTTTTTTTCATTCAAATTCTTCACTCGAAGTTAGTGAATCTGCCCCTTAATGTTTATAGGATAGGCAGATTTTAATTAAGGCTTGGGTAGGCTAAGCCTCCCCAAACCTAAGTCCAATGTGGATTCAGCTTAAGGGACAGTAACAGCCAAAAATAAAAGCATTTTAATATAATTAAAATATAATGTACTGTTGCTATGCATTGGTAAAAGATATGTGTTTGCTTTAGAAAGACAACAATAGTATATGTAAGGCTATTATGCAGCCATGGGGTCCAGCTAAAAAAGGCTAAAGGATACTTAGCAGATAACCGATAAACTCTGTAATAGTAATACAATGGGATTTTACAGAGTGCATCTGGTGTCTGCTATGTAACCTTTGCTCTGAATGGCTGCCCCCATGGCTACACAGTAGCTTGTTTATATAAACTATAGTAGTGTTTCTGAAGCAAACACATCAGTTTTACCAGTGAATGGGAACAGTATTTTATAATTGAATTACTTTAAAACACTTTAATTTTTTGGTGTTACTGTAAGTAGCCTGCAGCAGTATGCTACATAAGTATCCTAATGAACTAATGAACGCGAGGGAAGCAGCATGTGAAAAACTTCCATTAGGGTGGCACTGTCAGGGTTAAGATGTGAAGGGATACAAGTGTAAGACTGTAATAATCCATCCACATTGTACTCCACCTTGCTGGCAGAGGAGTTAATTAGACTCAGACTCTGCTGCTCTTGCCTGCCCTGCTTTCCAGTGTAAGTTTAGACTACCCAGCAGGGGGCGGAGCTACACGGAGAAATCGATGAACAGAGAAAGTCGTGTGGAGAAGGTGTGTCGAATAACTTATAATAAACACAGATATTCATTTATTTAACTTCTATGCTGCAAATAGTATTTTTATGGTATATGGGATCTTGTCATGTGGCTTAAATAATATTTTTTTTTTGAGATATCTGTGGAGGACAGCACTTTCTTTCTTTCTTTTTTCTTTCTTTCTTTTCTACTTCTGCTGGCCAGCACAAACAAAAACTATCTCCTTCTTCATCTCTTTTCATTACTTCTCGTGTCTGTCCTACACCATTCTCAGCAATGAAACACATTTCTTTTTCCTGTGTCCCAACATGGCAACAGCAGTTAAAAGCTTTGTGGAAACCTTCTGTTTGCAGATCTGAAACGCTAAAGCATTTAAACATTAGTTGTTCTCTTAGGAATAAAACCTTTAACTTGCCCCAAAGATATGCAACACACTTTTAGATACGAGTGCAAACTTTAAACATTTAAAGTTTAAAATAGTTTTTACCTGCGTTTTCTCAGGCTGTTCAGTTTGCTCTGGGTTTGGTGTCCTAATGATTGGCAGCTGTGCATATGCATTAGCATAGCTGGGAACTTTGTTTAAATGAGTTTTCTTTTTTTACCTTTTATTAGGGATGCACCGAATCCAGGATTCGGTTCGGGATTCGGCCAGGATTCGGCCTTTTACAGCAGGATTCGGATTTGGCCGAATCCTTCTGCCCAGCCGAACTGAATCCAAATCCTAATTTGCATATGCAAATTAGGGGCAGGGAGGGGAATTGTGTAACTTTTTGTCAGAAAACAAGGAAGTAAAAAATGTTTCCCCTTCTCACCCCTAATTTGCATATGCAAATTAGGGTTCGGATTCGGTTCGGTATTCGGCCGAATCCAAAAAAGTGGATTCGGTGCATCCCTACCTTTTATTTTGTAATCTGCGCTGATTGATGTGTAGCTCTTCCTGTAAAAATTCTAATTATTTTTGAAATTGAATATTTGTGTATTTAAAAATGTATGATGTCACTGAACCGCAAAGCATGTTGGGAGCCTTGGGTATAAAAGTCTGCTTCTAGTCAGCAAGAGGCAGTCTGATTTTGGCTGTCTGCAAGGGAAGACTACACTGCTGTTCTGATGCCATGCAGTATTGAGCTAGGGATGCACCGAATCCAGGATTCGGTTCGGGATTGGGCCTTTTTCAGCAGGATTCGGCCGAATCCTTCTGCCGAACCAAATCCTAATTTGCATATGCAAATTAGGGGTAGGGAGGGCAATCTCATGACTTTTTTGTCACAAAACAAGGAAGTAAAAAAAAGTTTTCCCATTCCCACCCCTAATTAGCATATGCAAATTAGGGTTCGGATTCGGTATTCGGCTGAATCTTTTGCGAAGGATTCGGGGGTTCGGCCGGATCCAAAATAGTGGATTCTGCACATCCCTAACTTTTACTTTCTGATTTAAAGAAATAAAGCTAAAATTTTCATTGCCAAGCAAGCTTCAGCGACCTCTGTAAAAAGGCCCACACCACAGAGCTGAAGGAATGATTGCAAGGTTTTTACACGAGTGTAAGGAAGCTTGGATTTCTATAAAAGTACCTAATACTGAGCTTATAAACAAGCAGAGCTATGGATCATAAGAGTTAAAAAGTCTGAGATCAAGATCCTTTGTGCTGTATGGGTTAATATTACTAGGCAATGATAGTGAGTTTGGTGTGCAAGAGATATAATTCTGCTGGGGTGTAAGAACTGCCTAGCTGGAGAGTCTATTTCTAGGGGCTGAAGCTAACAAGGGCTGGGCATGCTCAGATCTGATCTGATAGAAAAAAACAAAAGAAGTGTGAGGTTGGAAAAAATTACATATTGGGAGTGTTAGCTGAGGGTGTGGAATCCATCGAACATTAAGTACTTATGGAGAAGGATAGCTATAGAACTAAATGGAGTTGGAAACAAAATCCAACCTTAAAAGACCAACATCGTTTTTAAGTTTTTTTCTGTTACCCTGCACTGCTACAAACAGCATTTTTGCGTTAGTACTATAGAGTTATCCACATGTGTGTGACATATTGTTGGAAGTCTAGCATGTTGACGGTCATTGCATTTTTTTAACCTTCCCAAACAAAAAAACCCACCTATGTTCTATAGTCAGTCATCAGAAATTCTGTGGTGATATACAGGTTATGAAACCTAGGTCTTTTCAAATGAGCACCAGTAATGTATAAGGGTGGTGACACATTTTAAAATTCCAGGGAGATTAGTCGACCATCGACAAATCTCGAAAGAGAACAAGAAAGAGAACTGACCTATGTATTTGCACCCTCCCATCAAAGCATGTCCACAAGCTCGTATTTATACACCATTAAAACTTAACTTTTATTACTGATAAATAAGATAAAAAAGTCCAGTGATAATTAAACATGGTTAAGACCGGGGAGACGGATTAACTTGGGGTAGTGGGCTGGTGGTACGGATAAGTGGTAAATGTATGCTAGTGGAGGTCACCCCAAAACACTGTTTAAACACTATTCGGTCATGAATATGGGGGTAATAGGGGTAGTAGACTACATGCAATGTTATGCAACACAAATCGCCCCCTTAGAAGCACATAACCCAAAGGGTTAGTGGGGCCTAAATCAGTGGGGTTGTGTAAGTCGCTCACTTATTTAGCACCCCTGATGTGTACAACATTAGTATGGGTAGAGGTGCTGCTAATTGTTGGAGAGGCAGGCTTGGTAAATCCCAGAGCTTGCGTCTCTATTGGAACAACCCCCATTTTGCAGCCCTTGGTCAGCCAACCCCTTCACCCACAGCACAACCCTCCCAATTGGCGGATATCTGCTCTGATATGAGTGTTGAAGCTTCCACCTGAAGCAGTACCTTGTAAACCAACCTCTTCACCCACAGCGTAGCCCCCCCAATTGGCAAAGCTGCCTTAAGTTACAATTGGCAAAAGTTGCCCAAAAAAAACATTCCAAATCCTATTTTATCACATTAGTCAAGCAAAATGAACTTTAATTACACTATATAAATTTTTTGAATCTTGTTTCCTTCAGTCTGGGAATACATAATTATAGCAAGCAGGAAGCAGCCATTTTGTGGACATTTTTATTAAGGCAAGTCTTGCATCATATCAGAATCTTGTTTGTGCACCAGAATGGGGGACCCGATGTCCATTCCCATGCCCTGGCTACACAATTAAACAGTAAAGAGAATGGGGGAATGTGTGGAGAGCAGTGACATGTAGGAAGTGCTGAATGGAAAGTGAAAGTAATTGTCTGCCCCGCCTCTATGCCACTGGCATAGAGGAGTGGCAAACAATATTTGATTGACAGCTGAGATTTTTAAAGGAACTTACAACAGCTATGAATGCTTTAATAAAGAATAGAAATTGGATTTCATGTTTAATTTGAAAAGGACTTTTATTATACAGATTTTTGTGTCTGGGTGACAGGTCCACTTTAAGTTACAATTGGCAGAAACTGCCTTAAATTACGAGAAGGTGGCGGTTGCAGAGAGTTATAGTTGCAGGTTGCGAGCAGCCCTTGGTCAGCCAACCCCTTAACCCACAGCACAACCCTCCCAATTGGCTAATATCTGCTCTGATATGACAAATCTCCTCTTCTTCAGTCGACTAATCTCCCTGAAAAGCCTTCCCGCCAGCTTGAATGTAGGATGGCATTCGGAGTGCTTCGTTTTCCGAAGTCGCCTCACGAGGAAACTTCTGAAAATGAACTGCTCTGAGTGCCATCCCACCGCCGATTTACATTCTAGCCGGCGGGAAGGCTTTTCGGGAAAATTAGTAGCCGAAGAAGAGGAGATTTGTTGCTGGGCAACTAATCTCCCCGGAATCTTAACGTTTGTCACCACCCTAAATAAATCATTAGGCTGTATTTATTAAAATTGGAGATAAACATCACAGGTGATGTTGCCCATAGCAACCAATCAGATTTTTGCTTTTGTTTTTTAACTTTTAAATCTAATTGCTATGGGCAACATCATCAGGGATGTTTGTCTTTGAGTCTCAGACATTTTGTTGCCTGTGAATAAAGGGCTCTCATATTGCCTTGGCTCTACTAGGAATCGCGATGTCCAAAACAGTTGATTCTTGCTCAGTTACAATTGGGCACTGCGGTTCTTTCTGCTCTAAGTTGGGTGGGCAATAAAATATCCCCTTAATTAACCTTGATGCACATTTTTAAAGTACTGACCCTGATCTAGCATACCATTCATTTTTGATACAGCTCAAGTCAAAGCTGCTCACTATTTCCATATCTCTCACTTTACTGCTCTCTGACCTTATTCATCACAACACCTTGTGGCTCCTGTCCCTTTTCCCTTTTAGATTGTAAGCTAATGAGCAGGACCCTCTTTAAAGAACAATAAAAGCTCCAAATGGTGGGTGGTGGAGCAAATGTTAGGCCCCCCCAAAGATTGTAATAACTTACCCAATACCCCAGGCTGCTGCTCCTGTTAGCAGAAAACTACACAGCCTTGAGCACTAGCGAGCAAATGATGCTCTTGTTGTTAAAGTCCTGCTTTGAACTGTACTGTACATGTGCACCCGCACTAAGAAAGAAAGAAGGAATAGGATTGCTCACTCACTAGTACCTCAGGTCGGTGAAGTTTTCTGCACCCTAACATTTGCCACCTTCCCTTGGATTGGAGTTTCATTCTCCTCTAAAGCCCTGTAAGATTTCTATGCAATCTTTGTATCATATTGTCATGTCTCCAGCATACGCTTTACCATATTTGGGATTTTCCTATTCATTTGCTCGGAGCTCCCTCCTCTGGACACTTGTTGTAAGTGTACAACGTCACTTCCTATATCCATTTTTTCACCTCCATAAGGCTTATGGCAGAATTTGGACTAATCAGGCTACCGTACGCCCACCATGTGACCTAGAGCAATGCCTTGTGGGAGCCAGGACTCCATTTTACAGACCATGCTGCTGGAAGAAGCACACAGTTCTGCATCTCCCTTATGATAGAATCGCTGTTTCACCTCTATTCCACTTGCTTATTCAGTAAAATCTACAGACTCCAAGCTTAGTCTCTTTATTGGATTGTGGAAAGGTTTAGCTGCATGTCGAACTACACACTGCCCCAGGGTAATACGTAGCGAGGACAGAACAGTGAAACAGCGCTACCTCAAAGGCGAGATTGAACTGTATCTCACTGCATGCGCAGTGAAACAGCGCTACCTCAAAGGCGAGATTGAACTGTATCTCACTGCATGCGCAGTGAAACAGCGCTACCACTAAGGTGGGATTGAACTATAACTCACTGCATGCGCAGTAAAACAGCAGCTGACACACAAGTGCTTAAACCAGCTACGCTGCAAGCTCAGACAACAGTATATTACAGTGATCCTGATACAGACACTGCTATTAAGTCATTACAGCACAGAAAAGCCACTACAAAGGCTTATCCAGAGTCGCATAATGTCACAGAAAAAGACATCCTCATTAGCGACGAGATCCCAGGTCTCAGGCTCCTCTCAACGCTCATCTGTTACTAATGCTGCCGCCATTGCCCGCGCAAAAGCAGAAGCAGCAAAGGCCCGTGCTGCCTTCGCAGAGAGGGAAATGGAGGCAAAAGTAAAGAGTGCACTCTTAGAAGCAGAAAGGGAAACAGAAAATGCACGCCTAGCAGTAGAGGCAAAGCTGGAAAGCGTTCGCTTAGAGGCAACCCTAGAAAAGCTGGCCAGAGAGAGAGAAGCTGCAGCGACTTTGGCAGAAGCAAAAGCTCTAGAGATGATTGTGTACCCTAGCAGCGAAGGACACAGTGAGGTACCTAATCTTGAGACCGAACCCCATGACCCACTACAACGCACTAGAGAGTATGTCTACCAGCACTCCAAACGAGACACAGATTCTCTTTCAGTACAGCAACCAGGCCAGCATGCTGCTCCTGAACCAAGCCAAGGATGCCATACACCTCCAAAGGCCATCAGCAAGCTGCATTTGCATCAGAGAGACCACGTCGAGCTAAGTGATCCTACCTACAACACCCACTTCAGCCAGGTACCCAAGCCTAGGGTTAACCTTGCACCTACCTCTTCAGCTGTGTCACAACAGTATGTCACAGTCCAGCCTAAAAGAGAACCTCCAGACAGGTATGACTATACAACACCTTCTCACTATTACACTCAGCCACCCTCTTATCCTGGTAGTAACCAGGTAACAATGGACTTTGCCAAGTTCTTTGCAAGACGTGAGCTAGTCACAAAAGGACTTGTAAAGTTTAACGACCGCCCAGAAGGCTTCAGAGCCTGGCGATCCTCCTTTCGGAACACTATCAGAGACTTAGACCTTTCATACAGTGAGGAAATCGACCTCCTTATCAAATACCTAGGAACTGAGTCTGCAGAGCATGCCAAAAGGATCAGAGTCATTAACATAAATCACCCAGAGACTGGTCTCAGAATGATCTGGCACAGACTTAATGAGTGCTATGGCTCAGCAGAGGTTGTAGAAAATGCACTCTTCAAGAGAATTGAAGACTTCCCTAAAATAACCAATAAAAGTTACCAAAAACTTAGGGAATTAAGCGACTTGTTAATGGAACTACAAGTAGCCAAAGCAGAAGGAGACTTACAGGGGCTTGCATTCCTAGACACAGCCAGAGGTGTTAACCCCATAGTACAAAAATTGCCCTATAACTTACAAGAGCGGTGGATGGCACACGGGTCAAAATTCAAAGAAATGCACAATGTTCCATTTCCTCCTTTCACTGTATTCATGGACTTTGTATACCAACAAGCCAAGATGAGAAATGACCCCAGCTTTGATTTCACTTTGCCACATACCACCCCTTCAGTACCTAATACTCGCAAAGCAGCAGTAACAGTACACAAAACTAATGCTTCCTCTTTAGATTCCTTCCACAGATCGGCAGAACCTTCTCATGAGGAGACAAGGAATAAAGACCCTGGTAAGCAGTGTCCTCTACACCAGAAGCCTCACCCTCTTCTGAAATGCAGAGCTTTCAGAGAGAAGTCCATAGAGGACCGCAAAGCTTTCCTCAAGGAAAACAACATCTGCTACAGGTGCTGTTCATCAACATCTCATCTTGCCAAGGACTGTAAGGTCAGTGTAAAATGCATAGAATGTGACAGCACGCATCACAACACAGCTTTACACCCTGGGTCAGCCCCATGGACTGTATCTTATACCAAGAGCGCCAGCAAGCATGGCGGGGAGGAAGATAGCACTGTCACAAACACACAAGAAATCACTTCCCAATGCACAGAAGTCTGCAATGGTGCCGTAGGAGGCAGATCCTGCTCCAAAATTTGCCTGGTCAGAGTATACCCGACAGGCCAAACAGATAAAAGCATTAAGCTCTATGCAATCCTGGATGACCAGAGCAACAGATCTTTAGCCTGCCCAGCCTTCTTTGATGCATTTAAAATCAAGGGTCCAAACACTCCTTACTCTCTAAAGACATGCTCAGGAGTTGTTGAGACAGCAGGAAGAAGGGCATCTGGATATCAAGTAGAGTCCATAGACAGAAAGGTATGCCTACCCTTACCAACTATAATAGAATGCATCCAGATCCCAGATAATAGATCTGAAATCCCTACACCAGACATAGCTAAGCATCATGTACACCTGAAGCGCATAATGCACTTAATCCCCGAACTCGACCCTAAGGCTCAGATAATGCTTCTCCTTGGAAGGGATATCCTGCAAGTCCACAAAGCAAGGGACCAGATAAACGGCCCTCACAATGCACCTTACGCCCAGAAGCTAGACCTTGGATGGGTCATAATCGGAGACGCTTGCCTTGGAAGTGTACACAAACCAGCCTGTGTAAACAGCATGCTCACAAATACATTAGAAAATGGACGCCCCTCCATTTTCCCACCATGCCAAAACCAGTTCCTAATAAAGGAAAAACCTTACAGCACCAGCCTGGGACA
The DNA here is from genome assembly GCA_038501925.1 of Xenopus petersii. Lineage (NCBI taxonomy): Eukaryota > Metazoa > Chordata > Amphibia > Anura > Pipidae > Xenopus > Xenopus petersii. Next base: position 61,451,120 of record CM076672.1, read on the forward strand.
CACACCCCTCCACCTTTCTGATGATAGTTTCACCCATGACAGTGATCAGGATCATTTAGGATGCACAGTGTTCCAGAGAACAAGAGAGGACAACCAATTAGCGATGTCTATTGAAGATAAACTCTTTCTAAAAATAATGGAACAAGAACTAGTTAAAAACAATTCAAACAGTTGGGTCGCCCCTCTACCCTTTAGGCCTCAGAGACAACGCTTACCTAATAACAGAGAGGAAGCCCTTAGACGTTTCTCTTCTCTCAAACGCAACTTCCAAAGAAAACCAGAGATGAGAGATCACTTCTTTTCTTTCATGGCAAAAACATTTGAGAATAACCATGCAGAGATAGCACCCACCCTCAAAGACTCAGAGGAATGTTGGTACCTACCAATATTTGGGGTGTACCACCCAAAGAAACCAGGACAGATTAGAGTGGTCTTTGATTCCAGTGCCAAATTCAAAGGTGTTTCCCTAAATGATGTTCTCCTCACAGGCCCTGACCTCAATAACAAACTTTTGGGAGTTCTACTTCGTTTCCGCAAAGACTCTATTGCCTTTATTGCTGACATTCAACAAATGTTTCATTGTTTTCTTGTCAGAGAGGAAGACAGAAATTTCCTGAGATTCCTTTGGTTCAGAGATAACGATCCTTCTAAAGACATCACAGAGTACCGCATGAGGGTGCACATCTTCGGCAACAGTCCTTCACCTGCAGTCGCAATTTACGGGCTCAGGCGCTCTGCTCAGGAATGTGAGGTAAGGTACGGGTCAGATGTTGCACAATTGGTAGAAAGAGACTTCTACGTAGATGACCCTCAAGTGAAGCCGCAGTCAGCCTTCTCAAAAGAGCACAAGAAGCACTTGCCTGCTCCAACCTTAGGCTCCACAAAATAGCTTCTAATAGCAAAGCAGTGATGGAAGCCTTCCCTTCCCAAGACCATTCAAATGATCTAAGAGACTTAGACTTGGGAGCTGATTCCTTACCTGTGCAACGGAGCCTGGGGCTTCTGTGGGACTTAAAATCTGATACCTTTGCCTTTCAAGTAAACAGAGAAGAAAAACCCTTCACTCGCAGAGGTGTTCTGTCCACAATAAATAGCCTGTATGATCCCCTAGGATTTGCTGCTCCCGTCACCATACAAGGTAAAGCACTTTTAAGAGACTTAACCCTGGAAACATCTGATTGGGACACCCCACTGGCTCCTGACAAAGGTAATTCGTGGAGAGAATGGAGAAGTTCCCTAAAGGCTCTCGACAACTTTTGTGTTACACGTCCATATGCCCCGGTACCTTCTACAGAGGTACAAAGCCAAAGACTTTGTGTGTTCTCTGATGCTTCGGTTAAGGCCATAGCTGCTGTAGCATACCTTAAAACTGTGGATATATATGGACAATGTCACATTGGGTTTGTTATGGGCAAGGCAAAACTGGCGCCAATCCCAGAACACACTATACCCAGACTAGAACTCTGTGCTGCAGTCCTAGCTGTAGAGCTAGCAGAGCTCATCACAACAGAGACAGGCATAGAACTCAAAGAGACTGTTTTCTATACAGACAGCAAGGTAGTACTAGGCTACGTCTATAACGAAACCAGAAGGTTTTATGTTTTTGTCAGCAACAGGGTGCTCAGAATTAGACGATCCACTCATCCAAGACAGTGGAACTATGTACCCACGGACTGCAACCCTGCAGATCATGCAACCAGAGCTGTTGCCGCAAGTCATCTTAAAGACACGTCTTGGCTCACAGGACCAACATTCTTGTACAACACAGCGCAAACTAATCCTGAAAGCGAGACATTTGAACTAGTAGATGCCAACTCAGATGGTGAAATTCGTCCACAAGTGTCTACATGTCACACAACGACCACTGACAATCAACTTAAGTCCAACAGATTTAACAGATTCTCAACCTGGAAATCACTCATCCGAGCCGTCACTTGCTTAACCCACATAGCTCACTCCTTTAAACATACTGCATCTACAAATGTAAGTACCTGCAAAGGATGGCATCACTGCCAGAAGGTCTACACAGCGGCAGAATTTCAGAAAGCAAAATATGTCATCATCCGCACTGTACAACAAGAGACCTTTTCCAAAGAGATCGACTGTATCAGAGGAAACAAGCTTGTTCCCAAAGATAGCACTCTAAGGAAGCTGGACCCATTCCTTGACCAGACTGGCCTATTGAGGGTAGGTGGTCGTCTCAAAAACATGAAATTAGAGTTTGAAGAGAAACATCCTCTAATCATCCCTGGTCACCACCACATTGCAAGTTTGCTTGTGTGCCACTACCACGATCAAGTCAAACATCAGGGTCGTCTATTTACAGAGGGAGCCGTGCGAACGGCTGGATTGTGGATAATTGGAGCAAAAAGATGTGTTAACAGTATCATTTTCAATTGCATTCTTTGTCGTAAACTCCGTGGGAAGCTGCAAACACAAAAGATGGCCAATCTTCCAGCTGACAGACTCAGCTTAGACCCACCTTTTACCAATGTTGGATTAGATGTGTTTGGCCCTTGGTCTGTTTCCACACGTCACACGAGAGGAAGTCATGCCAACAGCAAACGTTGGGCAGTCATATTCACTTGTATGACCATCCGAGCTGTCCATATAGAAGTCATTGAGTCAATGGACACTTCAAGCTTCATAAACGCTTTGAGACGCTTCATTGCAATACGAGGTCCCGTGAAGCACATTCGTTCTGACAGAGGTACTAACTTTGTTGGAGCAACCAAGGAGCTACAAATTCCTTCAAACGTCAATGTTAAAGATGTTGAAAGATACCTAACCGATCAGGACTGCATCTGGACATTCAACCCACCTCACTCTTCTCATATGGGAGGAGCTTGGGAAAGAATGATCGGCATAGCCCGAAGGATCCTCAATTCCATATTCTTACAAGTGGGAACTGCAAGGCTCACCCATGAGTCTCTGATTACATTCATGGCTGAAGTTTCAGCTATTATAAATGCCAGACCTCTTACTTCTGTCTCAAATGACCCAGAAGATCCTTTCTTGCTTACACCGGCCACTCTGCTTACTCAAAAGACTGAGACAATTAGTGTTCCCTCTGGAGAGTTTACCACCAAAGACTTGTACAAGCGACAGTGGAGACAAGTACAGTGTCTCGCAAACTCCTTCTGGGACAGATGGAGAAAACAGTATATCTCTACTTTACATCCACGAAACAAGTGGCAAACTATCAAACCCAATCTCAGACTTGGTGATGTTGTTCTCGTGAAAGACTGTCAATCGCAGAGAAACGAATGGCCCTTAGGTCTGGTCACCAAAACATTCCCAAGTGAAGATGGGAGAGTCCGCAAAGTTGAGGTCAAAACCTCCAAACAAGGAGAAACAAAATTGTTCTTCAGACCAGTAACAGAACTAACTTTATTATTGTCTCCTGAGGAATAATGGTGCCATCCATGGATGCCAGACGGGGAGTGTCATGTCTCCAGCATACGCTTTACCATATTTGGGATTTTCCTATTCATTTGCTCGGAGCTCCCTCCTCTGGACACTTGTTGTAAGTGTACAACGTCACTTCCTATATCCATTTTTTCACCTCCATAAGGCTTATGGCAGAATTTGGACTAATCAGGCTACCGTACGCCCACCATGTGACCTAGAGCAATGCCTTGTGGGAGCCAGGACTCCATTTTACAGACCATGCTGCTGGAAGAAGCACACAGTTCTGCATCTCCCTTATGATAGAATCGCTGTTTCACCTCTATTCCACTTGCTTATTCAGTAAAATCTACAGACTCCAAGCTTAGTCTCTTTATTGGATTGTGGAAAGGTTTAGCTGCATGTCGAACTACACACTGCCCCAGGGTAATACGTAGCGAGGACAGAACACATATGTAAACCGTTCTGTGCAAGCCCAGAGTTAGAGGCGCCTGCCTAGTGCACAACTGTTTTGGGAAAGGGTGAAAGGAAAAATGTTTATTATGGTATTCAAATCAACTTCCATTCAGTAGCATTACCACTATATGCTTTAGTTGCCCTTTAGTTTTACTTTTTTATAGCAGAGGTTTTTTAGACATTACAAGTTTAAGCCTGGTTTCAGACAGGGAACCTCTGCTTTATGGTAAGAGGAAAAAAACAGCTGTAGGCAGGGACCGCATATATGTGTTTTTTCCCCTGTTTATGAGTGCTGAAATTGAGGAGGACCATGTAAACTTCCTGAATGACTGCATTCCTACAGTGATCTTTGACCAGTTCAGTCTTTCCAATCAGATGTGACAAACATGAGAGCCCATCCCTCACTCCCCGCCTCCCTCTTCCCTTGCTGGATACTGCACTTCCATCTCTGGGAGTTGTGACTCCCGCACATGCACCCAGCTCTCTTTGCTGCATTACACAGTGTGGGAACAGTCCATTTGGAATGTGAGCATTGGCAGGGGGCTGAATGTGCTCATGCAAGGGTGAGGTTTATGGACCAAACAAAAGCTAGGTAAGCTGACTACGTACTGAATTTCTAAGGGTGAGGCATATTTGCTCTTTTTTATTGTTAGTTATAGATCTATATCTATGTTTTTGTTGATGATAAAATGACTGTGTTGTGAAAAAAACCAATCATTGAGAATGGGGTAATCGTTTGCACATCAAGCTGCAGTTACTTTCACATACGGTATACTGTGCTGCAGGGTAAAACCCAATCCTTTATTAAAGGGGCAGGAAGTCAAATCCGTCCATCAAGTGATACTGTGTTCACGAGCTGCCTCTTGCCCTCCCTGGCATAAAAGCTGAATGACAGTTGCAGTGAATGAACATATAACCATGTGGCATTTTTAACTAGCTTTAAAAGCAACTTTCTCTAGTATCGAGTAGTTATTCATACTTGGTGGGAACTATTTTGGAGCTGGTGCCTTTGCCATAATATGTTCTTCTCTTTTGTTCTTTCACTGCAGAACTCTGTTTCCACTTTGTTTGATGGAACAAGTGATGTGGCAAATCTCATAACTGCAAGTGATGATAATAGTCAGGCGCAAGGGAATAAACATACAGAGAACAGAGACTGAGGCTGCTGGGTTCGTAGGGGTGTTGAGGCTGCAGGTTTGGGGTAGGTAGGGAGAGCTAAACGTTCTGCAACATGGCCTAGTATTGGTACCACTGCTATAAATCATTGACCTTCAACTTGTACATATTCCACAGAAACTGAGCTATACAAACTCCACTGGTTGTACAACACAAACTTTTTACTTGTAATATTTTTATGCTTTAAAGAAGGACACTGATAAAGTTCCAATATTCATAACTTTCAGGGAGCACCTGCATAAGCAGGAACCATACTCTTCAATGTCTGTAGTAGCAGAATTGATAGCCCAGCAAGCCTCATAAAAGCAAGGTTGATAGCCCAACAATGCCCCTAGTAGCATAGACGGTAGTCCAGTAATGCTGTAGTATTAGGGACAATGCCCAGCAATGCTGTAGTAGAAGGGACGATTCCCAACAATGCTGTAGTAGTAAGAAAGATGCCTAGCAATGACGTTGTAGTAAGGACGATGCCCAGCAATGACCGTAGTAGTATGGATAATGCCGATAGTAGTATGGCTGATGCCCAGCAATGCCCATAGTAGTATGGACAAGGCCCAGCAATGCTTTAGTAGTATGGACGAGACCCAGCAATTCTGTAGTAGTAGTAGTAGGAACTATGCCCAGCAATGCCCATAGTAGTAGGGATAATGCCCAAAGTAGTAGGGATGTTGCCTAGCAATGCCCATAGTAGTAGGAATGTCGCCCAGAAATTGCCCAGAGTAACAGTATCCTCTATCAGTGTTGTTGCTACAAGCGAGCGTGGGGAAGTGCTGTCTCAGTTTTGTTACACCACTTCAAGGAATTCCTGTAGTAGGTTCGAACATAACCCAGGACTGAATGTGGTAGCACGGATAATAACCTAGCAGAGCCTGTAGTAGTAGTAGTAGTAGTAGTAGGGGTAATCGCTTATTAACATCTGTAGGCAGGGATTATAGCCCAGCAGTGCCTTTAGTAGTTATGCCTGTGAGAAATGAGATATAATGTTGCAAAATGGCAACAAAAAAGCCTTCATATAATTGTTAGCCAACCTTTTCACTTTCGTTTGTTGCTGAAGAACAAATTCCTATTCCTTGAAATACCTAAAGCTGACAGGGTGAATAGAGTTATAGTTCCTTACTAGCAGAAGCCCTGCAGCATGGACTGGCCTAAATGCTACTTTGCCCATAGGTACTATACCAGTACTATAGGGGTATGGGTGGCCTTGTCAAGTGAAAAAAAAAAATATATGTGTGTGTATTTATATATTCACTTATTACATTTAAAGGGGTGTTGTCTGTACTCTGTACTTTCAAGAACAAATCTAAAATAAAGAAGGTGCTATGTTCTTGGGAATAATAATGTGCCGGGGAAAGATCAGAGTAAAGGGGTTAATGTGTAAAATTTTCCTATAAACGATGAGGTATTTGTTGAGCAGTACAGCACATTTCCAGATGTTGCAGAGACCTGCTCTGCTCTCTCTCTCAGCCTCCCCATCCTGTCGCGAATCCAAGCCAACCGTGATTCATAAAATAAGGGGGGTGCATGTGCTTTTTTTTTTTTAAAGCTCCAGCTCTGATCCGAGACTGACCCGTGGCTGAGGATACAGCTGCATGGAATCACTTTCTCAGCAGTTTCTGTGCCTAATTTTAGCTCTTGGTTTGGTTAGTACTGACAGGTTTGGCACCCTAGTGCATAATTCTGACCATTCAATGTGGCTTCTTGCTTCTAGATGCAAAGCACATGATTCTGCAGTGAACAAAAGCTATGCAAGGGTTAAAAGAGATAAAAAGGCAAATAAGACAGTTTCAGTTTGCATTCACTCTACTTGTGTGAAAAAATGGAAAAAAGAAATTGGGTGTGACTTACGATTTCTAATGGGCCATTGTCACTTTACAAGAAGTTCCGCAGGCTATGCACCTCGTTCAGGTGTATTTCTAGTCCTGCAGTTCTTTATGGACTAGTGCTTTCATGGCATTTAAATAGAACAGACTGAAATACATGTATTATTATTTTTTATTAATATTAACCTTTATTCACATACTGTAGCACCAGCATATTCTGCAGTGCTTTCCAGAGATTATATATTATTCACATTATTAGAGTATGGGAAGAAACTGGGGTACCCAGAGCAAGCACAGAGAAAACATACAAAAATCTTTGCAGATGGTGCCCTGGCTAAGATCAAACCCAGGACTCCAAGGCAGCAGCATCAGCATCCAGTTCATCAAATGAAATATATGGATCGGTTTAATAGCATCACATCTTTAGGGTTTGTGGGAACCACATTTGCTCAGAATCTCAGGATTCGCACCACTTAAAAGGATACTGTCATGGAAAAAAAAAATTCAAAACACATCAGTTAATAGTGCTGCTCCAGCAGAATTCTGCACTGAAATCCGTTTCTCAAAAGAGCAAACATATTTTTTTTTTATAATTAATTTTTAAAACTGACATGGGGCTAGACAAATTGTCAGTTTCCCAGCTGCCCCCAGTCATGTGACTTGTGCTCTGATAAACTTCACTCACTCTTTACTGTTGTACTGCAAGTTGGAGTGATATCACCCCTCCCCCCCCCAGCCTCCTAACAACAGAACAATGGGAAGGTAACCAGATAGCAGCTCCCTGACAAAAGATAACAGCTGCCTGGTAGATATAAGAACAGTATCCAATAGTAAAATCCAGGTCCCACTGAGACACATTAAGTTACATTGAGAAATAGCCTGCCAGAAAGCAGTTCCATCGTAAAGTTCTGGCTCTTTCTGAAAGCACATGACAAGGCAAAATGAGCTGAGATGACTGCCTACACACCAATATTACAACCAAATTAAAAATACACATGCTGGTTCAGGAATGAAATTTTATATTGTAGAGTGAATTATTTGCAGTGTAAACAATGTAGTTTAGAAATAAAAACTGCATCATAAAAATCATGACAGAATCCCCTTAACTTTATTCACATCCAGATTAGATTTAATAGACGGCCTTGGCCCTCTTCCAGTTGGTCTTTGTTTTTGTACGTCCCTGTTTAGTTGGTACATAACAAAAATAAGCAAGCCTAGAACATATCAAATGTAATGTTGCCACTAATCAACTGACATTTTGTTATGGGGCTTACAATGAATTTTACTTAGAAATTATTATAGTTTGGTTTACAACTGAGCTCATCTATTGCATCAATTTTAAAACTTACTGCCCCAACATAGGCACCAGCTCAGTACTTCTCAACAGCTCTGATCAGGTCCTCTTGCTCTGATGTTAACGTCGGATTCAGCTTGCATGCAATGGAGATGCCCACTCTCTGGGATCAGTTGTCTCCGCACCACACAGACGCAGCACAATACAAAGCGAAACTGTTCCTCTCGGAATGTAAAACTTGTCAGATAAGAGTTCCATGACAATCTGGGTGGCTTTTGATTATGGCATGAAGAATTTAACCTGAGTGACTCCCTTCCCTACCTATTATATGGTACTGAGGGTGTGACTAGGCACCTTTTAGAATCATTCTTTGCAAGTTTATAAAATTGGATAAATCGCACCTGCGCAATCCCAGCCAATTTTCAATCTATTTCATTCAGAACTGCCATCTTCAAAGGTGTTTGTTGTCTGCAAACACTTCCACTCTGCTGATTTATTCCAGTAAATCAGATACATGTTCACTACCCACACAGCTGTACTAAACCAGCCATAGTATAGGGAAGAGCCATCCTTCTTTAAAAAAAAAAAAAAAAAAAACACTAGGCCTTCCAGGATCTCTCTTTGTCAACTTTTCAATAGCAAGTTGGTGATTCAAGAAGAAACAGAGCATCAGTGTCTCTGCACCACCCATGCAAGCCAGTCTATTTATAATGCTAATTCTACATCTGTTCTAGAACTCCCTCATTAGATAATTTGACCCACAGAATTTGTTTAACTCTTGCAAGATATCTCACTATTAAACAGGCAGCAACATTCATTATAGTCATTGACAAACCTTGAGATTAAAATATAATGTATGAATAAAAGTGGAGGTTTGTTTGGATATATAACAAATTTGTTGCTGATTATAGTAATGTAACAATGAAACAAATGTATTATGCTAATGTAACAATGAAGCAAATGTATTATACTAATGTAACAATGAAAGTGGCAGTCAAGCATTGTCTTAAAATAAATCAAAGTTATCTCCTATTTTACTAATTTATTCTTTAATCCTCTTAATTTATTCTTACTCCGACTCATGAATTGTTGCACTATTGTTTTGCCTACTCATAGTACTCTCTTTGAGTTTATTCATTTGGGCGTATGTAGTAAAGGTACATAGACACTGACCTTTCAAATATAAATGTAAGCCATAGCAAGATTAGCAACAATACTTTAGGTAGTATAGGACTCATATAGAATAAAAGACCTTGATTTGGCACAGGAGCTAATATGTTTTTGGTGCTAACATCTCATTTCTAAAATAGTGGGACTCGTTTATAAACAATTGGCACATTAACCAATAGCAACCAATCAGTGATTAGATTTTTCAGGCAGCTGCAGGTAGAGCAATGAAAGCAAACATCTGATTGGTTGCCATGAGTTATTTCCCAGGTGCAAATTTGCCCAGTGTTTATAAATGGACCCCATTAACAATGGATACATATGAACCCTGTCAATTATTTTTGGTTTGAATAATGAATTTGTCATTTATAGCAGCCGATTATAAGTGATCGGAATGTCTCATTATCGCTAGCCTCATCTTAAGATGGCCATACATAGGGAGATCCGCTTGTTTGGCAAAGTCTCCAATGAGCAGATCTCTCCCAGATATGCCCACCTTAAGGTGGGCGAGATCGGGCTTATCCGATTGTGTGCCCCAAGGGGGCGGATTGAGGGCCACATCAACGAACCAATGTCTTCCTCAATCCGACAGGATTTTCAACCCCGCCTGATCAACATCTGCCTGACTTTCTGCCAGATATCGATCGGAGAAGCCTGTTGGAGGGCACAATACACTGCCCAAAAAGCAGCTGACATCATCTGTTGGCAGCTAATATCCAGCGTCGGACTGGGATGCCAGGGGCCCACCAGAAAACCTTAGATGGTGGGCCCACTTTCCAAACTATTATTCCTCCTCTCCTCAGTCAACCTTTTTATTCTCATAGTCTTTTATATCTACTTACTATACTTTATTCTTCCATTATTAAGCCTCTTTTTTACCATAAAGAAATGGGGAATGACCATGAAATAGGCCAAATGGTTAGAAGCAAGAGGCCCACTGACACCTGGGCCCACCGGGAGTTTTCCTGGTATCCCAATGGGCCAGTCCGAAACTGCTTATATCTGCCCGTGTATGGGGGCCTTTAGAACACAGGGTGGAACTTGTGTCCTGGAGTCATGTTTCCTTTTCTTTTTCTTTTTACGGAAATGGAAACCAGTTCACTATCTGCATGCTGTTTTTCTAGCTAGTATAAAGTTCCTTTCCCACACCCCAACATGTGAAGTAAAGAAGAATTCACAAATGGAAAATTTAGAAGTAAACTGATTATTTTAAGGAAATTATGGAGAACGTTTTTTTTAATCAGTCTTTTCTTTCTCATTCCAGAACGCCCCGAAAGAAATAAACCAGAGCACCGATTTCCTGGGTAAGAGTTTAAATGAATTCTAATGGCAGAAATAAAAGTGCATGTGGTGCCCTAGGCAAATGTATTTTATAATATACACCAATCTCCAGGAACAGTGCCTATAAATACAGTTATGGTTGAAAACTGGTACTTGTTTTTGATGTTGTCATGTTTTAGCAATCACACAATTCTGGGCACAGTTTGCTGTATATTTTGTGCTTTAATACAAACCTACATTTTAAAAGACAAAAAAATTGTTGACTATATTGATACCATAGTGTACTGTGAGGAGTCTCAGTGAGGAGTCTCAGCTCAAACCAACTGACAAATGAAGCTACTTTCTCTTAACCAGTTTACCTTTAACCCTTTGCAAATGCATGTATATGGGCATGGCATAAGTCAGAATTATTTAAAGATCTTATAATGTTTCCATTTTGTTTGGTTTTATAGTTGTTTTATTTTAAAAATGTAATAACAACTGGAAACAGTGTTATCCCTTTCTGCGCATCTGGTTTTGATTCTTGAAACAAAGCATGTCAGTACTAATCCAAAAAAGTCTCCATTTCCCACAATGACTTGCATGCTTTTTACTTAGGTCTCTTAATCAGTTGTCTGCTGCTACATTGTTTCAACAGTCCGGAGAACCAGTGCAAAGAGTACCAAGGGATAGAGAGATACAGATTTCAGTGGCTTCTACAAATAATTTAAAACCACAGAAAATTTGTAAGGAACCAAAAATATTGGAAAGTTTCTGCAACATTTTTTCTTTTTCTTTACAACCCATGGTAACTGGCACTATAAAATATTGCAACACCCAAGCAAATGCAAGCATGCTAACCTTTCTTCTGCCAAAAAGTCTGAAAATACCGCCTTTAAATTCAAATTAACATTTGAATTGCGGTATCTGCTGAATGGTATAATAGTGTGAAAAGGCTTCCCTCATTACTTAGGAGATGGAGTTTCCTGCAAATAATTCTGCCACTGCCAAAAATACTAAGTCACAGCCCAAATGCTGCTTGGGCTTAGCTCTGACCCTTTATGGGAAGGCAGGTTGGAATTAAAGTGGCAGGGAATGTGTGTATTGACTGCTATGCTGAGTGTTTTAAATGGATTAAATCTAAGGTAAAGCAAATTATGGGTCATCAAGTTCTTTGCAGAAAAGCACCATAGTGCTGCTGTTAGTGCTGCTGTTACTTTAATTTATGTAGCTATTTGCTGGCTAAGCAGATAATGGGAATGGTGTTCATCTGAGGACTCAGAAGGGTGGTCTTAACATAACTTTTATGCTTCTGCCTTAGAAGAAGCCAATTTTTCTTTATAAACAAAACCTAATAGATAGCATGTGTTGGCAACTCGATCAGTCAACTTAAGGTCATCACGAACATTGTGAAATGTATAAAAAAAAAAAGCAAGAAAACTGAATTTTAACTGATTTTTAAAAAATGTTTGCTGTATAATATGATTAAAGGGAGCTCTTTCACGCAAACAGATATAGGGCTCATTTTCACAAGCGATTTTTCTTAGCACTGATTAAAGGAGCAGTTCACCATAAAAGTGAATTCTAAGCTAATGTGGAAAGTGGTAAAATTGGAAAAGAAAAGCTAAACCCCCACTCTGTTTTTGAAGGAGAACTAAAGCCTCACTAAAGAAGTAGCTATAAATGTTGTAAATTATGTTTTGAGCTTCTGTATCAGCCCAAGGCAACCACAGTCCTTTAGCAGTAAAGATCTGTGTCTCCAAAGATGCCCCAGTAGCTCCCCATTTTCTTTTCTGCTGATTCACTGTACATGCTCTGTGCTGCTGTCACTTACTGAGCTTAGGAACCCACTCACAATATACGGTACACATAGAATATAAATGTCACAATATAAGGCTGATTAGTAATTAATACAGATAATTACTACATGGCAGAACAGAAACCAGTGCAACTAGCATCTGCATTTAATAATCAGTCTTGTAGCATCAGTTTATATTACCGCTAAAATTTTTTTTTTTTGGATGACACTGTAAATGCTGTGTATTGGTAAAAGTATGCAGCTCTCATGGGAACCATCATCTGGAGACTTGGGCTTGAAAGCTGAGTCTCTCACAGATAAAGAAACATCGGCTCTCTTATCTTTGGGAGGACTTGGTAATCTGGCTGAAAAGATGTGTTTGCACAGTGTAGGGCTGTATGTAGAGTTGCCACCTGGCTGGTAAAAATGATTGTTGATCTCAATGTTATTAATAGGGAAAAAAGATAAAAATATAGGAAGGCTGGTATTTTTTTTTTTTCAGAAAAGGTGGCAACCCTAGCTGTATGCACTCTTTCATGTAGGTATCTTGTGCTGGTTATCATTTTGTATGAGTTCAGCATATTAAACGCTGCATTAGTACTTACCGTAATGTTTGTTTCATAGGAGTAGAATGCAGAGCAAATATAGTCATATGAAAAAGTTTGGGAACCCCTCTTAATTCTTTGGAGTTTTGTTTATCATTGGCTGAACTTTCAAGCAACTTCCTTTTAATATATAACATGCCTTATGCAAACAGTAGTATTTCAGCAGTGACATAAAGTTTATTGGATTAACAGAAAATATGCATCATAACTAAATTAGGCAGGTGCATAAATTTGGGCACCCCAACAGAGAGATTACATCAATACTTAGTTTAGCCTCCTTTTGCAAATGTAACGGCCTCTATAGCCTTTGATGAGTGTCTGTATGCCGGTATTTTTTTCCTTTAGTCCATACTAAATCTCTCCAGTTCAGTTCAATTTGATGGCTTTCGAGCATGGACAGCCTGCTTCAAATCATCCAATAGATTTTTGATGATATTCAAGGCGGGGGTGTCGGGACTGCCACTGCTGTTTACATTCCCGGCGGTCACAGTGAAGATCCAAGATGGCGGCACCCATGCTGAACACATGGCTGCAGCGTCGCTGCATGATGATGTCATCACTGGTGCCGGGATCTCGTCATAAAAGGGCGCCCAAAACAATGTGACGGCGCCCAAGAATAGGATTTGCTGCCATTGATCCTGGGTTCCTGTTTGTGTTTCCTGATTCCTGATTCCAGCCTGTTTCCAGCTCCCAGCCTGATTCCTGCTCCCAGTCTGTTTCTAGCTCCTGCCTTGGTTCTGACCCCCTGCCTGAACTCTTGATATTTGTTTCTGATCTGCCTGCCCTCGTTAACTCCTGCCTGTGACCACGACTACTGATTCTGCTTAACCCTTTGGATACCGCGACCTTGCTCCCTCAAGAGGGCTTCCTCCTTGATCCTGACTACCTCCCTGGTGGGAGCTCCCGGCTCCCTGACAGGCGGACTGTGATGGCCATTTCAGAATATTGTACTTCTCCCCCTGCATAAATGCCTTTGTAGATTTCGAAGTGTGTTTAGGGTCATTGTCTTGTTGGAATATCCAACCCCTGCGTAAATTAAACTTTGTGACTGATGCTTGAATATTTTGTTCAAGCTCTGATTGTCTCATCAGTCCAAAGCACTTTGTTCCAAAATGACTGTGACTTGTCTAAATGAGCTTTTGCATACAACTAGTGGCTCTGTTTGTGGTATGAGTGCAGAAAGGGCTTCTTTCTCATCACGCTGCCATACAGATGTTCTTTGTGCAAATTGCGCTGAATTGTAGAACGATGTACAGATACACCATCTGCAGCAAGAAGTTCTTGCAGGTCTCTGGAGGTGATCTTTGGGTTGTCTGTAACCATTCTCGCAATCCTCCGCATATGCCGCTCCTGTATTTTTCTTGGCCTGCCAGACCTGGGTTTTATAGCCTGTGGCCTTCCATTTCCTGATTACATTCTTTACAGTTGAAACTGACAGTTTAAACCTCTGAGATAGCTTTTTGTAGCCTTCCCCTGAACCATAATACTGAATAATTATTGTTTTCAGATCTTTTGAGAGTTGCTTTGAGGATCCCATGCTGTCACATTTCAGAGGAAAGTCACACAGAAGCACAACTTACAATTGCCACCTTAAATACATTTTCTCATGATTGGACACACCTGTCTATGAAGTTCAAGGCTTAACAAGCTAATCCAACCAATTTGGTGTTGCCAGTAATCAGTATTGAGCAGTTACATGCATTCAAATTAGCAAAATTACAAGGGTACCCACATTTTTGCACAGCCAGTTTTTCACATTTGATTTAATTTCATACAACTGAATGCTGCTTCACTAAAAATCTTTGTTCAGAAAACATCCCAGTACTCAGATGTTAATGGTATATGAAAGACATATCACTGTCATCTTTTTTGTTGAAAATGGAGTAAATTATTATGCAAGCTGAGAGGGGTTCCCAAACTTTTTCATATGACTGTAGAAACCAGAGCCTTTAAATAACTTCCCTCTGCTGCAGGGCTGGGCCAGAAAGGGTTGTTACGTGAGATGTTTGTGTTGCATGAGATTGTTGCGCAAAGCCAGCTCCAACTAAAGAATTTGGATTGAGATAATGGAACGGCCTTTTTTGTTTTCCTTTTATAAGACAGAAAATCTCCAAAATCAAATTTAGATTTGTTGTTCCCCATTAAACTTTCAGAAGGCATTATCTGTATCCCCTAGAAATATTAAAATCTCTTCTTTCTGTTTTACAGGCAAGGTCCCTTGTCCTCAATAAGAGCAGTCATTAAGAGAAGTAAGTTGTTCTTCTGTTCTTTGAATGCATTTCGTCACCTGTGGATAATGTGGCAACACTTTAACTTAAAATACTAGCTGAATACATATTTTTTTTTTGGAAATAATATATTTTACAGTATTTTGAGAACTTGAGTCAGTGCTTGGGACCTGAAGTTTCCTGACTTTCCAGCATTCTAGTCTACTGGAAAATCATTTTAACAACAGGACTGTTTTGCTTCCAATATAGATTCATTATATCTTAGTTTGGATCAAGTACAAGCTACTGTTTTATTATTACAGAGAAAAAGGAAATAATTTTTATAAATTTGAACTATTTGATTAAAATGGAGTCAATGGGAGATGGCCTTCCTGTAATTCAGAGCTTTCTGGATAACGGGTTTCAGGATAATAGATCCCATTCCTGTACCACTATTGTAGTCACTCGTCTTTTTTCAGATTTTTTTTTTTAGAATACATTTAACATAAAACACAATACACAGAGTGAAATTAAAGCTGATGAATGTATTTGTGTTCTCTGTTCTGCATAGCTTCAAGAACTACAACTCAGAGTGAGCAACAGAGAGAGAGAAGGTACTTGTCTTATAAAACTCCTTCTTTAAATACACCCCACCATGATGTTTTTGATGCAGCTCAACTGCCGCAGCAGCACTACTACTTCATTTAAGTTCACCTTTTGGGCCCCACAGGAGGCGGGCCCTGTAGTAGTTTCCCCACTTTACTCTAACCCATTAACTTTCTACAGACCTCCTTCAATATTCTGCCTGCTTGGAGCCCAAGGCAACATTACTATAACCTTATTTTGCACTTGCGTGCTTCTCGAGGTGCCTTTACTTTTTGCGGTAGGGTATTTAGGGACAATTATAAATGGGTATCATGCAAGGCTCTTTTGAAAACAGTAGACATGAGGCTTTGTTTAGACAACAAATTAAAGATGACTAAACACTGCCGATAAATGCTGCAATAAAACTCAGTTTTTAGATGCACACAATAGAAATTGGTAGAATGCCAAGCCAAATTAATTATTATTTTTGGTGTTACTGTTTCTATAATACAGTACATTGTTGCTAGAAAAACAGATAAGATACAGATAAGTAAAGATCCAGTACATATGCAGCTTAAAAAAAGAAAACACACAGGACTGTATTTGTTTTTTATTTACCAGAGGCAAGAGCAAGTTAAAGATACATTATTTTACTAGGGGCGTAACTACAGAGGAAGCAGACCCTGCGGCTGCAGGGGAGCCCAGGAGGTATAGGACTACAGAGGAAGCAGACCCTGTGGCTACAGGGGGGCCCAGGAGGTATAGGGGGCCTATGAGGCCCTAATTAATCAGAAATGTCAATATATATTGGTAAAACAGGACAACCTCTGGAAATGTTGGGGGCCCTAAAATTAATTTGCTGTGGGACCCAGTAGCATGTAGTTACTCCACTGCTAACTATGTACAGACTACAATATATTTTCGGTATATAGTTAGTTTCGCTACCAGTAGGACCCACAGCAATATCATTTAGCCCCCTCCCCCACCACTAAACTTCACTGCTACAAACATCTTTTCACTAAAATACAGATCTGCATTTGTTGCCTGTTAATGTGTTTTTTTTTCTAATGGTCCTTAAATACTGGTAAATGAACCTTAACTTTGTGTTTATAAGTTGCTTGAATGTGTCCCAAGTATTCCAAGTGCTGAGTAAGTGGGTGGGATGAATCATAACAAGGAATTTAGTGTGGCCAGTCAGCATTACAGGGTTATGGGAGGGGTGCAGGGGGTTGGGGTTGCTGTAGTTTCAACTTGCAAGGGCAGGTCTGTGAATTCTGTGTATATTGTATATTGCAGTGAAAGGCCCATCCCCTGGTACAGCCCAAATTAAGTACTGCAAAAGTATAACCTATATAGATATATATATGTATATATATATATATATATATCTATATCTATATATATATATATATATATATATATATATATATATTATCCTGTGTGTTGGTAATATAAGAACATAGTTATTATGTTCATATAGTTAACACCAAACTCAGGGCCGCCATAAGAAATCACGGGGCCCCGTACAACAAAATTATCAGGGGGCCCTGGGCCCTGCCCACCCCAGAGCCCCACCCCAGATCCTGCCCACTCCACACAATAGTTAAAAGACCACACAGACATCAGCGCTAAAAAACCTCACACACAAGTTATTAAAAGCTATTGATGGCCAGGGCCCCTTTATAACTGTGGTGCCAGGGTCCCCCTTGAAAGTTTTTTTTAAAAAAATTGGTGGTCAGGGCCCCCTTACAAGTTAAAAAAAATAATTGTGACCAGGGCCACCCTATAAGTTAAAAAAAAAAAACATTGGCGCCCAGGCCCCCCTTACAAGTTATAAAAAAATTGGGGCCCCTAAGAATATTTTTTTAAAAAAAACATTGGTGCCAGGGCCTCCCTTACAAGTTAAAAAAAATGGGGCCCCAAAGTATATTTTTTTTAAAATAAAAAACATTGCGCCAGGGCCCCCCTTACAAGTTAAAAAAAAATTGCGGCCCAAAGAATATTTTTTGACGGCAGGGCCCCCCTAACAAGTTAAAAAAATTGGGGCCCCAGAGAATATTTTTAAAAAAACATTGGTGGCACGGGCCTTTAGAGTATTAAAATAATACATTGGTGGCCAGGGGATTAACAAAAAATAAAAAAACACAAATTGGTGTTCAGTAGAATTGAACTCATGGCTTCAGGACTTCAACTTCGCCTCCTTTCATGACTTTGGGTCTTTTCGCTGCTTCAGGATTTAAATTTCGACTGTTTCCGTGACATCGCGTCAGGACTTTAATTTCGTCTGTTTTCGTGACTTCGGGTCTTTTCGCCGATTCGGGAGTTCGGCTATTTTCGTGGCTTTGGGTCTCTTCGCCGCTTCGGGAATTCGGCTTTTCAGCACTTCTGCTATTCGGCTGATCGTGACTTCGGAAATGGTTGCACCGCTTTGGCGCTGTCAAGGGGGGGGCGACTCTTTCGAAACTGCAGCACTGCCGGGCCCCCCTTCAGGCCCGGGACACCTGTACCCTCTGTCCCCCCCTGATGGCGGCCCTGACCAAACTGGCAATCATAACTAAGAATCTCTGTATGACTCTGATAGCAGAAGGATGTATTATGATTCATATAAAGTTAATTTAATAATATTTTTATTATATTTTCCAATAAGTGTGTATAAAGGTTTATTTACTGTTTTCCTAGGCTTGTTTTACATCATCAGAAATACTTCAGGGGAGAATAGGAGTGGCTGCTGTCCGCCATGACTGTAGTGTGTATTTGCCTATTGCTTCACATACAGGGCAGATTTCAGTGCAAAAATATATATATGCCGTGTATGTGAAATAACAACCAGACACTGTGATTGTCAGAGAACATACCAGTCAGGGAGGATGGCAGCCATTTAGTGTTTTCCTCTGGCATATTCATGCGAGAGGAAAAAAATGCCAGCCAATAAGCCATGATTAATATAAGCAAAACAGCTAATAAAATAACTAAACTAATCTTCTTCCTCTAGACGCCCAGAGATAACAATTGTTGCTGCTGAGCCCATTGGTCCAGGATCTTGGTTTCATGGTGGACCACCAGCTGGACTGGGGTATCCTCCTCCGCCACCCCCACAGTGGAGGCCTAGTGAACCTCATCCGCCAGAGGTCAGCGTCCATATCTTCACAAACTAGAGGAAATACGTTTGGTTTTAAAATGTTACTGATTCAAACCTTGCTTTGAGCATTTGGCAGAGGTTCCCAAGCTAAGCAAACACAATCCAAATTGGTGAATTGTGCTTTTGGATGTATGTTTACTTATGTGTTAAACTGCAGAAGTCTATCTTGCTTTATGGCTAAATATTAGGGATGTATCAAATCCGGGATTCGTTTCAAGATTTGGCTGAATCCTAACTGTTTTGGCTTTGCCAAACTGAGTTCAAACCCTTAGATCTGTGACTAAATAAATCTACAAAGTTTTTGTGTGTGTGTGCATTTTCCATGCCAAACTTTGCTGATTTGCATATTCATATTATGGGTATGATCCCTCCCCTTTGGTGATGTCATAATGCTGACCACTTCCCTTTGGTGTCTGATCTGCCCAACTTTGACAATGTCAGAGCTAAATCCCATTCTAATCAGTGGGTTCACAAGTTGGAATAGTGCAGCAAAGAAATTGCCCTTTGCTTATCAGCCAGAATTGTGGGACGTGAATCTGGAAAACAGAAAAGTATCGAAAACAAATTATTCCTCTGCTTTTATAACAAAAAGCTATCTAAATTGAAAAAGGCCTATGGGACAAAAGATCTAAAGGTTTATTGTTGGTAAAGACTGTCATTATTTTTTATAATGTTCATGAAGTACAGTACTATACAGGAAATTATTGTGAAATGCAAAATAGAATGTTAGGCATAAAGCTTGAACATAAATGTAAGTGATATATTCCATTAATCTCCAATCAATACACCAGCCGCCATCGTATGAGCAGGTGATTAAAGAAATCAACCGAGTGCAGGTTACCACATCCAACTGTAATGCAGAGCCCCGACGCACTACAACCTGTGCAACACAAACTGATTTTCAAGTGGACGAAGAACAAAACATTCCGGACAGTAATGTTATTGACCAGCCTGTCTTTTGTAATCAGGAACCACTAGCAGGTAACTGCCTAAAAGTGTTGCATGCAATGCTTCCTTCTAATTTAGCATTTCAGATGCAGCAGATGGCATCCTAATGCATCTTTTACGACTATAAAGCTGATTTAATTTGCCTAAAAATGTAAAAACACTTTTTTTTATTGGCATAATAAAAGGAAATATAATTTTAAGCCACTTTCCTATAAATGCATGTATACCTTTTCAATAATTCTATAGTTGTATAAAATGTAATTGCTGTTGCTACAATTTCGACTTGTTCTTTACTATTGTCTTTTCATTTTGCCTGACTTCACAAAGCAACTTTCAAGTAACCAAGACGCAAGTTTCCATAATGCCTTTCACAGTTCTGTAAAGGTGGTCAAACACAGATAAAAGACCCATGGCCCATGTATGGGGACCGCCTACAGGTCTGCCCAACCGATAACTGCCCAAAAATGGGAAGGTTTAAAAATCCTGTGAGGTTGAGAATTGCAATGGCTTGTTGATGCAGTCCTAACCCCAATGGCCTGGATTCCGATCATTGTGATCCAATCATTTGACTCTCAGGCCATGATATTGTTCAGTGGTGTAACAAAGGTGGACTGCTCCCCTACAAAAAAATTGTAAGAGAGGCCCAGGTGTCACCCACCCAGTCCAACCTCAACACAGTTGCCGCATATGCCCCCCACTCCCCAGCAAGTCCCCCGGTAGGATTGTGGCTGGGGAGGCAACATTTTTCAAAGCTATAGACGAAACAGACGCTATGGCAAATCACATCACTGCATGTATAGCCAGTTTACATTTTCCTGTTTTGCTTCACAAAGCACAAGTTTTCTGATCCAGTTTCTTTCATTTATTTTGCTTTTCAGCCCAAAAAGCTCCTGCAATATCTCATCCATCATTATCTTTTTTGGCAAGCAATGTAAATAAGAGTACACAACAAGTATCCGTTTGTAACAGCACAGAGACAGTTGTCCGGCAAGACGATCCTAATGCCTTTAGACCCCCAGTGCCAAGACCAAGGACAAAATCCAACCTCAGACCTGTAGGAAACAATTTTGTTAGTATTTATCAAGACAACAGTGAACAATTTGTCCAGCCCACAGCCGAGGGAGAGCGCCCTTCAATTCATCCTTGCTCTAGTTTTGATGACAGCTTCTTTGAAGCAAACAATATGAGCCATGAAAGAAGCCAAAACAGTATTGTTTCAAGGATTAAAGCTTTTGAGAGTCAAACTGAAACTTCAGAGCAGCCTAAAAGACCAGAGATTGTGCCACGTACCTTCAACAACAGGGGCTCTGGTGCTGTTAAGCCTACACCTGCTCCCAAACCAGCCTCCAACAAGACGTCTGGTGAATGGGAACCAGCAAATGACAATAAACCAAAAGTTGCCCCAAGGGAAGGATTTGCTCCACCTAAACTACCAGATGCAGGTGGCACAGTCAAACCAGAACTGCCAAAGAAACCAAAGCCTGTGGTAGCTAAAGGCAGTAGCAGTGAATTTCCTGATTCTGTTCTCGGCACCTCGCTGTCTTTAAACAACAACATTCATGATGCTGAAAGGAAAGTGCCAATTCCAGCTCCCAGGCCTATGTTCCTGAAGAAACCCTTGCAGAGTGAGCCCCCTGTCTTGCCAACTGCAGTGCCAAGGCCACATATTGCTGCCCCAAAACCTTTTGTAGCTACACAAGCCAAAGCATTCTCAACTTCAGAACTACCTGCAGTCCGTATTCCACCGCCTGCTGCTCAGAACAAACCAGTTGGTGAACTAGATCTGATCAGTTTTGATGATGATGCTTTATCTCCTGTTCTGCTGCCCAGTGCAGAAGTCATGAATGGTTCAAAAGTTAATACTGGTAAGTGTAACAAAATTAAATGTTTATCATGATTTTGTGACTGAAAATTATACCTTCTTCCAAAACAGCAAGGTTGTTGTGACTGCTTATTGAACAGAGCTCTCTTAAAACAGGGAACCTTATTATAAATTCTGCCCAAATCTATGTGCAGGTATTTTTCCACTTTCATGGGGTGACTAAACGGTTCTTTTCCCATGTCTGGGCATAGATGTTTTTCCGATTGTGTGGGATAAGTGAATAGTGCTGCTTTTATTTGGCTGTGGCAATAGAGCGCAGAACACAGCAGCTTGAACTGGATGTGTCTCCGACATACTGGTGAGTGCTTTCAATACTTAACTTTAAAGGAATTGTTCAGTGTAAAAATAAAAACTGGGTAAATAGATAGGCTGTGCAATATAAAAAATGTTTCTAATATAGTTAGTTAGCCAAAAATGTAATGTATAAAGGCTGGAGTGATTTCATGTATAACAAGTCAGTCAGATCACTACTTCCTGCTTTTCAACTCTCTTTGTTTACACTGACTGGTTGCCCTGGCTACCAGACAGTAACCAATCAGAGACTTGAGGGGGGGCCACATGGGTCATATCTGTTGCTTTTGAATCTGAGCTGAATGCTGAGGGTCAATTACAAACTCACTGAACAGAAATGTACCATGTGGCCCCCCTTCAAGTCGCTGACTAACTCAGAGTTATAGAGCTGAAAAGCAGGAAGTTGGATTCTGGCTCTTTTATTAGACATCTGTTCACTCCAGCCTTTATATATTACATTTTTGGCTAACTAACTATATTAGAAACATTTTTTATTTTGCACAGCCTATCTATTTACACAGTTTTTATTTTCACACTGAACTATTCCTTTAATTGCCTGATCTGAAAATCAGGCTAATGCAAAGGGGCGATATTTTCAATTTGACTATGCTGCAAGATCCAGAGTGTTGAATGATACCCGCAGACTTTACTAGGTTAAATAAATGAAAGGGGCAGGATACCTCCTTGTTCATCATGAATGCAATGAATAGGGTTTTTGCTGAACATACTTTTTGTCTGTTGTTTTACTCATGAAAAATCTATGTTTTTTGTTGGTTTATTGAAATAAACAGGGAAACTAAATGTATTCCATGTTTGGTCCTTGAGAGGAAGATACAGGGATGCCCAAGTCTGTTGCTGCCCTCTTAAAGGAGAACTAAACCCTAAAAATGAATGGCAAAAAATGTCACACCCCTTTTCCTTCACTTTAAAAGGATCTTTGATGGTGTAACACAGGGCTTGATAAAGGGTCTGGTAGGCCTGAAACATTGTGTTTTGTATGCTATGGGTCTGAATAAATTCTTCATTGAGCACAATTGTGAGTTACACAGTGTGCTGCTGGTAATCTCTTCAATACATTGATGTGACCCTATGACAAGATTGGGTCTTCCGGTACAGCACCTGGCACAACAAAAGTGCTTTATGTGGTTGCCTTGGGCTGTTACAGAAGTCAAAAAACATAATTTACAACATTTCTAGGCTACATCTTTAGTTCTCCTTTAACTGGACCTCGGCTTGCCCCCTTCCCTTGGCGTTTGATGTGTCTGCCTATGGCCCTGCTATACTGTGCATGTTTTGATTGCAGATGACTCAGAGACCCCTCTCCAACTCCACCACCAGCTTTAGCATCATGTATCCTGTGGGGACAAGGGGGGAATATATTATTCATTATATTACTTATTATTTACCATATAGGCACCCAAGGGCCACCCCTATAAAGCTGCCCTAGGGTGCCTACTTGGTAAATATGGCTCTGGGTAGAAAATTAGTTTACCAGTAAATATATAAACAGTAGTCTATTTTGAATGGAGTTTGTCTGTGCTTTGGTAATCGTATTATCTGCCTCACATGGACCAAACATGGAGTAGCTTTTATATTTTCACTGAATGATAGAATGCATTGTGCTGCAATTTCTCATTCTCTTTGGTGTGACATGACCTTAGAGGATACTGTAGAAAATGAAATAAAGCACTAAGCTGCTACTGTGTGTGAAAAATCAAGTATTCAGTTTGAGGATCACTTACTAACGGGTCACAGAGTTTTCTGGCATAGCATTTAGTGCTATAAAAATGCAGCACTGGAGGAGGAATAGCTCCAGGGATATCATCAGCATGTTTGCTAAAGTAGCCAAGTTTAGAATAGGAAACGAGAGAATAGGAATAGGAATTAGATTGGAAACAGGGCAAGTGATTTAAAAGATGTCTTTCTCTTTGTAGATCCTTTCCAGTTGTATTCTACAGACGATGCTGAAAAGGAACAGCCAGTGCCACCTGCTCTGCATAGAAAACCTACAGTAATCAGAATTTCAGGCAAGCTAGGAAAATGTAAGCACTGCCAGAGCATCCATGACACTTTTTTGTAATGCTCTCCTTTTCTGTCCTTGTGGTTCAACTGTGTGACAAGTAGGCAAATGAAATGGTGCCTTTATGCCTTTGTTTCTGTAACCTTTTACAGTGATATGCTCATAAGTACATCAGGCCTCTTTATATGCAGCTCACAACATCCAAAGCTGCAGACAAGGGCCATTACTGTGGGCCCTGCGTATACTGGTGCTAGGAGGCAGTAGCGGCATGTTAAGGACAGCAAGGGAAGATGACAACAATTGTACCCATGTACAGCTTCCACAACCCAGAATGCCTATAAATCAAGACAGTCCTACCTTAGATAAAATCATGTGGGCTGAAGTCTTGCCACAACATAGCACAGTTCTGCCAATCACTCTGCATGTTTAATAAAAATAGGTTTTATCCGTGTCACTTTTAGAGAATTAGGGTCCACTGTCCAAATTCTAACCCTCAGCCACAGACCTTCATGTGTGTCTGTTGCACAGTATTTGTTTTGCCACCCTATTGGGCCCCTATTTGACTTTACCTCCCTTGCTGGCAACTCCCAACATCTCATCACCCTCTAATTGTGCTGCCCTCTGTGATTGTCATGCTACTGGCTTGCTACACTGTCTCATACCTCAGTGCTATTTCCGATGAAACAAGTACTATAATTAGTAAATAGTATAAATAAAATGGATCAGTAGGAATTAGGAAGTGGGCCTGCAGTTTTAGTAGTGTCCAGGCTGCATATTTGACTTGAGCCTATTGATATTTGCTATTGCTTTTGTGCTAGAATGACAGGAGTAGAAACATATGAGAGCTCCATTATATCATGGACTTGGTGCAGGACACCAAGCTTAACACCAGTATAGAGTTATGTGTTATATGGGGAAAATATAGGCTACCATCAACGTATTTGCTCTGTTATTCATAACTTGACTTGTGTAGTTTTTGAAGTGGAAATAGCAAATAAACTGCTATAAAAATACACAATTTGTCATATGTAAAATATACAGTCCTTTGAAATAATTCGTGCAGCGTGTTCAGTTAAGTTCAGAACCTAATGAGCGTTATTCTGTATGCATGTGGATGGATCATTTTTTATCTCATATGATATGGCAAAGCACTGCAGAAAGTGAGAGGGTTGAGGTTAATGTGGCATATTGTATAGCTTGGTTTTCTGTTGATGTAGGAACTACTGTATATGTATAGCAAATGCTACTGTCAAGAAAAGTGAATAATTCTGTGTATATTATTATTTATTAAGCGCTACTAGTGCCCACAGCACTGTACAGCAGAACAAACAGAAGACAGGTGTTAAAGAAATAAGCAGAAGGAGGCCTCTACCCCATAGAGCTTACAAACGTTAAGGGTTATTAGCAGGAAAATATGTTTCCTATGTTGTTAATCATCCAAGAGTTTTTATAAATAAATGTATTTTAAAATTCAAATCATTTCAGTATTCTGCTCCCAGGCTGAAACACTGATCTCCTCTAAAAGGGTTGTCTAATTGCATTTTTTGTCCCCAGCTTCTGAAGAACTTCAGGCTCCGCCACCGCTCCCTGCTGAGAAGCCAGTCGGAAGTCTCTACACTAAGTCAAGCGTGAGGCCTCGTCCCGTAGGCAGAAAAGTATGTGTTATATAATTCTTCCTAGATATTGACTGATTTGTTCAGAGCTCTGAAACCTTTGCTGAATTGCAATTTAGAATTTTTCTGCTGTAATGAAGTGTTCTCTTAATAAGCTCACATAGACCACCTGTCAGTAGTGTGAATATTGTTTTGTCTGCTTGATACATATTTGGCTATTAAAGGGATGGTTCACCTTTAAGTTAACTTTTAGTATGTTCTAGAATGGCCAACTTTCCAAATGACCTTCATCTTTTTTTTTTTTAATTATTTGCCTTCTTCTGACCTTCTTCCAGCTTTCAAATGGAGGGGTGGTCAAATAAAAAAAAAACAAATGCTATTGTTATTTCTGCTTTTTATTACTCGTCTTTCTATTCAAACCCCTCCTATTCATATTCAATCTCTTGTTTAAATCAATGTGTGGTTTCTATATTTATTTGGACCCTAATGCGGGAATTGCAAACTGGAGTACTGCTGATTACAAAGCTAAATAACTCAAAAACCACAAATAATAAAAATGAAAAACAAATTGTCTCAGAATATCACTCTCTACTTCATACTCAAGTTAATTTAAAATTAACACTCACACACCCTCACTTGCTCATTGTAGGCCTGTGGGCCAGATGGCCCTGCAAGGCAAGGGAGAATATTCATCTTGACGTTATTTTACTATAATCCAGACTCCCAGAAGTGCTGTTGTGGATAACTAACTCAATATATGGATCAGAGCATTGATCTACCCCATGGATACCAGCAACCTCCAGTTCTGGCAAAAAATAATTTTCAGCAGCTTCATCCAGCTGCATAAAGCCAAAAACCACACCACGCATAACTAGCTTGCCTTTTTATATTGGCACGTCAAATGGGTTTTCAGCCTCTCTGTTATTCCAAATACTCACTGCTCACTATATTACAGTTATTTTTTATTTTTTTCTAGGACTGGGAGTCCACAGAGTCTGTAGAAGATGCTTGGACCAAGCCTGTGCTGCCTACAAGGTCAGTTGATTGTGATAACCTCATTATAACTGTACTGCAATAATAATTATTGCTTTTCTGCATACAAAATGATCTGCTGTAATACACCAGACTAAACAAGTATATTGCAGCTATATCATCTTTATTATTAGTTTTATTATAGATTACTTGGAAATTAATTCAAAACCCAAATTGTTACTGACTGCTGGTTTGGACTATTGAAACAGTTTCTCCAGACAATGACAATGTCTTTGGCATGCTTCTTCAGGTCTCTTGATTGCCTGGATAATCCTACATTGTCTCAATAGTCTCAACTAGCAGTGCAGAATAGCAAGAGATACATATTATTTTGTTAGGCAATTGATTTTTGAGTTTACATTAATAAGTGTTGCTACACATGCATGTTTCTATATGTGTGTGTGTATATGTATATAATACACAAAAGCCATGAATATCTTGTAAATTAAATCCTTATAAACGATGAGTAGTGATGTAGTTTCTGCCACAAGACTCACTGAAACTTGTGTATTATAATAAATAAAATACCCCCGAAGAGGATATTAGAAGTTACCTTGGAGTTCCATGACCTGTTTATAATATCCTTATAATTTACAATAGCGGGTACTTTATTCACTATATATATATCAGTGATTTGACCCATACCCTAACTGAGACCGATGCATTTGCTCTGTGCCCCAAATAGCTGACTTGGCCTGTAAACAAGCTTATTGGCCCATGTATATGGGGATAATATGTCAGCTGGCCCAACCAATTTCTGATCAGAAATAGGCCAGATATCTTTTTGGCAGGTTTAAAAAAATGCCATCTGTTGAGGACCATATATACAGTCATTTTCCAACTGGCTTTTATTCACCTATTATTATGTTACTGTTGGCCTACGTCAGGTGATCAGAGGTGCCTGGTTTGGCCCAGTGGTCAAAAAGAAGTTGAACTCGCTTGCTGATCTTATCGAATGAGCAGATGTATTTTTGTTTGCTGTAGTTAGATAGAGTAGGGCCATTTAGCACTCCAGTGAGCACAGAGATCTCATTCTGAACATTTCAGTTTGAAAATGAATGGGCCTTAATAAAAGGGATGCACCAAATACAGGTTTCAGTTTTCGATTCGGCCCTTTTCAGCAGGATTCGGCCGAATCCAAATGCCTGGCTGAACTGAATCCAAAAAATCACTTGGATTTTTGTCACACAAACAATAAAGTCAAAAGAATTTTAGCCACCCGGTTCTTCCCCCCCCCCCATTCCCCTAATTTACATATGCAAATTAGGGTTCGGGTTCTGGGGAACCCTACTTAATAAGGGTATGAGAGAATGCACTATGTAATTTTTTGTTTATGGACTAGTTACATGATCATATTTACTTTATCAATCTGTAATTTTGTTTTTGTTTCCTCATTGTTATAGAACACTGGGCTGTCCTGTTCTTGTAGCTGGGTATTGAGGACTTCATTCTATTTCTGTGCTAACATTGCTACAGTAGCATTACACTGCATTTGCTCTGCTGTCAGAAAGCCCCCATCCCACAAAGTGAATAAGCTGCTACTGGGGTTATGTAATAAAAGGCACTAAGTTTTCCCAGGGGCAGTAACCCATAGCAACCCATCCGCAGGTAGAGTTTACTAGTTACCTGTTTGTTTGAAACTTTATAAACCATATCCATGGATCTGTTTAAAATATCTAGTCTGTTTTTCAATCATTCATTTATTTTATCTTTTCTGATTTTCCACGTTGTTATTCAACAACCCACACTTGAAATGGCCTAATTTCCTAAAAATGTTAAGTATTTGATGAAGAAAGAGATTTCTGCAAAGTCATAGGCCCATTCAAAGCTCCAACTAATTGGCTATGAAAATAATTTAGGTTTAATAAAGCAGAGAATTGGTTACCACTCCCATAAAAACATGTTGAAATTGCAAAATTGCGAAATAGCAATAGATTTTTTTCAGCCCCTTTTTTGATGCAGAACAAAGCTATGCAGTGGAGTTGGCAGTGGATGAGTTTATTTGTTGTATAAGAGAAATGTAATTCCAGTATATTTTTTGATTCCATAATGGTTTAACGTTGATACTATCTGAAATGGATGCATTTATAATGTTGAACTCCTGTCTAGGCCTGTTGGCATTAAAGTGATGGAAACTCCTAGCCAAACACAGAAGGGGCCTCCTGGACGGCCTCCACCACCCAAAGTATCCAGAAATTCCACCCGAGACGCCTTTCCCCGATCTGCTTCTGATGTTGGCTTTACTGCAAAACTCAATACATCTGGCATCAGTAGGTCGAAGAGTCATGTCATAAAAAGGCAACAACCAGATCTACCTCCCCGGCCCAAGCCTGGACATCCCCTCTACAACAAATACACAGTAAGCTTTTGTTTTCCATATGCTATAATATGCTTGTGTCGGGAAAGAACAGAGGCAGCACTGCACACCAACACAAACAATGAGAGACATCTTTGTGTATAGCCATATACCATTGGCTAAGTAGCAGGACTGCAACCAAAATCATTCCAATAGATTTTTCCTATAGTCATACACTACAAGAGTATTTAAAAATGGCTTTAGGGCAGTGGCCAATTTGCTATTTATACACGACAAATGTGTGCGACAAATCTCCTGAAAATACATCTCCTTCGGAAATAACTGAAATCACTGGCTGTAAAACCAGTATATTGCGAAGTAGCCTGACGTTTCCTCCCGAGGTGATTTCAGAAGAATGAAATGATTTCCAGTGGAGATGCATTTTCGGGAGATTTGTCGCCCGTAGTTGTGTATTTTAGTCCCGGGTGAATAAATCTTCCCGTCGGCCACAGCCCTTACAGGAAATTAGTCGCCCGCAGAAGCAGAGATTTATTGCTGGCAATTAATATCTTGTTGCCATTAAGCTATGGTATGTGAGATTGTTCATGACTTTTGCATCTGATGGTGGGTGGTTAGATTGTAACACATTTCATCCTTAGCGGAAGGGCCAATTTGGGCCAGATTGAGCTCACCATTCCCTGAACTGATGCTTTGTGTTGAGTACAGAGATCATTTTAAAATTTTGATATATCAGGCCATTCACAGAGTCACGTCTGCTAGTAGTAAACTGGATGGGGATCTGCATTTTACTAATAGAAATTGTGCCCAAAGTTATGCTGTCACACCCTATTACACATGTCCTCCCAAGTCTTGAAATACATGATGTGTTCTGAAACAATTGATTCTGTTTAATTGATTGTATCTTCTTTTAGCTGCCCCTGCCTCATGGAATTGCTGATAAAGATGTTGTATCCAGTAAACCAGGAGAGCTGTCATGCAAGGTAATATACTCTCTGCAGTGTACTGCTAGCAAGAATAACACCTTGGGTCTGCAGGAGTAGGAGCAAACATTCCTATGTATAAGAGTATGCGTAATGGGGGAAGTTTTAGGTGTTAACCAAAATACTTTAAGTGCCAACTTCCAGTTCCTCGTTCATATGCAAGGCAGAAGGATGCCTAAAATTGATTCTGAACTTTGCATTTACACAGAATACATGGTTTTAAAACATAGCCACGGCAATATGTTGCTCGGATTCCCTACTGCAGACCAATTTTGCCCATATTGGGTGCAGTGCACTGAAAAACCCAATAAATCTGGTCTTCAGCTGGGAATCTAATCCACATACTACCCTGCTTGTGCTAAAAATCCAGCAGACGAGATTCTGTTTTTAGAGAATTCCAAGTAAGTTAAAATTTTAGGAGCAATCCTGGGCTTCCTTGTCCGAATTCCTTCTGATAGAACACAGTTTGGGGAAATTATGTGGCAATTTGTATTTGTGGCAACTAGTGGAAAAGTGTAGAGTAATGAAAAGGATTGATTAGCAGTCAAAACAGTCATTTCTGTTGATTTTTTTTTACATTAACCTTTTACCAAACGGATAATCCATTAACAACTGTCAAATATTTTTCTTCCTAATACGCAGCGCGGAGAGGTGCTTGTACTACTAGAACAGACTGACAATAATAACATTCAGTGTCAAAAGGGTTCAGCAACTGGAGAAGTCAAAACATCCAATATGACGATTATTACTCCTCTCGATGACAATGTGGAAACCAGAAACGACGTAAGATGTTATATCTCTGTTGGTTAGAACTTTCTTGTAGTAAAAGCAACCAATGATTGAACATATTTGTTTCAGCTTTTGTCTTAAGTTTATGCCGACCATGTTTTCATTTGTTCTGAAAGAGAAGATCTACTCCCTCTAAGGGATCTTACAGATGAGCGTTTTTAGCTGCGCTCCCATGCGTTCCGTTTTCATGCTTTCAGCATTCATGCATTCAACAGGGGAGCCCAGGAGTAGACACAGTGAATTCTTTGCAATGGGGCTGTACTCACACAGACGCATGTAAGCGACGAATGCAGGAAATATGCAACATGCTGCGTCCCAACCTGCATTCGGCACTTACATGCGTCTGTGTGAGTACAGCCCCATTGCAAAGAATTCAGTGCGTCTACTCCTGGGCTCCCCTGTGGCTGAACACATGAAACCGGAACGCAGGGGAGCGCAGCTAAAAATGCTCATCTGTAAGAGCCCTAACATGTACATTACCACTGGAAACAGTCCACACAGTCTACCAGGGGCTGCTTTGTGTACCCCCATGCTACCTTTGAGGATAAGTTACTCAATGTGAACTGCCTTGGTGCATGGTGTTAGGTCACCAAACAGATGGATCTCTGCCCAATAGGTCACCTGCATACTGGGACAAATCAAGCACCACCAACTGAATTATCCAATGGGCAGGTTTAAAAATGTTGCCATCCTGCTGTTGGACACTGTATATTTTTTTTTTTAATCAGCCGACAAGTTGCCAACTCAGTCTGGTGGATAGAGCTACCAAATCATTTTATAATTCAAAGACATGTCCAAGTGCAGATTTTCTAGCTTAGTTTTCAAGATGTGTCTCTGAATTTTAAGTGGTCTGATAACCCTATTTATTGGATGAAAAGATGTTAGGGCTCGTTTACCACCGCAGCCATGGTCATGTAAGAATGGATGCATTTATTGTGCATATTTACACCATTCATTACAGCAACTTGCATCCATAGGCTTTTCTTGCACTTCCCTTATAGTTGCACTATAGTACTGGTGAGTCCATACTGCCTTCTGTTCCTGTTTTTGCGATGATTCCAGGGCTCCCATTGCAAGCTGCATCAAAATGTGCAGCAGACTAAAGGATCAAATCAAATGTTTGACTCCATTTTCACCACAGTTAACCCTTTTGTAACTTGCTTTATTGCAAGAAATGAAGTGCAAACATTTGGATGACTATGAAGATTTTTTAGATTGACCTATACCAGATAAACATTTGGATCACTTCCCAGTACCTGAAATAAAGTGCAGTACACTGTTAATATCTCTTCTCAGCACTGGTCTGAGTAGATTTATTTATGGTTATTTACTGGATTAGGTTTGCTGACTCCATAAAAAAAAGTAAAAAATTCAGGATAGGCCCTTGGAAAATATTATTAGTGGTGTTTGCAGTGGGTGCTAATTGCTGTTAAAGGGATACTGTTCCATTTGGATTATTTGATAGATAGGTGATACAGTCCGTGCCTGTATAATTTTTCATTAGCTTTTTCTGCTATTATTATCTTTGTTCCATTTTTTTCCTGACATTTACTTACTTTCATTTTGGTTATTTAATCCAGGTAAGCAGCGCTGATGACAGTCATGTTCCTCATGCCTTAGTACTGCATGATTTCAGAGGAGGTGGGTATTTAAAAAACATAATGCTTGTAGTGCCAGTTCACCAACTGTTTTTTTTACACCACTTCTATCATTTTTGGATTCATCCTACACTAAATATTCAGCCAGATACCAAACCAAATTGGAAACATCATTTGCTTATTCAGACTGGCAGAAATTCTGAAAGCATAGCTTATGGTGTGTGCAGATCATTCTGTGTTTGCATATTTGCTGTTATACTGAAGGGGAACTACCATAGGACTTTCTTCTGCATTCTGTGGCCTACTCCCTAGCCGGTAATAACATTATTTAGTAGGAAATAAACAGTGCTTTCTGTGGGGAATGTTTAAAAAGACCTAATTGACTTCAGCTAAGTAGCAAAGCAGCAAATTATTTAGAAAAAGAAAATTCTGTGTACAAAGAAACAAGGCCTCTATAAAGAACAAATGAACCATCGTTACATATATTATGAGTTTATTTTCCTTAATTCTGATGTCCATGTCCTGAAAAGGGAAATATACTGTGGTACAATCTATTATTTCTGGGCACCATGGTAAGCCAATGTTAGTTGGCTGCAGTAGCTCATTAATATTGTTATTTCATTATTGTGTATTAGGAGTGTTCCCTGGGAATGTCTCAGTAAAAACCCCATGAAACATGCTGTATCCATAAGCCAAACTCTGAATTGATATAAAAACAAATGTCATTCATGTTTGATCGCATGATTGATCGCATTTGGCCAGCGCTTGTGTGAGTTTTGCTGATGCTGATCACAGGGATGGATGCATCGACATTGAAATAATTGTATATTACACTGGTGCAATGGGAGCTGCAACTTCCACGCAGCCTCGCCTGCTGTCATTCCAACCCCAAATGGTTCCAACCCCAAATGGTTATCTTGTTCCCCCTGGTGTTTATATTTAAAACTGCCACATAATATATTGTGAATGCAACTCGTGATGGTGCTGTTTTTCAGAGCAATCGACTGATCTAAGCTTGAACTCAGGAGAGACTGTTTATCTGCTGGAGAAAATAGACAGCGAATGGTACAGAGGGAAGTGCAAAGGCACCACTGGGTTATTCCCTGCCAATCACATCAGGG
The DNA here is from genome assembly GCA_038501925.1 of Xenopus petersii. Taxonomy (NCBI): domain Eukaryota; kingdom Metazoa; phylum Chordata; class Amphibia; order Anura; family Pipidae; genus Xenopus; species Xenopus petersii. Next base: position 61,484,626 of record CM076672.1, read on the forward strand.
TTATTGTAAGTGAAACCTTAGCTTTAACAACTCCGATTACATAATTTTCTGTTCATTCTGGTCCCACCAATTTATAATGCATTTTAATGGATGCTTTCCTAGACTTTACACAGTGTTTTCCTATATTTTACTCCAAAAGTGTGTCCTGGTTTCCCCAAAAATGTCCATCTGTCCTCTTTGAATTTTAGTAAAATGAAGGGATAAAAATACTAACCAAATGCATAATGCCCCGGGTCTTTCTGTAAATAGTGAAATCGTCATATGCCTCATACAGTAAAGTAATAAGAATAAACTTGTAACCTTCTTTCAACTTCTGTAATAAAACATATGATTTACTGCCTAATCAAATACTAACCTGTATGAGTGGATGCTAGCTTGGCTAACAGCACAGGGTTGACCCAGCTGATATGAACCCATTCAAATTTAATGGGACATTTTATATACAGTAGGTATGGCACCTGTTACCCAGAATACTCAGAAACTGGGGTTTTCTGGATAAGGGTTTTTTCCATAATTTAAATCTGGTGAAAATAATTAAACATGAAATAAACCAAATCCTGAATCAATTCCTGGATTTGGTTCATCCCTAAGTAATAATGTGAAAGTTGTAGTACAGCACGAATGAGAGTGCTGTAGTTTTGCAGTCCCTCTTTTTATCTGATATTCTATATATTGCCCTGTTAATAATACTGTGTTTCCATTTGCTGATTCAGGTTGATGTTCCTAGTAAAGGGCTACCAAAGAAGCCATCATTCCCGTCTAGTATAAAGTGAGTATGTGTGAATATCTAGGTGCATGGGTGCAAATAAACTTGTGGAATTTGATGTCAGAGAACTGGAAGCTTTGGAATCTCTACTGCAGGGGTTTTGGCCCCATTCTGATGTACATTTTACAGCCTTTTGCAGCAGTGAGGACAGTCATGCAGGGCTGTAGGATGAGTTAAATGAATCTGTAGGTGCAGCACCAAGGAATCCAGGAAGTAGAAAAATTAAAAATATAAACCTTTATTCCAGCATTTTAAAATTATAGTAGAAAAAAGCATGCCCCACATTGCATATTGGGCTGTAGGATGCTTGTTCTACAGCAAATGACAAAGACACTCTTCAGAATAACATGATTTTAGTACCATGAACGTTCTGTCATTCTTGGTATTTTACTCAACACTTTTTTGTAAACAATGAAACTTACTACCAAGAAATATTTTAATTATGATGTTTTTGACATATTTCACAATATCTCCACTAATATTATTCCAACTAAATCTGGCCCTATGCCTGCTGCTGTTAATGGAATGATCGAAACCTCCGGCTTCCGACTCTACTCACATACATTTTAGCTAAACTCTGCTTTTATGCTTATAAAAGAGTGTAAGCAACCAAATCACTCATGTTTGGCCTTACCTTATCCTTCTTGGGTCCCATCTTCACATCTTTCCCTACTCCAGTTTAGTCTAAGTTCTGCTTAGTATTCTGTCAAAAAAGCCTCTATCTTTTCTCCTGGCTTGTGTTTCATAGCTTTCTGTCCAGCAAAGTATAATTAATTAAATAGTTATCTCGCAAGAATCCAGTGTTCCTAGACTTCTTATCCAACCAACAAACTATCCCATCCACAGACATCTTTTTCCCTGTTAATTTCTCCATGTAATTTTGGTAAAATGTATATGTAATTTAATATATAATGATATATATTTCATATATATAATTATTATATGAACATCATTTCTTTATATAAAATGTGCCTAATATAGTAAGACTATGTGCTATTGTTTTAAGTGTAAATGATGTTATAGGGCAACCCTAATACTTTATAGGCCCTTTGGGGTAGTGTGGGGCTGTAGTAGTGTGACAGTTAATGGCAGATGCAACCAATGCAAAGGAGACCTTTGGAACAATCCGTCTGTACTTGAACTCATTTTTGTTGCTTTCTAGGGGTCCAAGATGCGTTGCACGTTTTGAATTCATAGGAGATCAGAAGGATGAACTCAGCTTCTCAGAGGGCGACATGATTACGCTTAAGGAGTACATTAATGACGAATGGGCCAAGGGAGAACTCAAAGGACAAACTGGATCTTTCCCAATCAATTTTGTTGAAATAGTAGAAGATTTGCCAGCTAGTAGCCTGAGTAAAAACACGACAGGTCAGTATATTTAATGGGGTGGCTGCATTGCCATCATTTAATCGAATTTACATCAAAACTGACGTTGTAAAAGACTGAAAAAACTCACATTAGAGTATTATGCGCAACAGTTCATAATGAGTACAAAAGGGCAGTATGTTGTTATTATGAAGAATAGTACCTGTTAACTGCAGTGGATAGTAGCAGCGCTGTGCTACTAAAATAACACCAAATATGTCACTTACCACCCTTTTGAGTTTGAGGACAACCAATATAGGTGAAAGATCCTGAATACCTTGACCTATCAAGGGAGACAACTAGTGGTATAAAATGGTTATTTGTGCATAAGAAATAGGCCATTACACTGCAAAATGCCAGTCCCAAGTGTGGCCTTTACATACCCAGTGTAGGGTTGCCACCTTTTCTGTTAAAAAAAAAAAAAAATACCGGCCTTCCTATATATTTATCTTTTTTCTCTATTAATAACATTGGGATTAACCGTCATTTTTAATACCGGCCAGGTGGCAACCCTAACCCTGTGGTGCTCAGGACCTGATTTACTAAGCAGGCGCCCCTAGGCCCACTGTCATTCGTTGCAACGTCCCCTCCCGTTCATTCATCAACTGGACCAGAGCAATGGGGATTGGCATACAGGAAATTTTAATTTTATTGTATCTCCTGTGTATCCCCAATGTTTCTGAACCAATGTGAGTGTGGTTAGCCAGCATGCCGCCCCCGTAAAATCCTGCCACCTTAGACCCAGCCCTTGGTGGCCTCACAAATCCGGGCCAGGTGGTGCTCTTGGAAGTGCTTGTTTATTGTTTCTGCAGTAAGCTTCCATTCTTTAATTCAAGGCCACAAAGGATACTAAAAGCCAGGATTATGAAAACTTCTCGAAATTTGTAATGGCCCCTTCTCCTGAAATGCTGTCTTAGACACAGTTTCGCAAACAGTGGAGGAAAGGCTTGGTGTACACTCTTTGTCTGACTGAGGTCTGGAATCAGTATTGCGTTTCTCCATAACTATAGACCATAATTTTAAAAGCCTGTTGGTATAGAGCAGGCGCAGGGCATTTTTTGGTAAAGTAAAATCAAATAAGAGTGTTTGTGTGAGTGAGCATACTCCTCAGGTTAACTTACCAGCAACATTGTAAAGCTGCTACTTTGAGTGGACATCTTACTAACATGCCTAAAAGTATTTTACGTTTTTTACCTTTATTGTTCTGTAAGGGTTGTAGTCTGGAATAAAGAGAGCGGAAGAGAGAAATATTGTTTACCCTATTTGGGCAAGTTTGCTTCCCTTCGTTTTCTATATACTTTTTCTTAGGTCATTCATTTTACTTGATCTCCATTTACTGCTTCACTTTTAGTTCCACATAAGAACTTTCTTCCGTTTAAGCCATTTATTTTAAGTTCTGAAACTGCTGGCTGTCTCCCCCGCATGCTGAACTTGATACTTGTGCAACAATAACAGGGTGACTGTTACTCTAATGATTTGGCTTTTAAACAACATTTTGACATGAATGAATGAGGGAATAGCAAAATGCTGGAGCACAATGGTGACTGATCTAAAAAGGTCTCGTATAAGCAGACTATAACTTTAATGAAGGTTTAAGAGAGGAGATACAGAAAGTTTTGTGTGACTTGACAGGTACAACTATGGAATCTTACATAAGACTGTGGATGAAAGATGGACCAATAAAACCTTTGTAGATGAGCAAAAACAACTGGCGAATATACGCAGAAATTTAAACAATGTGTCCATTACTTCAATAAAAAAAAAACAATAATAAGGTGGCTTATTGGGCCTATGCATATGAATGCAGCATTAAAGAATAGGGAAATAGGAACCATTTGTAAGTTCATGAAAGAAAGAAACTGCATTATCATGTTCTTTTGTTTTTTCTCCTGCAGATGCTGTACAGTCTCAGAAGAAGTTGGGACCATCTGCACAGGTAAAATGTGCTTTTCTCTGTATGTTTCTTTCCTCGTCGTGAGAAGAGTTTAAACATTCTGTACATTTTCTCACAAGGTGATGTGTATGTTTTCCCACAAGCAATTTACATTTTTGTTGGTGGGAAAGCATTTGGAAAAGATTAGTCGTCTGTAGAAGAGATTTATTGTGTGCAACGAATCTCCTCGTCTGTTACTGCCCTTAGTAAATGATCTGTTTTGTGTTCCCTTATCACCTTTACTTCTGCAGCAGCCACATGTAGCTGGGGAGTGGGCTGAAGCCCTGTACGACTTTTATGGAGAGACTGAGGAAGATTTGCCATTTAAGAAAGGAGAGAAGATCCAAATAATAGAAAGGCTGGATGCTGAATGGTACAAAGGGCATCTGAATGGCAGAGAAGGGATCCTGCCGTCTGCTTTTGTACAAGTCTCTTCAGGTAAACCCTATATATAATAATGAATTAGTAATGTAATGTATGGGTGTGGTGCAGAATATTAAAGGAACTGCACAACAAGGCTTCAGATTGTGTTCCTTTGACTGCTAAGAGAACACACCTTCTTAAAGGAACAATAACACCAAAAAATGAAAGTGCTTTAAACTAATGAAAATATCATGTAGTGTTGCCCTGCACTGGAAAAAATGATCTGTTTGCTTCAGAAACACTACTATATTTCATGTAAACAAGCTGCTGTGTAGCAATGGTGGAAATGTTTTAAAAAGCTATGTGGCACAGGTTAAATAATGGATAACAGATAACACCATTATGTTCTACAGAGCTTATCTGCTATCTGCTGTGTAACCTTTGTCTTTCCTCCTTTGAATGGCTGCCCCCATTGCTAGACAGCAGCTTATTTATATAAACAATTATAGTGTTTCTGAAGCAAACACAGCAGTTTTACCAGTACAGGGCAACACTGCATTATATTTTTATTACTTTAAAACACTTTAATTTTTTGATGTTACTGTTCCTTTAATGGCTTTCAGATTGCTTTATTTAGCAGTGTTTGTCAAGAGTCTTTAGGAATCTGTGTGCCATAAAAACATGTTGCTTTTCACAAGCGCTCCTATAAATGTTCAGCATGAAGCTGCTTACTATTGATCAAGATGTCGGATCAATTGCAGGATTGCCTTTATAATGTTATAGTTAATTAAATATGATTCCATTGGGACATGGGGTGGCAAATTTGCAATAGGAGAACTTGACTCTTCAACTGGTGAAGGGACCAGGAATGTACAGGGCCCTGGCTGATCACGTTGTGTTTGCACAAAAATGAGATGTCCCATTAGTCAGTATGAGCATAAGACCATTGTTTTCATTGGTTAAATCAGGGGTGTCCAAACTTTTTGCAGTGAGGGCCAGATTTGGTGAGGTGAAAATGTGTGGGGGCCTACCATTCAGCCTGACATTCTTTGAATCATTAAGATCATTTAACTCATTTAAACAAGGAATGGCGTAGCCGTAGCAGTAATATTTGGGCACATTAGTGAAATGATCTGCCACTTGGTCTATACTGCTGCCTGTGTGCTGAAGGTGTTAGCAATAGACTCGTACTGGCACGTAGTTTACTGTACTGGCACGTCACTACTTCTATTGACACCTTCAGCCATAAAGAAGTATGTGAATCGGCCAATCACTACGTGCCAGTACGTGTCTGTTGCTAACTTCTCCAGCACACAGGCAGGAGTATAGACCAAGCGGCAGATCATTTCACTAATGTGCCCATATATTACAGCTAGGTGATTCCTGATTGCACTGTGCTGGCGGGCCGCATTATTATTTATTTCATGATGGAGGCTGAGGGCTGATGTAAATTTGAAAGCCGCACTTTGGACATACCTGGGTTAAATAATGTAATTGTTCTAAATTCAGTCTTCTTGATTTTTTGGTGCAGTGGGCTGATTGTTCTAATTTTATGTATGCGAGCTAAGTAGGTCAGACTGTTGTACCATACACAAGAGTAGTTATGTTGCACTGGGCAAACCTTTGTCCATAATAAATTGTAATAGAGAGAAATATATAATGCACTTCTCTTATCTGTATACTGTTTTCCTGCAGGAACGAAGCCTTGGCAAACTCAGGAAGGAAAAGCAGGAAAGGCTCGGGCACTTTATGATTTCAGTGGGGAGAACGAGGATGAACTCTCATTTAAGGTATCCGCACACCACAAATATGAACCTCCGATTCTCAGAGCTGTTTAGGATGTTAGGAGTCGTATTGTGGCAGCCCCACAGTTCCCACATTAACTATTATGGGTTTATACCTTGTCACTTTAATTGGCTTACTTTCTCTTTAACATTAGTCAGTTATATTGACGAAAACTGATATGAGAACAATGTCACATCATGCATTTTAATAGTGGCAATCAAAATGGTCACTTGTCAAGGTTTCTCGCTTCCCATTTACATTGACTTTAAGCTTAAAGGAGAACTAAAGACTAACTAAAGAAGTAGCTAGACATGTTGTGCATTATGTTTTGGGCTTCTGTACCAGCCCAAGGCAACAACAGCCCTTTAGCAGTAAAGATCAGTGTCTCCAAAGATGCCCCAGTAGCTCCCCATCTTTTCTTCTGCTGATTCTCTGCACATGCTCTGTGCTGCTGTCACTTACTGAGCTTAGGGACCCACTCACAATATACGGTACACATAGAATATAAATGTCACAATATAAGGCTGATTAGTAATTAATACAGATGATTACTACATGCCAGCACAGAAACCAGTGCAATTAGCATCATTAATAATCAGCCCTGTAGCATGAGCTTATGTTACAGGCCAACATAATTTTCTACTTGATAATTAGTGACAACCCCTAAGCTTAGCTTCTCAACAGCTGCTCAGAGCCCACTGATCATGTGAGTGTCACAGACACTTTCCAAGATGGTGACCCCCTGTGACAAGTTTGAAGTCCTGGATCATTGCTGCTATTGACAAGCTCAAACTTTAGGCTGATGCAATAAATTCATTATATAAAATGTGGTATTTTTAGCCATATTCATTTTTAGGCTTTAGTTCTCCTTTAAGGCCCATGGGGGAGGTGGGGTTGACTGCCACTATGCTTAAGTGTAAGGCCACAATAGTTAAAATGCAATGAAATCCTCTTTCCACCTCCAACAGCAAAGCATTTGGTTCTGCCTGTGACAGTCACATGGGCCAGCGGCACGTGCTCCCTTGTATCTGCCATACACAGAGCATTTCCTATGTTTTTCTATGGAAACCAGTGACGGGCACTTTTGAGTATTTTGACCACTACAGTTCACCTCTAAAGTTCACAGGCCTGAAAAGTCATACCTACACATTATACTGCTGATTAATAGGAATAGTCGCTCCTGACTTCAATTAACTGCTCTTTCTTCAATGACCTCTTTTTAGGCAGGAGACATTATTTCTGGCCTGGAGTCCATAGATCATGAATGGATGAGCGGCGAACTACATGGAAAATCTGGAATATTTCCAAAGAACTTTGTACAGCAATGTTAGTCTCAAAGGCTAAGCCTCTGTGCCCATTTGTGCGCATCCTGTACTCTCACACTATCACCTTCGGTGCCAACTGAACTTTTTATATTTTAACGTGTAATATTTTTGCACTACTTTTTTTTTTAATCTTACAGAACAAAAAAACAAAAAATTTGTTACCTGTTATGTTACTGTCCTGTATTCGTACTTTCAGTACAGCAAAATCATGTTTAATATAGAGCGAAGGGTAATGTAGCATTGCAAAGGGCTCAGACTTCACCAAATAGCTTGGACTGATCTTAATGGCAGAACAACTAAATTCTGGTATTTGTATTGGACACAACTGTAATGAAGTAAGCATTGCCAGCACTTCTAACAGAGAGGCCAATTTCTGCCTCCCATGGGCATAGAAAATAAAGATTGCCTAGGGCATAGCAACCAATCAGATGTTTGCTTTTAGAGGCACAGCTGCAGGGGTTTTCAATGCACCTGGGCCCTGGAAGTTATGGGGTCCCACGGGAACAAATAATTAGATGTTTCAGCACAAATATATATATATGGGAGCCATTTCTACTTGAGGGTAGAGGGTTGTGATTAGGAATCTGGTGCTCACTGGGGAATTATATGGATTAATTAATTAAGGAGGGGTTTTCTTTTAATCTTGTAACTATTCCCCAGCTGTTAGTTTTCAGTTGTATGGAATGATGCAATAAGATGGGGTCCACTTGTAGGGATTGAGAGATGTTGGTGGGTAGAGGGTTGTGATTAGGAATCTGGGGCTCACTGGGGAATTATATGTATTGATTCATTAAGGAGGGGTTCACTTTTTATCTTGCAACTGTACCCCAGTTGTTTGTTTTTAAACTGCTGATCAATTGCTCAAAATTGACTAAAATATGCTCCTATTCCTCCTCTGGTGCTTCAAGGTGCTTTGCTTTACTCTTTATCCATGAATTATTTACAGAATGAGCGACCCTTACTGTTGCTTTGATACCAAGCACTGGGGCAGCCTCATATATTAAGAGCATCCACAAAGTAGCCAAACGGAGTAATTCAAAGATCCTTGTTTCCTCACAACAGCTCCGTTATCTCTATTGGGTGCAGTTGCCCAATGAACATCCTTGTTTTAATCTGCTATTGTAATTAAAATTCGATTTTTGCACTGATTGAACTGTACATTTGATGGTGCTGCCATTAAGATCAGATCAATTCTCCAATGCACTACCTGTGAGCAAAACAGGGACAATGGCTCAGATGCTGCTGTTTAAATCTTGTATTCCTGACTGTATTATTTGGGTTACGACAGCAGCCTCCCAAGTGATACCAATGTACGTAGTGGCAATCATTTCATCAACAAACTGTATGCAGCGCATAGCACTCATTCTGTCCATTCTACAGAGTATTCGGCTTGCCCAATGCACGTTATTATGTAAATAGACTTTTTGTAAGAGAGCAGAGAAGGCGACTTTGCTGAAATAAACCCGCTTTACACTACTTTCTATAGGATCAGAATTTCAAGATGAAATGGATGTAAAAAGAAAATCTGCTTTCTTTCCCCCAACTTTTGCTATTCTGCTAAGGCTTTCCACTGGCTGGAAGCTTAATATGCAGTATGTACAGTCACAGATATGTCTCGCTTCATCTAGAACATTTTCTATAATGGAGAAAAAGAAAAAAATGCACTTTAAGGAATGTCCATTGCTTCTCTCTCACTCGGGTGACATACAGTATATCATTACCTGCTGAACATTGGGTAAGAGTATTAGTTTACCATGTTGTTTAAATGTTTCATTTAGACAATTGCACATTGCTAAATCACTGCATATTAAATCAGATTTTTAACAAATCGCTTGCATGTGTGGGCATGGGTTTAAAAAAAAAAAAAACAACAGCAGAAAAAAAAGGACAGCGGAAAAAGAACACGACAGCGGAAAAAGGGCCCTTCGTTGCAGTGCTAATACGTGACTCACGTATCCAGTATTTCATATTATTCTACAAGTATGTCTGGTAGATTAGGTCTGACAAAATGTAAACTACTTTCTAAACTGTTTTTGTATCACGGATCACTTGTATGGATGTTTTCTTTGTTATACTTTTGATGTTTGTGTGTAGGTCGATACATTTCCAGCAAATGTTTTTTTAACACAGGCATAGTTTTGTGCAATTTAGGCCCAGTGCTGAGATTTATCTCTGTTTACAGTATATTGCCTCTTCACAGAAAACTTCAGAAAAGGCAGCGCCGCGTGTGCTTTAGCGCAGGCGACTTTTCATTATAACATATGGGAAGACACGCTGAGGCAGTTTGGGGAGATTGTTGCCCAGAAGAGGCGATTAGTCGCCAGGCGACAAAATCTCCCCGAATCTCGTGTGAACTAACCCGAAGTCACCCAAAGAAGCAGAGATTTATTGCTGGTGATTAATCTCCTGGTGTGACATTGCCCTAAAGCTCTCTGCTTTGGGCTAAGATCATGGGCATAGCTGCTCTCAACCTCCATATTTTTGTAGGCTGAGAAAAGCAAATCCACTCAGTGCCCCATTTGAATTAGACCCTCGCGTGGAGCGGAGGTCAGCCCAAGTACATGAAAGGGAAGCATCGTCGGGCCGACATCCACTCCGCTGCGTGTGACAAGCTGAAGCGACTCCGATTAAATGAGCAGGGACATAGAGCAGATTCGCTTCTCTCAGCCAGCAAAAATACACCAGCTGAGAGCAGTGGAACCTACGCTCTATGTGCCTCGGGCCTAATAGTGTAGCAAAACAAAAACATTCTGGTTAGGGAGAGAAGTACAAAAAGAAGCTGAAGAGCATTTCTTAAATGTAAGGCAAGCACAGAGAGCTTTCTTAAACCATGCCTCATGCTATATACATGGCACTGCCTTACAGCCAAAAACTGAGTGGATTTAACCTTCAATTAAGGAATTTTAGGTGAAAACATGCAAATGACTCCTTAATGCCAACTATGCATCAAGAACCACTGGTTTAATAACACAGATGCCAATGGAAGAAAACTACCCATACACTTTTTTTTTCATTTTGCTCTTACTGGAGCACTTGAAAGTACCCATTTTAACCTTAATCCACCACTCCACAGCATTGCACATAGGGATACAAGGATTGTGTGCAACTACTTAAGCTGTAACAAAAAACTTGTGCTTCTAATGATTAGTTGACAGTTTGGAACTCTGGGATCAGGGTCATTTACAATTGTCCCTGCCGCAAGTGCAGGAGCACAAAGGGGCACTAATTTAGGTTGGCAGGGGCAGTAATCGAGGTCTTGGGTTCTCATTGCTGACTACTCTCAAAGGCCTCCCTAATTTGCGATTCATTTAGACACTTAAAGTGGACCTGTCACCCAGACAAAATCTGTATAATAAAAGTCCTTTCAAATTAAACATGAAATCCAAATTCTTTTTTTATTAAAACATCCATAGCTGTTATAAACTCGTTTACAAATCAATCAAATATTGTCTGCCCCTCCTCTATGCCTCAGACATAGAGGCTGGGCAAGCAATAACTTTCAATTTCCATTCAGCACTTCCTAGTTGTGTGCCAATCCCTTTTGGCCTTATACTGACTTTATTTTAAGGAGCTGGTTGCATGAAATGCATCTCATTCTGAGGTTTTAAATTATTCCCATTTTGCCAGAGGAATCTCTCACCTCGTGTACTTTTTCTTACAGCAAATTGTTCTTACACACAGACGTTTCAAGGATAAGGAAAAGACTAATAATGGAGGGGGGGGGGGGAGTATTTATTTGGTACTAATTCACTAAATATTAGCACTAACCAACCTGGCCCATGACTCTTTCGTGCAAAACTCACAAGCAATAAGGTATTTTTACAGTGAGTGCCCCTTTTGTGTTTTCCCAGAGATCCCTTGCAGTTTCCCTGGCCAAGGCATTATGTATGTGCATTAAGGCCCTGCAAGGGATCTTTTGGACAAGACAGAAGATAGTGGCACCTTGTTCAGTAGAATAGTATTGTATTTTATACCTGTGAGTTCTTCAGCAAAGAAGAGCAATAATCACTTATTCCCAATAAACTCCATTGGGGCTGTACTGACTGGAGCGCAAGTTATGGTGAGAGACTAATGGTTGTAGTCTGAGCGGTTATACAATATGCCCTTCACCAATTTCTTCCCAATTATTAGTGCTCCATTCTGCTTACTCATCTCTCTTCTCCCCAAATGTATGTACTCCCTAAAACCACCACCTACTCTCCATGTTCTCTCTCCCTCACTATTTAGCTACTCCTTGTAGGAACTCCCACCCACCCAATTTTGCAGCTTCCTCAAACAGGTACATTTCTGCTAGTATTGAACATTTGCCCATGGCAATATCACCAGTTGCACTGCTTTATAAAAATAAGCCTTACTGCTCTTCCTCATGACACATTCCCAAGAGTAAAGCCATTCATTTAGCAACATTGCTGAACATTCTCAGATACGACCACCGAGAGCTGGGCAATATTAGGCTTATTTGATTGTTTGGCCCTCGGGCCAATGATCGGATCATAGTAAAGTAAATGCAGGTCGTCAGGAGAGGATAGAATCCAACACGTCAATGCAATCCTCGTCCCAAAGACAAACCTGTCCTATATTCAGCCAGATATTTGTTGGACAGGCTCCATACGTTGCCTAATAAGCCGTCAGCATAGTCCTATTATCTGCATTTGTATCTCCAAAAATTCAACTTTATCCTTCGAATTACGCATATTGTGGCATCAACTTCCGGTCAGTTGGTTTCAGTTGTGTCATTTTTGAGCAGTGCTAATGATAATGGGGCTATTTATGCAAAATGCATCTCTACAGTTCGACAGGTGCAGTTAGGTCTTACAGGGAGTATTTATCACAATGTTAGGATCCTGATGTGGGCAGTTTCTGTTGTGTTTATCATTACAATTAATATTTTTTTGTTGGATACCTGTTTAAACTGGTTAGCCTAGCAACCACAGGCAGCAGATTATACGCAGCCATATCTCTGGGTGCAGAGAGGTGTAAATGACATTACATCTTTGCTTAGCATTGGTTACACCCAGGGGTCCCCAAACTTTACCCGTGAGCCACATTCATATATTGAGCAACACAAGCATTACAAAGTCCCTTGGGGTGCCAAATAAGGGCTGTGATTGGGTATTTGGTAGCATCTATGTGGACTGGCAGCCTAGAAGAGGCTCTGCCTGGCACTATACTTAGTTTTTATGCAATTAAAACTTGCTTCCAAGCCTGGAATTCAAAAATAAGCACCAGCTTTGAGGACACAAGAACATCATCCAAGGGGTTACAGAGCAACAGGTTACTCACAAGCTACTGGTTGGGGGATCACTGAGCTAGAGTACAGTTGATTAAATTTAATAGATGTGTTTGGCTATGTAAATACTACTGCTTATAACCCTACTGGAGCTTGAATTGCTACTTCATATCGGCTTATTTCTATAAATATTACAGGCGCTGATGCAAATACACAAGAGCAGAGATGCAGTAAGTCATATACAGTATATCTGCCCACTTTTCCTGTAAAAGAGTTGCTCATCCAACAAAAAAAATTGTCAGTTCGGTAGTTTTTCAATTTCTCCTTTTTTCGACTGTTTTTCGAGTAGTGAAGTTCACACTGGTGTTTACCATTTACATTTATTTTGCATCAATTCCAACAGCTGTCTTTATTGAAACTCAAGGATTCTGCTCAGCAGGGCCAAAGAGAAGAAATGTATCAACTAAATGTCAATCAATTTAGAACAGTTTACAGTCATATAAAAAAATAGATTTTAAAACACAGACAAGGAAGCAATTCCAATTTCAGGTTAGAAGAAATAGGAACAGGTCTGAAGCTAGAATAACAATCAGACCAGAGTCTCAGATCACCATGGTAACCAACAGAAAGCAGTTTTAATTCTAGTTTGTAAGGCCGGAAATCAACCTTCAGTTCCCCCAACCAAAAGATAGAAATGACCTGGTAGGTGGAGTTAAAGTTCTATTTAAACATCCATTTCTATACTTACTTAGGAGAAGCAGACTTCCTTCATACAGTTACCAGATATAAAGAAGCCAAAAGATAAATAAGGTACAGGTAAGGGAGCCACTATACAGAATGCTCGGGGATCTGGGGGTTTTCCCCAAATAATGGATCTTTCTGTAATTTGTATCTCCATATTACTAAAAATCACAAACATTAAATATTTGATATAATTAGATCTTAGTTTGGATCAAGTACAAGGTACCATTTTAATTATTACAAAAAAAAGAATTCTGGATAACAGATCCCATACCTGTAGAAGTAAAATGAATGTCAAGTAACTAGAAGACAAACAAAATAATTTTTTTTTTTTATAGAAGATTTATTTATTTATTTTTTTACAATTTCTAAATCAGAGATTTAGACGGATTCCTGCACTGGGGGTTCATACCCATCAGCACGTTCCACTTTAGCACCAGTCTCATCTGCTGCTGGTTTTCCACTACCTCCACCCTCGCCATGAAGTTCCATGAGTTTGCCCACTGGAGGGGAGAAAAAAAAATGATTTAAAAAAATAAATAAATAATAGAACACTAGTAAATGTAGATAAAGGAACATCAGTATTGATCTCATGGCAATAATCACAGACACTCATATGGGACCGAAACAGTGTCATCATATGTTCCCACACAAGATCAGAGGCCACTGAGACTTTAAACATTTTAATCTAATAAAGAGTTAAAAGTTGTAGAATCTCTTACGCTCAAACTTTGGCTTCTTTAGCATCTTCACTTTGCGGGCATAGACATCGTGGAGAGGATAAATTGACTGGCAGGCCTTCTCAATATCTTTGCCTATGCTGTCTGGAATCCTGAGAATTGGAGAAAAGAAAGTGATCATTCCCCAGCTAAAAAAGTTGCTCATTTATTAGTATTACTCTGAAAAGCATTATATTTGGGGGGAAATGGCAGATTTAACTACCAATTAAGTGATATATAGTAAATAAATTACCCCCTATTGTAAAAAAAAAAAAAAAAAAAAAAAAAAAAAGATATAAGTTACAGAGGAGTTCCATGACCATATAAACTAAAAAAAAATAAAAAAATGTATACAGGTCATGGAACTCCCATCATATTTTGCAAAAGGGGGTACTTTATTATAACACCCAAGTTTCAGTGAGTCATGTGACAGAAATGACATCACTAAGCTCCGATTATAACTGATGACATCACCAAGCACTGTTAATAGGGATATAATTTACATTATATTCATGGCTCTTGTGTATTATATAGTGAATAAAGTACCCTCTTTTGTAAAATATAAGGATATTATAAGTTACCAAGGAGTTACATGTTACATGACCATATAAAAACACAAGGCCTAAGGCAGAGTGTTTTTACACAGGTCATGGAACTCCGAGGTAACTTCTAATAGCCTCATATTTTCCAACAAGGGTACTTTATTATAATACACGCGTTTTAGTGAGTCATGTGACAAACAGGACATCACTAGTCACCGTTTTTAAGGATATTATTTACAAGATAGCCTGTGTGGCCACAGGAGAAGAGAAGCTGCAGCGCCTGACTTCTTCTGGTTCAATCAGACCATTGGCCCAAAAAAAAATAAAAAAAAAAAAACTGGGTTGACAAAGAAAAGTTAGAACGCTTTCAAAGCAATAATCATCAATAATCATTTGGGACCAAAAAATATCGTCATCACTCATTCCTGGAAGCCAAACCTGAAACAATCCCACATGGTCTATACACTGAGAAACTTACAGTTTATTGACAACTTCCTTTAGGTCATTGGTTTGCACTTCACGGCTCATAATTTCCATCATCTTCTTGCGAATTTGGCGGACCTGCTGGTGTTGAGCATAGGAAGTCTTCCTGATCTGATTGTTCCGCTTCTTAGTGAATCCGACACAGAAGAGACGGAGCAGGTAGCCATCTGTGGTCTTCACATCAACATGGGCTTCAATCATGGTCTGTAAAGAGTTAAGCAAGTCAGATCTCAAGAAATTCATTCCCAAACCATTTTTGCACAGATAGTACAGTTTCACATCAGGCAAGATTAGAGAAAGTAACAATTGCAGAAAATAAATAGAAAGCAACTGAATTTTTAAGGTGCAAAAGTATTAAAGGCAAACTTCATTCATTATTCATTAAAGACGATCCTACTGAATGTTGCACACTTAATAATTGAAGGCATTATGTTATATCATTCTCACAAGATCGAATACAATTCTCCCAATACATGCTGCATTAATTCACTTTACAATGAATACAAAGTAATGCTGCTCTGAGTCCTCTGTCAAAAGAAACAAAACATTTATTTCATTCCATTGTGTACACATGGGCTTCTGTATCAGACTTCCTGTTTGTTTTCAACTCAAACCTCCAGGGCTAGGGCTTGAGCATGCTCAGTTTGCTCCTCTCTCCCTTTCCCCTCCTCCCCTCCCTGCTGTAATCTGAGCCCAGAGCTTAAGGTGGCCATACACGGGCCGATAAAAGCTGCCGACAGACTGTGTCGGCAGCTTATTGGTCCGTGTATGGGGGCCCCCGATGGGCTTCCCCGATCGAGATCTGGCCGAAAGTCGGCCAGATCTCGATCGGATGGGTTTAAAAACCCCGTCGGATCGCGGCCGCATCTGTTCGCTGATGTGGTCCCGCGATCCGACCACCCATTTGCGAATGCTAGGATCCGATCGTTGGGCCCTAGGGCCCACGATCGGATCTGCCCGATATTGCCCACCTCAAGGTGGGCATATTGGAGGGAGATCCGCTCGTTTGGCAACATCGCCAAACGAGCGGATCTATCAATGTATGGCCACCATTAGAGTGAGCAGGGAGAGACTCAGGCAGGGAATTATGTCACACCAAGCTAATATGGCAGCTGTATCCTAATCAACCAGGTACAGCTTCTAGAGTTGTTTACTCTGCAGAATAAATAGTCTTATAGCTTGCACTATTGTGGTTAATCTATTGGCAATAAACTGCTTCAGTAGATTTCCTCTGTCAAATGTTGTTTGAATATTTAAATGTTTGTGGTTTAAAACGGCTTTATTTATGTGCAAATAAGTAAATATATTCCCCAGAATGAAAGGGATTTATGGATAACAATGGTCCCATCAAGAGAAGCACACGGACGCAGGTTTGTATGTGTTTAAATCTGTAGATCTGCATACAGTCAAAAGGAACAATCTTCTCTATGTATTGCTATTATACTTCATAACCAAAAGATCAAAAGCTACAGCATGCTGGGAGGTGTACTCCACAATGTTTGAACACAACTAAACACATGAATGGATTGGGTGTGTGTACATATGAGCATTGAGATGTGAGTATGTGCAGTTGAGTAGCAGTTATTTCACATGCTGCACTTTAATACTTCTGACTTGTGTTCAAAACATACTATACAAACTGCACGTTCTTAATGCAACACACATTGCATTAAGAAAATATTTGTGTGTTGTGTTCAGCATGCAATTCAATAAAGGCACATTCATAAATCCATATGACAGACCCCTAATGCAAAACTGCCAGGAAACCTTTCCTTTGCTCTCCAGAGCCAGCAGCCACTTCATACAAGAGGAGCCTCTAGAGAATCTTGCTGCAAACAGACTAATCTGTACACAATCTATAGCAGTGCTCATATTTCTTTTGCACCAAAAGCAGTGATACATCCACCTAATATTTGATTATCATTTGACTGTCACATTGTTAGCAAGCAGTCTGCTTTTAAACTTCACTTCATGGATGGAGTAATGAATCAACTGCAGAACACAAAACAAATATGACATGCAAGCTGAACATTGACTGTTTGTAAGTACATGCCCAAAAGGGAAGCCAGATTCATGTGTGAACCATGGGTGGATACAATTAACCTTTTTTTCTGAACACCTTTTAACCCTATTGCGGCTGGATTGCCCTTATCAGAAAACATAAAACAGTATTCCCATATGTGCGCTTCCTTCTCTTTTAGATACTTTGCAGCACTGACAAACTTTGTGTGAGACTTGGAAGAAAGCAGCAGAGATATTTAGTGAAGTGGCGCGGTATTGATAGAGGCCTCTCCCAGTGATTTTAATTGCCTTTGCTTTTAAACTTTAGTTTTATGTTAAAGGACCAAAGGATTTTTTTTTTTTAAATGACAATTAGTTCTATCCTGTATCAGAAAAGCTTTTGAAACAATTCCCGTTTTTGCCATCAGATCAGATGTGGTATATTTGATAATTAGCGGTTACTGAACACAAATCCATCCAATGCGCGTGCATACACAGTATAAAATTGTTTACGAGCACCATCCAGTGGTGGTAGAAAGTTCAATGTTGAGTACATGCCAGAAGATTTTGTTCAATCATGTCAAACCTCATGAACTCTAAGTTGCAATTCAACTACAATATTCACTTGTGAATTACCCTCAACACCTCTGCAATAACCTTCAATACCAACAACACAAACTGAACAGCAATGAATGATTTCAAGGCTTGAATCAGCTTTTAGCTGCCCAACATGAACCCAGTCACACTCCTGCTGCACAAATATGGCAGCCCCCTCATAGACAAACACAGGGAGTCAGATAGGTAACATAGGATAGTAGATAGGGAGTAGATAGGTTACATAGGCTATATAATGGGCATGGGCAAATACTTTATGGCAAAATGATAAGAAGCATGCAAAGTCAATTTTATGATGGATGTAAAAAAGGCATCATTTCTGGTGTCAGTATCTCTTAAAGTTGAAATTCAGCTTTAATTGCACTAAGGCCCTTGGTACACGTTTTGGCGCTTATCTGTGCACTTATTACTGCTGTGTGTGTTGAATAAGGCCATACAGCAATATTCCAAGTAACTACAGATGGAAAAGGGTTGTGTATCCATTGCTGTTCTCTACCTGAATGCAGCAATGGAATAAAGCCAATGTACTAGTTAAGCCAGCCCCAAAGCCACATCTTCTATGCAGAATTTCAACTTAGAGATACGGACACCAGAAAATATCCCTTTTTTACATTTATCATAATATTGCATTTGAAAGCTACTTATAACTTTGCTATAAAGTATTTGCACAATGCTTTTACATTACCTGTCTGATGCCCCATGTTCCTGTATAAGGGGCTGCCATATTTGTGCAGCGGGAGTCCTTTAGCATTAGAAACTTTATCGGACAGGGTGAGATGGGACAGTCAGGTTGGCAAAACAGTCAGGTTTAGAAACTTCAACTAACAATAACTTACAAAAACAAATCTCTCAGCAAAAAAAACAATCCGCATGACCTATAGCTAACTTAATGTACATTCATATTTTAAAAAGTAGTTTTTGTGTCAGTATCACTTTTAACCATGCTTGCTAAAATGGGAAACAATATAGGCACCCAGTTTTATTCACAGCACAACTAAGGTTTATGTCAAACTAACTTATTAGAAGCCAGATGCAAACACATCAAGCCGTTTCAGACACAGGAGCCAACTAATACATTATCCCTTCCTTTGGGAGAATTCAAAGCCGCAGAGTCTGAAGCAATTGTGGGTATATGGAGTCGGAATTGTCAAAAATGTATCGACTCCTAATAACAGCAGTGAAAATAATCGAATCAGATGTAAGAGCTTCTGTGAAGGAGGATACGGAAGTAGTAATTCTGTTTCTAAGAACAATAGTTGATTTTGGATCGTAACAGCTATTCTACAGCACCAGGTCCAATTAATAATACAATTAATATACAAGTTTTTAGGTTTTCCAATTGTTTTAGAGAATGAGAAAAATGTTAATGCAAAAAAGTTAACTAAAGTGACTGGCTCATGGGGATGAAGCATCCGGCCAAATGAGTTTGAGTTTATGACTAGTGACTACTTGTAAATCACCATTCTGTGCAGTTATCACATACGACGCTGCCTGAACTGGTACCTGCTGCTCCAACAATACCACCATTAATGAGTCAGGTCTCATCTCAAAAATGATTCTTTGCTTGGCTAAACGTACCTGCCATTTCTTGACCATGGAGCACATTTTATCACGAGTGAGATCCATGCCGTGGAAGTTAGTCAAGCAGTTCTTGCCCTGAACATCTTCTGTAATCAGCTTGAATTTACGGAAAGCCACTTCGTCGTTCTGCAGATCAGCCAAGCTCACTTCAAAGACGCGACCCTTCAGCCCATCAGAGGCAATTTCTATTTTATGAATAGATTGGAGATATATTTAGCATTCAATCTGGATTATATTCATATTGTAGAGCAAGAAAATGAACATAAATGCTGAAAATGAATCAGTTACTTTAGTGGGGAAATGTTAGAACAATCTCAGAGACATTAATCATAGAAATCATTTGGGACTGAAACATTGTCATTTACGGTATTCCAGAGTTCATACAAGGTTTTAATTCCTGCCCAGTCCATACAAGTAATAAGGAAAATAATAAGGAAGGTAATTCCCCTCCAGTATACTGGCATACACTTATTTTTTATCAGTCAGTGACAATAAAATAAGAGGGGGAGTTCATACATCATATAAGATGCAGATTTCAGGTACAGAGAACGCAAAACTATAGATCAAGTTATTTACACTAATTGCAATATTTCTACTTACTGGTTCCTTGTGTTCTGGTGACAAGAGTCTTTCCGAGGTTGCGGATATTGAACATTGCAGGGGCCTTGACATCATACCAATCCTTTTTGGAGAAGGGGTCCACACTAGAAGAAAATATTGCATAAAGTAAAATGTTATCTCTGCATGGACATACAAGAGTTGAATGTTAGAGTAGGTGCCCAGTTATTCCCTTTATGAGCAGAGACGTATAATACTGTGTGGTTTCCACATCTACAGGGGGTGATCTGATCAGCTATTTATACGCTGGAAAGTTACCCACCACTGGCAGCACTTATTCAGACTACAGTTAAAAAGGACAGATGTACAGCAAAATCCCATTACCATTCAGGATCCAAAGCAAAACAATTGCAGGCACAGGGTGTGAATATTACATGGGTTACACATGGCACTGCCAGTCTGTCTCCAGGGGATCCAAAGCATGTGACAACCTGTAACTGTCAGGATTCCCTTAGTATTTGTACCACACACATACAGCCAGTGACAGCTTCTTATAGAAAAAGAAGGCAGACTGCATGAAAAGCCAAGTAAATAGAAGCTTTTGTAGGAGAGATCTAAGGAGCAAGTAAGCAAAGCAGTAAAACAAACCCCAGGTAAAAACCCAACGTAAGCGTGTGTGGCACAAAACTCACGTCACACACACAGGCAACTTGCTAATTAAGACACTCACTGGCTAATAACATTTATAAGTTATAGGACGACGGATCGCAGCATGGATCAGCTCACATGAAGCGGAAGCACACACACGCGCGGCTAGAGGTTATGCAGAGCAAGTCCGGCCGTCCTCTCCTACAGACTTGTGTTATACACAGCAGCCAGTTACTCAACAAGCCGACATACCCCCTCACCCCTATCCGTCCTGAATCCCTGCCATCCACCGCTGAACAAAGTATGAACATTGTAAGAAGAGGGCATGAGAGTGCCAGGTTCAATCTCCGCGCACTATTTCTACTCACATCTTCTTTTTGGCACCCTTCTTGCCGCCTTTGGTCAGCCTCTTGTTCTTGCCCACTGCCATCTTGCTGAGCTTGGAGAGAAAGAGGAAGCGCAGGCCGAACACGCGAGATTTCAGAGCTGTTGGAGACCAGCGAGACGTGCAGCGCCCGAGGAGTACGAGGACCTCTAGCGGCCACAAGGGAAAACGCTCAGTGGCGATTGTGTTGTAGCGGTTTTCGGCCTCGGGTTGTGGTTGGTTGTGATGGTGTGACGTCACGCTGTGCTGTACTCTGCTATAGATCATTGTTTAGTTTCCATATCAATGGAACAGTGAACTGACATAGCTTATTGTGTATGCAGAATTCACCTTTTTATTCCTGCACCTGCTTATGTCTGTATTAGGACTGGAATGTACTATATTCCTAGTAGGAATGTACTATATTCCTAGTAGGGATGTACTGAATCAACTATTTGGGATTCGTTGGAATCCCTGAATCCTTGGAGGGTGGCTTAGGGCCCAATAAGGCCCTCCTCCAGCCCTCCCTGCCAATCCGGTGTGCTGTGTTCTGTGTTTGCGCACACGCGGCGGTGCTGGGTATGTGCGTATGCTCATTATATTACGCTAAAATTTTGATTTAACCGCAACCCCATTTGTCGGTGGTCGTGCCACTGTGCCACTGAGAAGCGGATCTGAGACTGGGGCCCACCGGGTTTTTTCCCGGAGTCCCGCCGGCCCAGTCCAACACTGTCCTTGGTGAAAGCTTGGGCAGAATATCGAACGGCATAAGCAAATTAGGGTCAGGAAAGGAAAAAGTGGACAAAAAATCTTCTCTTGTGACGAAAAGTCACGTGATTTCCCTACCCACCCCTAATTCCTAGCTTCTGGTGAGGTTTTTTTTCCATAGACATTAGCAGCAATGTTTAATATGGAGACTATACTGTTCTGCTGTAATCTTTTGAGAATACCTTATGACTGGAAAAACAACATGGCGGCTGACATATACAAGCGTATGGGACTCTGGGACTTGCTTCCTGTAAAATAAAATGTATTTGATATGTAGGGCCACCGCCATCAGAAACGTTGGAGCCCTGTACAAGTTTGATGCCCAATATCTAGTCATTCTCCTGCTGTTTACATATACATACTGTACATATAACATATAAATCAGTAGATAGGTCCCAATATAAATGGCGGATGATAAGAAGTACATATACATAGTTCAGTTAATTAAAGAACTAACAAGTCAGTCAATTTATTTGGGGACAGTGAACTTTGCTTTATGTTTAAAACCTACACACCATTCTTCCCCTGTCAGGCTGCTATGAGATGCCATTACATAAAAAATGAAGTTACGTATTTGTATAAATTACATAAATTGTGTAAGTTTAGGGACCCAATATTACTGTGGGGCTCAATAACTAGCTAGTAGTAGTTCATATAAGTAGAAACATAATTAATGTTCTAATAAGTTCACTGGGTTTCATTGTACTTTAGCTGAAACTTATTATCTCATTGGTGGCCAGTGGGGTCCAGCCGACCTACCTGCCCTTGTCACACTGCTCTTCCTTTTAATTGATTTATATCTAAGTTACGTAACTTTGTATGCACATTATGCAGGTATTTTATGTTGGTAACATAAATTGCATAAGCCTTAAAGTAAGCTCGACTTTTATATAACTTCCCACTATGCGGCCAGGGCCCCCACTTGGGTCAAAATTTCACTTGGCCTGCGACAACAGCCCCCTCTCAGACTTATTGTGGTCCTGCTGATATGTATATTAAAAACTGAAGGAAGTGATGTAATTTGGGAATGGCCTGTTTCACTGTATATATAGTTGATCTCACAGGAAGTCTTACACCTTTTCATTGTGGTACAGCAGGACACTAGCAGGATCTTTCTGTGAAGAGGTCATAAGGTTCCACCTGGACAGTATTTTAACAACCTGTCTGACTCAAATGATGGTAGATGGCAATGTTATTAAAGGGATCCTGTCATCGGAAAACATGTTTTTCTCTCCTAAAGTGCAGGCACAAGTCACATGACTTTGGGCAGCTGGGAAATTGACAATATGTCTAGCCCCATGTCAGATTTCAAAACTGAATATAAAAAAATCTGTTTGCTCTTTTGAGAAATGGATTTCAGTGCAGAATTCTGCTGGAGCAGCTCTATTAACTGATACATTTTGAAAAAATTTTTTTTTCCCATGACAGTATCCCTTTAATGAGAAATAAAGCAAAACATTGTTAGATGGCTGGTATTATTTTTCTACAAAAATTGTCAGCCCCGCCTGCTGACTAATTAATAGAACTGTGCTCTATAAACAAGGAACATTGGAAATGCTCATGGGACAATGATAGAAGGGATACAGTTCCTCAGTTAGGTTGTTGGGCCTATGTAGCATATGTAGGGCTGAAAGAGTTCCTGGCTGAATCCTTATATATCTTTGTTCACATTTTTGGCATCATCTAACCAATTCTGTGTGAATAAGTGATCTGCCAGCATTACTTGCTCCATTTTGAGGCCTATATGGATCTGGACTAAAGAATAACATGTATACATCCCTAGCCCTACATCCGGCTCTGTACATCTGGTGTTGTGTTCAGTCCAAAAGCTAAGTAAAATCTGTTCTATGATGAGGAGCTCCACCTTACCACTGAAGTCTTTCTTCTGTCCCGGAGTTCCCCTATATGGATACAACACCAGCTTAGTGCAGAGACAGATTTGGGGGTAGGGATGTAGTAATCCAGGAGGGATTCATCTTATTGCATCAGGGTCAACCACGGTAATTGTTAGGCTGAAATGGGAAATATACTTTCACTGCAATTTTTCAAGCATAGCTGTGTAATGCTGATTTTAAGCTATATAGGTTATATGAAGCTAAAGTAGTAGAGCATAGGTTACAATGGACTCTAACACACAGGAATGGGCCTTTGCTATGTAGAAGGTATGAAGGGGGAGGAACTCACTTAGGCTACTGTGCTCAAATATAAAGTAACGACACCAGGAGCTTCTTGCAACAAACAAACAGGACAGGTTTATTGTCCAAGACAATATTCAGGGTTAAGTACTTACAGTTCACAGAGACAATGCAGCATAAGATGGTAAATGTCAGGACAGTAAATCAGAGACAGCACATTGTAACACCATGTGGAGATAGCTTTGGGTACTGGTCCGCATCCCATACATCGAAATGGCCAGCAAATGTAGTTGAAGTGTGATTCAAAAGTGTGATTAGGCTCCTTGCAGCCCCGGGTGCAAGCCGTACCCCCTGCCAGGGCAAAATATGCCCAACAATGAGGAAGTCTAGGGATTTAAATGGGAATAGGGGCTTACTGAACCTATGGGTCCTTTCAGGTGTAATTAGAAATACCTGGGGGTGGAATTTAATCCAGTTATGTGGGCAATGTTGTGCTAATACAACACTGACTGGTACATTGGTCTACTATTTGGTCAGCCCTTGGATTAACATCACATGACAACATTAGTAAACCAGTGTGACTATACTGTGCTTGTTCTATAAGAGGGATGGGTGGGTGCTTAAACTAGTAGACTGAGATGGAGGCTGGTGGAAGGCTGGCATATGATCCCTGAGAAATCACTGCAGGCATCCTTGCAAGCTCAATGTGATTTATTGGCTTCTAAGCATTGTATGATCAGAGCAATTTCAAGGGCCAGTCACACAGGCAGAGCAGTTTCCTGGGATGCAAAATATCTTTGGGTTCTAGTGTAACAATCTCGTTAATGAGAACCTTATGAGGGGAACAGTACCTCAGGATGCACAGGTGATCACCAACGCCCTTTTGGGGCCCCGAGCTTTCTGCTGTGAAAGCCAACAGGTAGTGCGTAGCCAAAAGTGAGGTACCAGCAGGGATGAAGAGAAAACATAGTCAGGATCAGGCAAAAAGTTCAAGGCAGGCGGAAGAAGTCGTAGTTAATTTATCAGGCAAAGAATCAAAACCAGTAAGACAAAATGCAGAATAATGCCTGAGCAGGAACAGATAAACTGAAGCCTAGCTTGGGCAAAAACAAAATTGGCGATCAGGGCTTTTAAAGCAAGGATTGGTGCCAAGATTTTCAAATTTGGCGCTCCAAAGTGACGTCATGATGCCGGCATCAGAATGCCCAGTGTCAAGGAGCAGGGTCAATCAGGAAGTGCACGACTGCGTACAGAAGCACACAAGGCACACCGGGAGGTAAGAGCGGAGTTAGATCTCCTGGCGCATCTTACATCTAGTTCGCTTGCAAGTATTTTTTTCTATTAAATATGTTTAATTATGTTGTGGGCATAAGGCTGCTTTCAGGGCTTGGTTTTGAAGGAAAGTTCATTTGTAATTCTTGTTTATATGCAAAATTAGATCTGACAACTCATTGCATCCACTGATTTGTATTTAAAAGAGAACTTTATGTTCTGAAAGAAAACCCAACCAAAAGATATTTTTTTTTGTATTTCAAGAATGCTTTATTTGTATTGAATAAACAAGTAGAAATTATACATACGTTCTTGTCTTTTTTTTTTTTTTCAAGCAGTTTTTGTAACCTTATATTTTCCAGGTTTACCTTTCTCAGCGTTTAAAAATAACAATAGAATTTAAAGAATGAAAGAACAAATGAAAAGAAGGGTGGGGGGATTGTGGGCTGAGCTTGGAGGTAGATATTATTTTATTTTTACAGTATCTTGTGAGCATGTAGATAGGAGATCCAGGGCTGCAAGGTCATAATAAATTTGTCTCTTTTTTTCGGCTAGATGTGATGTCAATTCTTCCATCAAGTATATGTAGTCTTGGCTGGAAGAGAGATGCCTAGCTTCAATGATACTTTTAGGGAGCACCAGCAGTGCAGAGAAAAGCAAAAGACAGACAGACACTGCTTTTAACAACAATTACACTTTAAAATCATTGAAAAAAAATAAATGTATATAAGTTGTTTAGAATTACATTTGCTATCATGATATAAAATTGCATATTTGGTCTAACTTCACTTTCAAAAATATTATTCTGAATTTATTCTGATTTTAAAAGTTCTATATTTCATTGCTCAAGGGTTATGGCTTTGATTCTTTTACTGTTCTGTTTACATTGCAATAAGATGGCCATAGACGCAAAGATAAAGTTGTACGAATCAAAGTTTCAAACGATTTTCGATCCGCATGTAGATCTACCAGACATTTTTTAGTACCATGTCAATTGGTCATTTAGTTGATCGGACAGGTTAGAAGATTTCTGTTGGCTAACGATAATATCACTGCATGTATTGCCTCTCTGACAATATCAATGGGAGCGTGTCATTAGAATTTGTCAGACATAACTTTCATACGACTGCTGTCACAGGCAGAGTATCATCTGATTTGTTCTTTTACTACTTTATTTAATCTGAACGGCTAGTGGTAGGTCAGAAGTTTGGGACGTCCGATCGGTCGTCAGATAAAAAGTTAAAATTTGCACACCTATGGCCAGCTTAAGTCAAGGAACCTTCTTATAAATATTACTATTTATAAAATATGGGGTAGGTTAATAAAAGTCTAAATGAATGAAAATTGCTCAGATAGTATAAAGAAAAAAGATTTAGCAAAATTTATAAAAGTGATGTTTCTTTAAACCTCTAGAGACACTTCTAGCTTGTTTCGGTTGAATAGCTTGTTTTGGTTGCTGAAAAAGAGCTGAAAAAATGGATACACGATTAGAATGATCAATTCTTGATACCACCCAAAATGTATTATTATTATGACACTTGCATGCTTGTCTGGAGTCTTCACTCTATAAGCCACAGTATTTGTCTACCAACTTTCAAATCTGAATAAATCACCATGAATAATTTGTATCTTTACAAAAGACAATAGAGACAGATGCTTCATGCTGGAGTTACCACTGTGCATTTATTTACATTTATTATTACTGATGATTTGATTATGAGCTGAATACACTTTATTTGTAGCCATGGTAATGCTGTAATTAACCCTCTTTATAATGCATATACATCTAAAGATGTAAAGACCTTTGTTTTCATTTGTCAGATTTGTTTCATCAGTGCCATTTACCTAACACTGTATAATGTATACTTTCTTTTTTTGTTGAAAGATAAAATAGTCAGAGCTCTAAATGGTGCCTAATACAGCCCTTTTTGCAGTCAAACATCCTTAGATGCAGCTGAGTACAGAAAAAAACTGTACCACCAAGCAACAGGAGAAGGAGCTGCCAGGGATTAACATACTGTTTCTATGAATGGTGTGGTGTCCACTGTTTCCTACTGGCTTCTAATATTATTTTTCAGGACCCAGTGTCGGACTGGCCAACTGGGATACCAGGAAAACTCCCGGTGGGCCCTCCTGCTTCTAAACATTTGGCTTATTTCATGGCCATTCCCTATTTATATGAGAATACAGAAGCTAAATAGATGGAATAATAGGTTATAGAAGGGGTCCCCAACCTTTTTTTACTCGTGAGCCACATTTAAATGTAAAAAAGAGTTGGAGAGCAACACAAGCATGAAAATGTCCATGGGGATGTCAAATAAGGGCTGTGATTGACTGTTTGGTAGCCCCTATATGGAATGGCAGCCTACAGGAGGCTCTGTTTGGCAGTACATTTGGTTTTTACGCAACCAAAACTTGCCTCTAAGCTAGGAATTCAAAAATAAGCATCTGCTTTGAGGCCACTGAGAGCAACATCCAAGGGGTTGGAGAGCAACATGTTGCTCAAAAGCTACTGGTTGCGGACCACTGGGTTATAGTATATAAAGAAAAGAGAATAGGAGAATAGAAGTTGAATGAGGAGAGGAAGAAAATAATACTTACAGTAGGCCCCTGGTCTAAAGGTTTTTGGGTGGGTCCCTGGGCTAAGGGTTTTTAGTGGGCCCTTGGGGTCCCAGTCAGACACTGGCAGGACCCCTAGGATAAACGTATCTTATAAAGTTGCATCTTCTTTGCCCAAAAGCTCATCTGCATGACCATGTCATAAGTGATTGTATCAAATGGCTTGATCTGTTTGTGAACTAAAGGACCCAGATATCCATGACAAGTGTTGGCTTTCATTGGAGTTGGAGGGCCTGGAGGCCAACAGACTAAAGATCAGTGTTACGCTCCATGCATGTAATAAAAATACCGGTCAGGCGCCCGCGGGGACGCTCGCCATGTTCTTCGTTCCCTCGCCACTCATGATGTGCCACAGGCGTTCGGCTCTTCTCGGCTTTCTTTGCTGCTCCACATCATTGAGCATGGCGCAAAATTTAAATATATAAAGGCACATCTTCCTGGTTGTTATTGCCCAACGTAAAGGTCCTTCCTGGGTGCTTTCTGTATTGATTCCTTGTGCTGATATTCTGTGTTTGACCCTTACCAGTCCCTGACTCCGCCATCCTGCTGCCTGAACTGACCCCTGCCTGTTTTTTGACCACCCTTCTGATTCCGATTTGGTTCTGTGTTTGATTCTTCCTGTGTATGATCTTGGCCTGTGACCCCTACCTTGCTCCTGCTACCCATCTTGGTACTGCGTTACCTGTGTGGTTTGACCCTACATGTTCCTTGACTCCGCTAACTACTCCTCCGTCCTATCCATAAATGTTGGGTTCTCATGCTCGCCCAGAACTCTCTAAGACCTTGCAGCATCTGAGTAGCAGAGGGCTCCACCCAAAGCCAAAGGCGGCTGCTATAGGCAGAAGGGCAGGCTGAAACTGGAACCTTGGAGTAAGATCTAGGTTTGGGATTCCGTACGTTACAATTCATCTTCCAAGATTTAGGATAGTGATGTTGTTGCATTTAGATAAAACGGCTTACTAATGCAAGTGCAAAGTAGAAAATTGCATGCAAATAAACACTATTGCTAGGCATTTTTGTCTATCCACACTCCCATATTCTTATGCCAATTGCTTAGACTTTTCTCAATACAAGTAAATTCAAAAAATAATTCACCTGGAAAGCACAGCACAGCAAAACATAAATGTAACCGGTGCAAAATTTACCAAAATAGGAACTTCATAGCAGCACAATCTCCCAAATATAAACAGTACTTCTGCCTATAGGAGGCTAAGGTAATTTGTAATTCCTTTATTTGAGATGGATTTTTAAAAAAATGTAAATAATATTCTCATACTTTTTTAGTTTTCCTTCCCTGGGGGAAAAACTTACAGTGTATTAGAGTATATTACAGTAGAGTGTATTAGAACACATTAAAGTTTCTCATTGCAAGTCAAGATTCTCGTGCTTTTTTCTCTTTATTTTCAGTTTCATTTTGAATTTGATGCCAACAACACATTTAAAAAAAAGTTGGGACTGGGGCATGTTTGTCACTATGTTGCATCAACCCTTTTTAACAACACTCCATAAACATTTGGAAAATGAGGAGGCCAATTGCTGTAGCTTTAAATGTAAAATGTTGTCCCATTCTTGCCTGATATAGAATTTCAGCTGCTCAACTGTTTCTAGTTATCTTTGTTGTATTTTTCATAATATGGCAAATGTTTTCAAGGGGTGATAGTTCTGGACTGCAGACAAACCAGTTTAGCACCAGACTCTCTTACTACAGAACCATGCTGTTATGCAGAATGCAGAATGTGGGTTGGCATTGTCTTGCTAAAATAAGCAAGGTCTTAACTGAAAAAGACATTGTCTGGATTGCATCATATGTTGTATATTTCATTCAGAATTGATGATGCCTTCTGAGATGTGCAAGCCAGCTAAGCCATATGCACTAATGCACCCACGTAAAATCACCAATGTTGGCTTTTGAACTGTGGCTGATAAGCTGGATGGTCCTTTTCCTCTTTAGCCCAGAGGATGCGGTGTCCATGATTTTAATAAAGGATGTTAATAATTTGTCAGACCATATGACATTTTCCTACTATGCCTCAATCCATCTAAAATGAGCTTAGGCCCAGAGAAGGTGGCAGTGTTTCTGGATCATTTTTATTTATGTGTTTTTCTTTGTATGGTAGAGTTTTAATATGCACTTCTGGATGCAGCAACAAATTGTCATCACAGACAATGGGGCAAATTCACTAAGCGCCGAAGCGCCGAACGCTAGCGTTACTTCGCTAGCGCTTGGCATTTTCGTTACTGCGCAAATTCACTAACGAACGCTGGCGAAGTTTCGCTAGTGTTACTTCGCACCCTTATGCCTGGCGAAGTTTCGCTAGCGACGTAACTACGCAAATTCACTAACGCGCGCAGTGTACTGAACACTACCTTTTACGCTAGACTTCCTTCGCCACCTCAGACCAGGCGAAGCGCAATAGAGTAGATAGGGATTGCTTCAAAAAAAGTGTATATTTTTTCTAAGTCCCAAAAAACACTGGCGTGTTTTCTACATTATGGGTGATAGGCTGAAAAAGATCGAAAATTTTTTTGGGGCTCCCCTCCTTCCCCCCTACATCTCCTGACTCATGGCAACTTACCTAGACAGTGGGCACATGTGTAGGGCAAAATAAAATTTTTATTTGAGGTTTTGAAGCTTTTCTAGCCATTTGTAGTGCTGATACGTATTCCTCCATTGAAATTTGAATTTGGCGCCATATGCAAATTAGCGTTCCCTAGCGTAACTTTGCTTTACTTAGCGAATCTACGCTAGCGCAACTTCGCAACCTTACGCTACCCCTGAGCGCAACTTTGGATTTTAGTGGATTTGCGAAGCGCTGCGAAACTACGCCTGGCGAAGTGCGGCGAAGTTATGCCTGGCGCAACTACGAATCTTAGTGAATTTTCCCCAATGGCTTTTGGAAGTATTACTGAGCCCATGTAGTGATTTCCACTACAGAATCCTATCTGTTTTTAATGCAGTGCAACATGTGTGAAGTGTAACACACTTGTATGATATTTGTTTGTGAGATCTTGGCAACTGCTTTGTCATAATAAAGGGAGTAAATGGGACTACATTAATAAATGTCACACTTTTACCACATTTTTTGAATTGAGAGTGCTTCTTTAAAATATATTGTTGTGGTTGTCAAGGCACCAGTAATGATTATGGAGATCACACACTCATTACACAAGTGATACGTGGGTTGGCCTAAATCTATACATTATGTCACCTCAGAGTTACATGACCTGTATAAAAACATGGAATGCTTTGGTAATATCCTTATATTTTACAAGAGGGGATACTTTATTCAATATATATTACAAGGGCAATGTCACAGGAAGAGATTTGTCGCCTGCTTTAGAAATGTGCTGCTGAGGCTGCCAACAAAGCTTCTCCTGCGTCAATGCCCTTATAATATTAAAGGAATAAACATGAAAAACATTCCTGAGAAGTTCTGTTCTGTTCAGCGTTGAACTGGGGTGTGACGACTGGGACTACGACCCCAAGCAGGCCCGGACTGGCAATCTGTGGGTTCTGGCAAATGCCAGAGGGGCTGCTATAAGGTGCCATAGAAATTCAGTATTTAGTGGGCTGTTTGGGCCTCTGTGTAAATGAAATGCCAGGGCCTATCTTGATTCTCAGTCCAGACCTGAACCCAGCAGCATCTTGCGACAATAAAGACGCAGGCGCCGCCATTGGGACATCAAGGCCGCTTCTATTGCACTAAACACAGTATGTCGGTTCGCTGCTTTGTTCACACGTTTAAAGTTGACAACGAGGAGGGGTTATTGCTCCACCGCTTTACGCACATTTCGAAACATTTTTTTGCATCTGGACAATTGACAAGCCTAATCCATATCCCACGCGTGAGGAAACGAATATTAAAGCTCCAAGCCAACCAGGTGAGCGCTAGCTGCCCTCTCGCCCACTTCTCACAGCCTCATTGGCGTCACTGCAGCTCCTATCATACCTGCGAGCAGTTAAAGACTGACAAATGCTTAAATGGCAATGACCAACCAGGAAGCAAGTAGGGCAAAAGTGGGCGGGACAATGAGGGTAGCAGTCCAGGCAGCATAAACCAATAGCGAGCTAGAAAGGGCCAACAGGGGACCAATGGCCAAGGGTGGTAGGCGGTGCCAGCTGCCACTTCCTAGGGACGCTGCTGTAAGTGTGCTAGGGTATAGTCCCGGCGCACCTGACAGGAGGGAGGATTCTAGGCGCGCAATAGCCCTACGTGCCACGGTCTCGGGATTTTTTTCTTTACACCGCATCCCTTGCTGTCTGTGTACCTGCGCCCATCTGAGCTTTCCTTGTAGTTGTCGGGAGACGCAGCGGGCCCTGTGTGCGCCTGCACCTCAACCATGGCCGCTCAGGAGAAGCAGGTGCACCCAACAGGTGAAGAGAAGAGCGCCAAGGCGGAGGGCCCTGACCCAGGAGGAGCGCTGACACTAGGACCGAGCGTTCCCATTAGAGGGATCCGGATGAAGTTCGCGGTGCTGGGCGGATTGCTGGAGGTCGGGGAAGTCAGCACCAGGGACTTGGTGGACACCGTGTTCAATTTGGTAAGTGCCAGTCTAGTGCCACAATACTCCCTCTCTCTTCTAGCCCGACATTCTCTGGCCTGACCGAGGCTTGCGACTCCTGCTGCTGCTCATCTGCGACTTGCAACGCCCACGACTACCTGAACTTCAGTGGATGCTGGGAGTTGTAGTTCAGCAGTAAAGCCATCTTTATAGTTACATTCGTCTTTACATGTAACAGTCACGTATCCATTAGTACAGGCTTCCACGCTGGAGGCTTCTCAGAGCTGCCCAAAACTGCCGGAAGGGCTCAACCATTTTCCTGTGCACATCTCACTTCCTGCCGCTCAGGCTGTAGAACAAGACAGTGAAGCTCTTGCTGCCCAGAAAGTCAATTAAGCGGCTGGTTCACCTTCAAGTTAACTTTGAGTATGTTATAGAATGGCCAGCAACTTTACAATTTGTCTTCATTATTTATTTTCTGTAGTTTTTTTTTTTTTAATTGTTTGCCTTTTTCTTCTTGGTCTTTAAAGCTTTAAAATGGGGGGTCACTGACCCCATTTAAAAAACAAATGCTCTGTAAGGCTACACATGTATTGTTATTGCTACTTTTTATTACTCCTCTTTCTATTCATGCCTCTCCTATTTTCAGCCTCTTATTTAACTCAATGCATGGTTGCTAGGGACCCTAGCAACTAGATTGCTGACATTGCAAACTGGAGAGGTGCTGAATAACTCAAAAACCATAAATAATAAAACATGAAAACCAACTGCAAATTGTCTCAGAATATCACTCTCTACATCATACTAAAATTTAACTCAAAGTTGAGCAACCCCTTTAACTAGATAATTGCTCATACTCTTATCTGCTCCAAATCAGCCAATGTACAGTATGGGGACTTTTCTACCTTTAACAATTAAATTATCCAACCTCCATTCTTTGCTTATAGTTACTACAGCTGTAGTATCTACTTTTTATTGTGGCCTCATAAGAACTTTAATTCCTGCAGTTGAAGGGCTGCATACAGGTTTGGTCACCTTAGGGTGACCAAACCTGTACTTAGCCATTCAACTGCTCCAAATACATTGTATTTGAGTGCAGTTTATTTTGTGTACAAACATACCTGTCCAAGGAACTTCATATCAACACACAATTTGTATTGCATTTGCTGAAAATTAAACACAAGCCCTCCATCCTCCAATACTGCTTTCCCTTCTCTTGCTCTCACTGGGTTAGTGCCCGTGGGTCTAATATGGGCTAGTGTATTAAGTGCCCATTATTTACCACATTTATGGTTGCTAGAGTAACTGCCTAAAGATTACCACTTTTTGACACACATTAAGGGGGTTATTTATCAAGGTCGGAATATCTGAACCTCGAATAATTTGTGGTTTCGGATAAAAAAAAAGAAGAATTTTTCTTGATTTCCAATGGTCTAAAAACTCAGAATCCAAAACCGCGGCATCTAAAAGCTCTCAAGGTCCTGTATGAGTCAATGGGGAAGCTTCCAGTGTCTGCGCTGATGTGATTACCGATATCCGATGAGTTTGTTGTTTCAGCGCAAAAAAACTCAGAAAAGTAAGATTTTTTTCTTAGATTTCACAGTTTTTTGCGCAGAAACCACAAACAATTTAGAGTTTTGGGGGAAGCTCCGAAGTTTGGCTGACCCTATTTTTTCAGGCTTTTTTCTTCATAAATTAGGTCCATTATGGCAATCGGGGTTGCTTGGATTTCTAATTTAGAAATACTCTAACCACTAAGGGGGTTACAAAATCTGAATGAAAAAAAAACTCAGAAAATGTGAGTTTTAATTACTACAAAACCGAATTTGTAGTGGAAAAAGAGCTGGAGTTTTTCAGGATTTACTAAACGTAGAGGCTGCAAAAAGTCAGTATACAAAAATCCGGAATCTCGGACCTGCCAAGGTTGTATAAATGTCATTGGGAGAGAATTAGCCAGATAATCCGACTATTTCACACTTTTCGGGCAAAACCCAGGAAAAAATCATACATACAATTTTTTGCACCATTTTTTTCGCGTTTTTCCCTGAATTGATTAGTGCTTTTTTGATAATAAATAAGATGAAATCTTTGATTCTAGTTTGGTCGGGCTTGTTTTATTTAAATACTCGGACTTTGATATAAGGCCCTAGCTGTTGCAGGCTTAATTTATAGGAAGCCTGCAACAGGAAGTAGATGTAAGATGTACAAAGCTTTCACTTCTTCAGTCCAATGAGATATAAATATATAGGGTCGAAACATTGTTCTCTTTTTTTATAATCAGGGTCTTCCTCTCTCTCTCTTTGATACAGAGATAAATATCCAATATTCAGTAGATGTGTTCACAATTAATTACACACAAATTAATTTGTTTTATGTTTGCTAGAGACAGAGCTTTGATTTGTAAATGTAATGTAGAAGTTTATTTTGTAACTATTATGTAATGTAAACTTGCTGCATTGTCAGTAATGAATTAGCTAGCTGTGAAACTTCTCCTAACCAGCATTACAGTTTACATTTAACTTGTGCTATACTGTAAATCTGACCCTTTAATCAATAGACCTGTCATTAGGTTTCCTTTTCCTGAGCACTAGGTCCATTCACTGGGATCTGAGTCATTGTGAAAGGTAAAGATATTCTGTTGAGTTATGGAAATTGTTGCACAAGTGTCTGTTAATCATAATGGCAGACTTTCTGATGTCAGTCTGCATGTGATGTGTTTTCTCATGCAAAGTTAATCCTGAAATACATGGATGCTCTAACTGGCAATCAGTCAGGCAACTTCTGATGCCACAGTTGGTTACTTGTGACTGAATAGCAAATTGTTGTGCATATAATCAGATTTTATGTTGTTCAGAAAGTGATTTAAGATACAACTGTGTTGCCTTCAGTTTCATTGAATATATGGGATGATCAACGTATGAGGCTATCTTCTTTGTCCTCCTTTTCGGTTTTGCTCCAGTAACTGTGAGGGAGTTCTATAAAACCAAATGGGTGAAAAGAAAATAAGCTTTCCAGGGTGAGACTGACTTGGTTGAGAACAATGATCCAGGCCTAGTGGTCCCCATTTTTCTCTGTCTCCATCTTATTTTTGTTAGAGTGGGCCCAGACAAAGGACCAGTCTAACACTTTGGCTTCCGTTTTTAAAACCATCTACAATGGGCGTACCAAGAATTGCATTTTCTTTATCTGAAAATCCTAGAGCAGGGATCCCCAAACAGTGGCTCGTGAGTAACATGTTGCTCACCAAACCCTTGGATGTTGCTCCCAGTGGCCTCAAAGCAGATGCTTATTTTTGAATTACAGGCTTGGAGGCATGTTTTGGTTGTATAAAACCAGGAATACTGCCAATCAGAGTCTCCTGTAGGCTGTCGGTCCTACCTTGGCTATTAGGCTGTCAGGGACTACCTAATAGCCAATCATAGCCCTTATTTGACACCCTAGAGTCTTTTTCATGTTTGTATTGGTCCCCAACTCTTTTTATATTTGAATGTGACTCACAGGTAATAAAGGTTGGGGACCCCTGTCCTAGAGGAATCAGTCTGTGTATTGTATTTAAAGATATGCCCAGTTTTTACTAGTTGCATAAAGGAATATATTTTGTTAAATCCTTATTGGCCTCAATATGTTCATTCTCTGTAAAACCCTATAAAAAGAAATATTCAGCGACATTTACTATTTTCATGCTGAAAAAATTGAGCATGACCAAGCACACGGCGTGATGTGTGGGACACAGGTGCAGCATGTGTTGCAAGAGATCAGCAATTGAGTGATCATTAGACACTGCACATGCATTAAACACTACCCTTTGTACACAGTGTCTAATCATATATGATAAAACTGCAGCAATCGGCTTTGGGCTATTATTTTCAAATCTGTCTTTAGACCAGTTGTAGAAACACAGGCAGAAAAAGGCGGTCTTCCACACCATGTTGTGTGCACAGGCACAGCGTCAGCCTTAGGCTTTGTGATTAGTGCATGTTCTATAAGAGTAAATTATTCGTCACAATTCCCCATGCACTTGCAATTTCCGAGTGTTGCTGTGGGGCTTTCCCCGGGGGCAGTAAGTCAAATGCACCACCTTGTTGGTCACTTCACTAGTGGATTCTCTGACAGTGTACCAATGTCACTTAGTTGCATATTCCCAGAACTATGCCAGTAGGAGATCACTACGAAATATTATAACAATAATGTAGCAAAATGCCTTAAATGAAATTGTGTCTTTTACAAAAAGTATTTAGAAAGTAGCAGCTAGTTATTGCCTTCTCTTTGCAGTAACTCTTTAATACTGGATGAGCCAGGACCAGCCTTCCACAGTGATATTTTAATTCTGGCACTTGGTTTTGAGGTGCTAGGGGGGAATTTTCTTTGTTGAAGGATTCATCCACTAGTGACTATTGCGTTTAGAAACTCACTGAAGAGGCTTGATAAAGGGCCCTGTGCGGCCCGAAACGTTGCCTTTTTTTCTACTGAAATGAGCCAATAAAACATTTGAAACGCAACAGAAGCTTACTGTCAGTGCGCTATGGTCGTATGGTTTGAATTCAAACTCACTGAAGACTTCGGGTAGAACTACAAGAGCATCTTCAACGCAATTCTGGCGGATCCGACGTTCTGCGCCAAAACGCAGGCGTCAAGTCGGATGCGACGGAAAATAAGGTAAGAAATACAAATGTCTGATCTTGTCGCAGCGTTCATCCCACACGATGCGTCTGCATTTGACAGTTGTGTTGTGTTGGATGAACGCTGCAACACAATCCGACATTGCTATTGCTTACCTTATTTTCCGTCGCATCCAACTTGACGCCTGCGTTTTGGAGCAGCACGTCAGATCTGCCAGAATCTAATTGAAGACGCTCGTGTAGTAGAATTCTACCCTTAATGGAATCCCTGTATGTGTAATTTAATAAAAGTCTTTAACTTTAACCTAAACCCATACCAACCAAAAGGCTGTTTAATAGGTGAATACTAAATGCTGCCAGCTGCTTGGATGCAGTTAGGGGGAAAAAGACTCTGAATACTGCATTCACTATCTATTATTAAAAGATCTGTGTCTCGCAGTCCTGCCCAGTGAAACCAGAAACCGTACCTTAGAAAGAGATAACCATGCTTAGAGCTAGTATGGTAACTGATCTGTTTCAGGTGACAGATGCACTATTTGCAAGACCTTGGCATACTATTCATAAACTCATCTCAAGTAGAAGCTTGCATAAGCAGTGTACCACAGTGATATCAATTGCTGCAGGCTTCTTTACTTTGCATTTCACATATACAGTACATACTAAACTTTTGGCAGCTAACTTTTTTTCCCCCTTAAGGGCATTTCCTGGTGGAAAAATTTAGTTTAGTTGGGAGAAGAAATAGTTTATAAAGTGGACCTGTCACCCTAAGAAATAATTCCAAATCTTATTTTATGATGTTAGTCAAGCAAAATAAACATCACTTACACTTTATAAATTATTTAGATCTTGTTCCTTTTAGTCTTCAAAATCACATGAAGCAGGCAGGAGTCATTTTGTGGACATTATACCAAAATCTTGCTTATGCACTGGAATG
Source organism: Xenopus petersii (assembly GCA_038501925.1). Lineage (NCBI taxonomy): Eukaryota > Metazoa > Chordata > Amphibia > Anura > Pipidae > Xenopus > Xenopus petersii. The sequence goes on from CM076672.1 coordinate 61,522,498, forward strand.
GGGCACCCGATGTCCATGTCCATGCACTGGTTACACAATTAGATGGAGGGGAATGTGGGGACTGAAGTGATATCAAGGAAGTGCAGAATGGAAAGTGAAAGTAATTGTCTGCTCTGCCTCTATGCCACTGGCACTGAGTTTATAACGGGTATGGATTTTTGATCAAAAGAATAATTTGGGTTTCATGCTAATTTGAAAGTACTTTTATTATATAGCTTTATATGTCTGAGTGACAGGTCCCCTTTAACCTTTTAAACGCCAAGAACGTAGCTCCTACGTTCTGGCTTAAAAAGGCTGTAAGTGCCAGGAACATATGAGCTACGTTATCTGTTTAAAGGGCTGCCTCTCTGCACTTCTGGCAAAATCGAAGTGCAGAGAGGCTCTTCTGGCTGCTTAACACCCTAGACAACGAACCTAGGGGGCTGCCACGCTGGTCCTGTGATGCGATTGTCACAGGACCCGACTTCTTGACTCCCCTTGTGTGCTGTATGCTGCTCCCCCAGTGTTGCTTCTTCCTGGACTCGACCTCATGTGAAGCTCCACTCATGCACTTCCTGCTGCTGTTCTGTGCGATCCTGGAGTCTCCCTTCTTCTCCAAAAAAAATGGAAGTGCCCTTCTATTTACACAGTTACACACACACACATACATGCAATTGTTCCCCCATGAGTGGGTACAAAAGGCAAAAATGGGAAGTGGAATAAATACAGAGGTTTACAACCAATACATCCATTGCAAAACAGAGTAATAACTTTCTGTAAATCAATTCATCACATCTAGACACGTTTATCTGATTGGTTAACATACCCATTTAGACTAGCCCCTTATATCTTATCCTATTTTTTTTTCAACCAACCAATTCCCACTTTTCCAACCATGGTCTCCATATTTGGAGATATTGTGATGTGTTGTTATGCCATAGGCTCGTCATCTCCTCCAGTTTTCTAGTTTCTTCCACTAGATTCATCCATTCCATTTCTAAAGGAGGTGTCTGTTCCATTTTTTTGGTATCATAGCAATTGCTGCATATAAGAGATGTAGTGTTAATCTATCTGCTAGCCTTTTGTTCTGGCTGCTGTCTATATGAAACAGTAATAACCTAATATTTGAGTAGTGTATCTCTGAACCTGTTATTTCATTTATCCTATCTACCACATTTATCCAATATGGGATAATTCCATATATGTTTATAAGTTCCTTCTACCGATTTACATCTCCAGCATTTCCCTGAAGAAGCTGGAAAGATCCTATGGAGTTTTTCAGGAGTATAATACCACCTGGTAGTCACTTTATACAACATTTCTCTAACTCGAGAGGCCCTGGAAGTTTTATGTTTATTTTTCATTATTTTCCTCCTAGCCTGTGGGGGCAACTCTATCTCCAGGTCCTTTTCCCACGCATCTACATATTTATTATAGGATGGTTCCTTATTTGAAAGTAAGCTTGTATGCAAGAGATATAGATCTATACTTTGATTTATTTAAATCCAATATTTTTTCCCATGCCGACATTTCCATCTTATTGAAATCAACAATTTAATCATTCGATTCAAACAATTCGATTGAACGATTTTACTTCAATCACAGGATGTCCAAATTCTGTGAAAAATACTTAGACTTAGATATTCAAAGTCGAAGTATTTCAATTTGATGGTCGAATCTGGAAGTATTTTACAAATTCGACCCTTGATAAATCTGCCCCTAAAAGTACCAACTTGGCCAAATTGGCTGGCAGTGAAAAGGTTAAAGGGGTGGTTCACCTTTAATTAAAATGTTTAGTATGCTATAGAATGCCTAATATTAAGAAACTTTTCAATTGGTCTTCATTGTTTCTTTTTTTTTTTATAGTTTTTGAATTATTTGCCTTTTTCTTCTTACTCTTTCCAGCTTTCAAATAGGTTCCCGACCCCAAAACAAATGCTCTCTAAGGCTACAAAATGTATTGTTGCTACTTTTTATTATTCAGCTTTCTATTCAGGCCTCTCCTATTCATATTCCAGTCTCTTATTCAAATCTATGCATGATTGCTAGGGTCATTTGGACTCCAGCAACCAGATGGCTGAAATTGCCAACTGGAGAGCTGCTGAATAAAATGCTAAAGAAGCCAAAAACCACAAATAATAAAAAATGAAACCCACTTGCAAATTGTCTCCGAATATCACCCTCAATCTCATAGTAACAGTTCATTTAAAGGTGTACAACTTTTTAATAGAAACTGTGTTGCCTTTCAGTTCACTTTTTAAACTGAAAGGACCAGTAACATCAAAAAATGAAATTGTTTTAAAGTAATAGAAATATAATGCAGTGTTGCCCTGCACTGGTAAAACTGCTGTTTGCTTCAGAAACACTACTATTGTTTATATAAATAAGCTGCTGTGTAGCTATGGGGGCAGCTATTCAAAAGAGAAAAGGCTTAAATTACACAGCAGATAGCCGTTATGTGTTATCCATTAATTATCCTGTGCCATATAGCCTTTTTTCCATTTCCGCCATTGCTACTCCGCAGCTTATTTATATGAACTATAGTAGTGTTTCTGAAGCAAACAGATCAGTTTTACCAGTGCAGGGCAACACTACATGATATTTTCATCACTTATCATTTTTTTGGTGTAACTGTTCCTTTAAGCAGGAAGGTATTGCATCTGATCAAGCAAATAATCTTGTTCAACTTACCCATAATATATTTTGCTTCTTTAATAATATTTTAACTGATTTGCTATTATAATTGTATATGAACTGGCCAAACTTCTTACAGCCGGCAGTGACCAGCGTCAGGATTGCATAAGTTATGGGAAATGAACTGCAGTGCAGTTGCTTTGTCAATAATAATCCTTTTTGCTTTTCCATTACCCCTTTAGTGATGCATTTATTTGCTTATGCTGAGGTTTATACTTCCTAGAAGCAAAAGGTTTTGATGATCTGCTAGACCTTATTCTTTGCTTTGTCTATTTTACTTATGCATTTACTCTATCTTTATCTATGTAATTATATGTATGGGTGTGAAGATTTTATTTTTACTTTGTATCTTACATTGGAGTTGTATCATTTCCCTTTTTATATAAGTATAGAATTGAGTTTTCAGTGAGAGCACACAGGTTAATAATTTGTAAGGAAAAAAAATATTGTTTGTACTTTAAGGAAAACTATACCTCCCCAAACAATGTAGGTCTTTATGAAAATATATTGCATAAAACAGCTCGTATGTAAAACCCTGCTTCATGTAAATAAACCATTTTCATAATAATATACTTTTTTAGTAGTATGTGCCGTTGGGTAATCATAAATAGAAAATTGCAATTTTAAAAAATAAGGGCCACCCCCTGGGTTCGTACGATTCATGGTGCACACAAACAAACAAAACATGTTGGGTCACATGAGCCAATTAACAGACCGAGTTCTGTCTTTTGTTTCCACACTACTTCCTGTTACAGTTAGTGTTGTAGTATTTCTGGTCAGGTGATCTCTGAGGCAGCACAGAGACCATCATGAAATGATGGTTCAAGGCAAGAGATGTAAAAGGACAATATTTACTTAAATATATATTCCATATTCTTCAATATGCCACTTAATATGATGTAAACTATCTGTTGCTTATGTTTTCATTTTGGGGGTATAGTTTTCCTTTAATTGGTGTGGCCACTAAGGCTGCATAATTTTGGCCCTTATCCGTATGTTCCCCCCCCTTTCCTTTTTAGTTTTAAAAGGAAGCCCTAGGTTACCCATGCTAATAATATGTCATTTATTATTAGGGATGCACCGAATCCAGGATTCGGTTCGGGATTCGGCCAGGATTCGGCCTTTTTCAGCAAGATTCGGATTCGGCAGAATCCTTCTGCCCAGCCGAACCGAATCCTAATTTGCATATGCAAATTAGGGGCGGGGAGGGAAATTGCGTGACTTTTTGTCAGAAAACAAGGAAGTAAAAAATGTTTTCCCCTTCCCACCCCTAATTTGCATATGCAAATTAGGGTTCGGATTCGGTTCGTTATTCGGCCGAATCCTTCGTGAAGGATTCGGGGGTTCGGCCGAATCCAAAAAAGTGGATTCGGTGCATCCCTATTTATTATCAATAGATGGTGCTGCTTTTACTTTGAGCTAAAAATTAATAATCTCTTTAAACATGTCCTCTTTAGCGGAGCTCTCCTTAGATCTGCTATGGTCTCTGTCTGTGTTTCAAATGAGGGGTGGGCGTGTGCCAATAGAATGGCAATAGCCAATCATAGCCCTGCAGTCACACAAGCAAAGCCAGGTTTCATTTTCCTATTAGGTTAGCCTAGCTGCTGATTGATTACTATCCTACAGTACAGTGTGCTGAGTGCCACCAGTACCCCTGCACAGGCTGGAAAAGGAAGTGGAACAGATGGGTGGGACTAATACTGTTTTTAGAGAAATTTTCAATAACAAAGGCTGAAACACTGCTTCTTAAAGCATGTTCCTTCTATATTTAAATGCTTATAATGCACTGGCATGCAGTGATTCAGGAGCATCTGAACTGTTACAATTTGCTACATTTAGTTGATACATTTGTCAGCAGTATCTGTGGAGTATTAGCCACTATTGTATAAAATCTAACCGCTGTCTGTAATGAAACTCGGGGATTCTGCTCAGCAGGGACAAAGATAACCTGATGTATACATTAAATGTATCAATTTAGAACAGTTAAAGAGTCAGCGACCCCCCCCCCCCAAAGCTGCTTTAGAAGGTGAAAATGAAACTTGATACATCAATACTAGAAAAATGGTCACAAATAGAAAATTAAAAGTGATTGAAAAAAACTATTTCTGGTGAACTATATGAAAACAACTGAACTGAAAAAAGTATTTGAAGGCAAACAACCCCTTTAAAATAATAGGCAAAAAGCATTTTTCGACTGAAGCCCTATTCACAGAGCTCATGGGTATACTGTCCTTTAAGACAATAACAGTGCCATAGCTTATCATGTGTGACAGCTCTTAAGCTGGCCATAGACGCAAAGATCTGATCGTACGAATCGAGGATTCGTACGATTTTCGGACCGCGTGTGGAGAGTCCCGACATTTTTCGTCCGGCGGAGATCTGTCGTTTGGTCGATCGGACAGGTTAGAAAATTTGTCGGCTGCCGATAATATCTCTGCGTGTATTGCCGATCGTACGATTTTCAGTGGGAGACTGTCACTAGCTTTGGTTGGACATAGATATCATACGATTGCTGTCAGGGGCAGAACATTGCTGATCTGTTCTTTAACTAATCTGACTGGTAAGACTTTGATCTGAATGGTTAGTGGCGGGTCGGGAGATGGGAAAGTCCGATCGTACGATGATTCGTACGATCGGATCTTAGCATCTATTGCCAGCTTTAAAGCCTTGTAATCTATCTACAATATCCTTCAGCAGCCTTTTATGTACCTGCCTGTTCTGTTCCGTCTGGAACTTAATGATTGGTAATTCGATAGGGCCTGCATGTACAGCCTCCTTTTTACTTTGTGTTAAAGGAGAAAAGGAGTTCTAGCACCACTTGCTGAAAGCACTGTGTGTGAAGCCTGTGTGGCTTTTATAAAGCTGTTCTGTGTGTAAATAGGCCAGGCCATACTAAAAGATAAATACATTGGGGCACATTTGCTTATGTGCAAATTTTTTCAGCTCCAGACTTATTATACATATAAATTTATGAAAACATTTTCAAGGAAGCAAAATGAAGACTGGATCCTCTATTGTCCTATTCAGTGTGTATATAAAGGTCATTTGTGTGTAGTTATTAGTGATTTTGGTGAAATTGCAGGAAGTGGCCACTTTTTTATTAAAAAATATCCAAGGAAGTCAAATGAAGACTGGATCCTCTATTTTCCTAGGCCATGAGCCGACCCTGAAACAAATGTGGAATGAGCTTCAAATGTTAGTGTAAATAAGATATTTTTAACAGTTATACCTTTTAAACATAATCCCACTTTACGTGTGGAAAAAAAAACGCCAGCAATTTGACTTTTGCTTATGACTTTTGGAATACAGGATATGATGTCACTGACACAATAATGTTAAAGATGTAGCTTCATTGTGTAAATTCGCCAGTCAGAACATGGCGAAATAGATTTTGGTGAAATTTTCACACTTTGATAAATTAGCTGATTTATAATCATTCGCCTTGCGAGACACAGTTCTCCAGCTACAAGGTAATTCGCTAAAGAAGTGTGTTGTAAATAGGTGATGTCCTTGTGAATTGCCTTTTTTAGAGAAAATTCATCAGAAAAACATGCCCCATTGTATCCTCAGTTATTGATTGTTAAATAGCATTTGTCTGCTTATATTTTAATTGATTTATGGTGTTATGAACAAAAACAGGTGGCTCTGGTTTTGAAAACCAGGAAAGAGGAGACAGCTTATTCTTTTTAGGATACAGTTCAGTGAAGATTGGCATTCGACATTAATTTTTTTTTTCTTTACTGTGAAGCTTAGACTTTCAAAGCGTAATTGCTTCAAAATGTTTGTACAGAGCATCCAAGCTTTTAATTAGCATTTATTTTAATGAATGGTAAAACAGGTTATACTGTAAATAGTGCCTCGGATTCTACAAACAAAGCCATGGTTTAAAAGATAACTGAATGGATCAGCCTGTCCACTGTCACACAGACGAGAAAATACAGACTCTATTATTTATGCACTGATGTCTGATCCCATGCCTGTCAACTCATTACAAATTTCAAGTAGCGAAAGTTAGTTTTTCTGGTGCATAAACACCAGCGTTGAAACCAACCTGTGTGCCATTAGCTTTATGATTGAGTACTTTCACTCTTGATAGAAGGCCCAATACTGTGAGGTATTTGTATTTGTTACATACACACGCTAATAGACGGCTGAGTTGGCAGCCTATGCTGCCTCGGTATGGCCAGCTTAATAGCTGCTGAACATGGATGACAAAAAGCTGCACATTTTTAGAAGAGGTTAAAGTTGAATTTTATAGTTTCCATAATTTGAACAACTTAAAGGAGGCATTTTCTATATTATTCCTCTTTAGTTATAATATTCATTCTAACCTTACAATAGAATGATATAGGGAAAAAAACATTTTGAACGCATTTTACCTACTTAAAATATATCAGAGCAGCAAACAGATCCTTTCTCTTCAAAGGTTAGGCTGAAATGAGGAGTGGGAGAAGTGTCTCCTTATTCTTCCACTGGAAGTGATCACCGCACTGACTGACAGGACTGAGTGTGTGATATCATGGAAACCCCCTCCAAGCCTTCTTGTATCGGTCTTCTGCTGATACTCCCTGCACCTAACCATTTACTGAATACTAATGTGCAGAAACTGTTTATTATTTAGTTGTAGGGAGTTAGATTTAAGACAAAACTGCAGCTTTTGTGCTATAATTGGATAAAAATAAATAATGTGCAGAATCAGTATATTGGTAGATGCACGGAGTTGGAGAAGTACCACAGCCCAAAAAAAAAAGAAATGTAATTGCTTTAAATTTTCATAAACATATATTTTTTTTTAGATTTTAATAAAACTTAATTTTATTGAATGCAATATAAGCGGGGTAGTGCACTTTTGTGCAATTATGTCTGGCAATAAAGATGGTGATTTAGGCTTGCAGGGTGGAGGAGGTCAGGACGGGTGCAGACTGGGCTGTAGCCAAGAGGGGATCCGGCACAGCAACATAATTATGCCTCTTTATAGGTCCCTGGTAAGGCCTCATCTGGAGTATGCAGTGCAGTTTTGGACTCCAGTCCTTAAAGGAAAACTATACCCCCCAAACAATGTAGGTCTCTATAAAAAGATATTGCATAAAACAGCTCATATGTAAAATCCTGCTTCATGTAAATAAACCATTTTCATAATAATATACTTTTCTAGTAGTATGTGCCATTGGGTAATCATAAATAGAAAATTGCCATTTTAAAAAATAAGGGCCGCCCCCTGGGATCGTAGGATTCACTGTACTCACAATCAAACCAACAAACCATATATGTTAGGTCACATGAGCCAATTAACAGACAGAGTTGTGTCTTTTGCTTCTACACTTCTTCCTGTTACAGTTAGAGTTGTAGTATTTCTGGTCAGGTGATCTCTGAGGCAGCACAGATAGAGTCACGAAATGGTGGCTCAAGGCAAGAGATGTAAAAGGGCAATATTTACTTAAATATATATTCCAGTTTGGTAAGATTCTTTAATATGCCACTTAATATGATATGAACTATCTGTTGCTTAAGTGTTCATTTTGGGGGTATAGTTTTCCTTTAAGAGGGATATAAATGAGCTGGAGAGAGTGCAGAGACATGCAACTAAATTGGTTAGTGGGATGGAAGACTTAAATTATGAGGGTAAGACTATCATGGTTGGGGTTGTTTTCTCTGGAAAAAAGGCGCTTGCGAGGGGACATGATTACACTTTACAAGTACATTAGAGGACATTATAGACAAATGGCAGGGGACCTTTTTACCCATAAAGTGGATCACCGTACCAGAGGCCACCCCTTTAGACTAGAAGAAAAGAACTTTCATTTGAAGCATCGTAGGGGGTTCTTCACAGTCAGGACAGTGAGGTTGTGGAATGCACTGCCGGGTGATGTTGTGATGGCTGATTCGGTTAATACCTTTAAGAATGGCTTGGATGATTTTTTGGACAGACATAATATCAAAGGCTATTGTGATACTAAGCTCTATAGTTTGTATAGGTATGGGTAGATAGAATTTAATTAAAAGTGTCTGTATGGATGCTGGGTTTTCATTTGGAGGGGTTGAACTTGATGGGCTTTGTCTTTTTTCACCCCAATTTAACTATGTAACCGGGAGGGGATCCGGGACTGGGCAAGAGAGGGGCCGAGAGCTGATCAGTACTCGGGCAGACAGGGGACTGGAACTGCGGGCAGATTAGGGATCTGGCTATGGTGGCAGGGGGTCAGGACTGTGTGCTGGGAGCTGATTGGGACTCTGGGCAGAGAGGGGACTGGGATTGCAGGCAAAGAGGGGATCCAGGACTGCTGGGAATGTGATCTGGGACTCTGGGCAGACTGCAGGGTCGGGCGGAGATCTGGGACTGTGGCCAGTGAGTGGAGCAGGACTGCAGGCTGGTAAGGCGATCAGGACTGTGGACAGAGAGGGGAGCAGGACGGCCAGGCCAGCAGGGGATCTAGTACTGTGGGCAGAGAGGGGGCTGGGAATGCGGCAAGCTGTGGCGGGAGGGGATCGGGACTGTGGCCAGAGTGGGGACTGGGCCTGCGAAACTGGAATTGGGCATGAAACACCCAGGAAAGCACAGTCAAGGCAGGACTAAACGGGACTGATGCCAGTGCCAAAATTATATCAGCACATCTGCCTGCCCAGTCCTGCCTAATTGGATGAGTTTTAGTATAGCTTCTGGCTGAAAGTGCTGTCGGCCCTCAGAGATATACAAAGTTGCCGTGGATCGGAAGTATGTGAAAGGGGTGGGCTGAGCAATGTTTTCTCTCTTTTACATCTATATTTCACCCAAAAGGTCCAAAAACAGATTCTTCAATTTCATGTTAATTAAAGGGGTTGTTCACCTTCAAACAACTAGTTGGTTTCAGATAGATCACCAGAAATAACAACTTTTTCCAATGACTTTCTATTTTCTATGTGTGACGGTTTTTCTAATATTGAAGTGTAAAGTGTCATTTCTCTCCTTCTGAAGCAGCCCTGGGAGGGAGGGGTGGGTTGCCGATCCTGTAAACTGTTCTAAGTGGATACATTTAGTTGATACATTACTTATCTTTGTCCCTGCTGAGCAGAATCTCTGAGTTTCATTACAGGCAGCTGTTAGACTTGATACATTTGTTGCTAATACTCCAGAGATGCTGCTGAGAAATGTATCAACTAAATATTGCAAAATTGTAAAAGTTTAGAGTCTGCATCTGAATTACTGAACTGCCAGACTCAAACACCAGAGACACGAACATTCAATAAACTTTAAAAAACGTAAAAAATAAATAATGGAAAGTAATTGAAAAAAGTCTTTATTTCTGGGGAACAATCTAAAAACAACTGAATTGAAAAAAGTGTTTATAATTTGTCAATGTTGGTGCAGTCTGCAAATTTCTTTGCTCTTTATAAGACTTTGTGTGCAAAGAGAGAGACTGTATCCAGTCATTCTAGTAATTCTTCTGTAGTTTGTAAACATTTGCATTCGTTCTCTCTCCATACCACTTCAATTGAATTTTTGGTTTGGCAAAGATGTAGGCCTTGTGATTAATTGTGATTAACTGCAAATGCAACATGTGAACTTAGAAAAGTGATCTGGCCGGTGTTGCGTCTCATCAAAGGACAATACTGGTTTTTATGCTAATAGTATTTGTGGATTCGAAGCAACCACGCCAGGTGATTCATAATCTAGCTGGCGGGAAGGCAGTATGAGGAGATTAGTCGCCCCTCTATGTGGGTGACTAATATTCCCGCTGGCAAGAATACGAGTCGCCGGCGGAATGGCATACGAATCGGTTCGGATTTCCGAAGTTATCGTTTGTTCGGAAAACGAAGTGCCGCGTGTCCTTTAGCGCAGGCGATTTTTCATTATAGCACATGGGAAGACACATGGAGGCAGTTTGGGGAAATTTCGCCCAGAAGAAGAGGCGATTAGTCGCCAGGCGACAAAATCTCCTCATGTGAACTAACCCTTAAGATCGTTCATGATGTTCGAGGTTTTTTTTAGGTGGGTTTCACTTGAAAACTCAATCAACCCCGAACACGCTGATTCAAGTCTTTCTTAAATAAGAAACCATTCAATTTGTGAGTTCATTCAAAGTTTTGAAAGGCTCGCATAACTCTAAAATTTGACCTTTTTGACCCCTTAAAATTTACATATTCCTAATGCTTAATATATTCAAACTTTGTTACCACACATTTCCTATATTAAGTCAATTAGCTTATCAACTACCCCTGTAAAATTTGGGTGCAACTTTGTCTTCCAGCATGACAATGATCCAAAGCATACTTAAGGGGCTTGTTACAAAATGGTTTAAAGATGGCAAAGTGAAAGCCTAGTCCTGAATCCAATTGAAGAAAATTTTTGTATTGATCAAGAGCAAATAATACCCCCAAAAGTTTGAAAACCTATATGTAGCTGATTACCGTATATACCCGAGTATAAGCTGAGGTACCTAATTTTACCTACGAAAACTGGGAAAACTTATTGACTCTAGTATAAGCCTAGACACAACTACAGCCCTGTCTCCCAGCAGCGCACATTCTGCCCAAGCGACCCCCCCAGTGATCAACCGTACTTACGGTTTACTGTGTGCATTGTCCCACTGTTCCACTACCATGTGCAGAGGGTGCTGTTTGATATTGCCATCACTGTTAATCTTTCGTATAACCAACAGAGGGCGCTGTGTGATATTGCAGTCACTGTTATTCTTTCATATAACCAACAGAGGGAGCTGTGTGATATTGCAGTCACTGTTAATCTGTCATATAACCAACAGAGGGCACTGTGTGATATTGCAGTCACTGTTATTCTTCCATATAACCAACAGATGGCGCTGTGTGATATTTCAGTCACTGTTATTCTTTCATATAACCAACAGAGGGTGCTGTGTGATATTGCAGTCACTGTTATTCTTTCATATAACCAACAGAGGGTGCACTGTTATTCTTTCATATAACCAACAGAGGGTGCTGTGTGATATTGCAGTCACTGTTATTCTTTAATATAACCAACAGAGGGCGCACTGTTATTCTTTCATACAACCAACAGATGGCGCTGTGCGATATTGCATTCACTGTTAATCTTTCATATAACCAACAGAGGGCACTGTTATTCTTTCATACAACCAACAGATGGCGCTGTGTGATATTGCAGTCACTGTTATTCTTTCATATAACCAACAGATGGCGCTGTGTGATATTGCAGTCACTGTTATTCTTTCATATAACCAACAGAGGGCGCACTGTTATTCTTTCATATAACCAACAGAGGGCGCACTGTTATTCTTTCATATAACCAACAGAGGGCATTGTGGGATATTGCAGTCTCTCCCCAAGTGTACTGTTGGTATAGGAATGTTTAAAAGTGACTGCAATCTCAGCTACTAGGGTCTGGTACCGCTGACCCTAGTATAAGCTGAGGTAGACTTTTTCAGCACATTTTGGATGCTGAAAAACTCGGCTTATACTCGGGTATATACGGTATTTCACCTTCTGCAGGGGGAACGAAAGCGCGGTCCAGTGTATTGAAGTTCGCCGTCTCCACTTCTGAACTTGCTGTCTGGCTCGTTTGCGGTTGTCTGAGCGGGAACTAGTGGGCAACCCTGAAGATGGAGGAGGCCCCTCTGAAGATTTTTTTTGTAGGGGCTCGGCCTGAACACCCAATTATGGGAAGGCTATCTCCCATTTTAGGCTCAATTTTAACTCAATAATAATAATGATAAATAGCCAGTGACTATTTACCTTGCACTTGGTTGTGCTTTTAGGTTCTAGAGATCACCGTCTTGAAGGCTTGAGCCTTTGTGCTATTCGTGATGCAAGTTATTCTTATTACCAAAATATAATGCTTTATGCTGCACTAACATGCATTTTAAGTTATGATATTACTGGGACTTTGGGGCATATTTATATTTTTGCAGTGACTAGCTATACTGTATTTCTGTCATGTTTGTTCACAAAAGGACCTGGTTTCTTTTTGTAAATAATTTTTATTTGCGTTGAAATACACGTGGATGCTTATTGATGCTGTGCTTTAATTTTTAAAGCTCGTGGGAGGCCAATTTGATCTGGAGATGAATTTCATCATCCAAGAAGCAGAAAGCATAATCTGCATGATAGAACTACTGGACAAATGTGATGTTACATGTCAAGCAGAAATATGGAGCATCTTCTCTGCAATCCTGAAGAAGAGCATTCGTAATTTGTTGATCTGCACTGAAGTGGGTTTAGTTGAACAAGTTCTTAAAAGAATTGATAAAGTTGACAGTATGATTGCAGGTAATTACATTTTTAACTTGTCATTTGTTTGCACTAAAAAATGTTATTTCATTTCAAAACCTATGTTACTACCTAATTGGTTATCTGCACAAAACATTTTACTGTAGATCATTCATGAAACCACAGCAGTTTTAAATGGGTCCTGAACCCCAAATTGAAAGAACATACCAATAGTTATTTTTCATTGTTTTCTTTAGAATTATTTGTATTACTGTTAATAAGTATTTATGAAGCGTCTACATATTCCAATGTTCTGCACAATAAAGGCGTGTATACAATGAACATACAGATTACATACAAAAATACAACCAATAATCAAAATATCTTTGTTTTATGTTGTTGAAATAATAATAATAATAATAAAAATAATTAGTAAGTCACCTTCTGCTTTGTACAAACACAATTAAAGCAAATTTATTGCTAAGAAAATACATTTGTGTATGTGCAATGTTATTGTTTCTTTAATTCTAACTGAACTGAGATGAATAAGACCTTTAGGATGGGTCAAAATACCGAAATTTTCTTTAATAGTGACTGTGTATTCTTGGCTTTATGATTAATATCAAAATATTTCATTATGATGAAGATAAGTACATTTTTTGTTATTTAATAACGCATTAAGACTTGATGACTTTTGGCCAAACATGGCTGGTGGTCCCTACTGTTTTATTAGAGCAATATGTGAAAGATGATCCTGCAGACAGAAAATTGTCAAAACATTTAATTTCTGGGTATTACATCAATTCAGATAGGGATGACCGTGGCAGAGATCTGTAGACAGGAGCTTGGGTAGCTGCTGTTTTATGTTATTAAATTAATGTATTTTTCTCTACAGATCTCTTGGTGGAAATGCTGGGAATTCTGGCAAGCTACAGCATTACAGTTCGAGAACTTAAACTTTTTTTCAGCAAACTTCAAGGAGAAAAAGGACAGTGGGTAAGAATCTATTCACTTTGAGACATAGAATCTGTAATTAAAATTGCAGTAGTGAATCAATCAAAGTATGGGATCAATTATGCAGACCTGGAGTTTTTTTTCTATAGCCATGGTCACCTTTATGTTAACTTTTAGCAGGTTATATAATTCCCGCTTCTTGCCAACTATTCTTCTGCATCCTTCCAACTTTTGGGGGGCAGAATTCCATCAAATTGAATACTACGAAATTCGAAGTCGAATTCGTAGGATTTTTTGCATCGTACGATCATACGATTCGAATGATTTTAACATACGATCGTGAGATTTTCCTTCAAATACAAAAAACCATAGGCAGGTTTAAGTTGGTGAAGTATTGAAGTCGAAGTTTTTTTTAAAGAGACTACTTCGATTATCGAATAGTTGAACAATTTTACTTTGAATTGAAGGTCGAAGTCGTAGTAGCCTACTCAATGGTCATAGTATCCAAAAATTACTTTGAATTTTTAATTTTTTAACTTAGAAAATTCCCTCGATTTCACTTTGACCCTTGATAAATCTGCCCCTTGGCGTCTCTGACCCCTGCTGCCAAAAAAGTTTTTTCTCTGAGGCTAAAATGTGATTGTTATTGTTACAGCAAACAACTCCAAATTGGTCCCTGGATGTCTCCCATTGACTTAAACAGCAATTCGACAGGTTTTAGGTGGCGAATAGTCGGATTCTAGTCCTTAAAGAGCCAATTTGAATTTTTTTAAAAACTCAAATCAAATTTGAATAACTCCTTGGTTGATTTTGACAGTTTTCATAAAAAATGTGTTCAACCCTTGATAAATCTGCCCCATAGTATTGTATTTTGCTCAGTACTGTGTAAGTGGAGGGATTAATGCCCAGGCTATGACCTGTTCTGTGGTGATTGTTGAAACTTCCGGTGCAAATGAGGTCCCCCAACAATACAAAGCAGAATGCACACTGTGCATAGATAATGTCCATAAAAAAATAGATGCATACATTGGAACACTTATGTTTTTGGATTCCAGTGCTTCTATGTATCAGTAGCACTCTAATTACACATCAACATATAACCTCTTGCCTGAATAATGATTATTTTCTCCCGGAGCGAAAATTAGCTACAGTTGCATGACTAATAATGTCCAATGCAGTCTCGTGTCCTTTAGCTTTGCTTATGGATGATTGTGAACTCTGAAGTGGATAATGTCAAACATGGTCAGAATTCTACATTGCTGTTCAGGCTGGTGCATGACTTCATTTTAGCTGGACTACTTTCCCCCTGGGCTTAAATGTTTGCTATTGTGAGATTTGAACTTTTGGGTAAATGAGCAAATAGCATTGTATGTTTGTTTTGAGCAAATGTCCTAAACAAGCTGTCTGAGGGGGCACTGTTGCATTCACCAGTTGCTTGTGCCCAATAAACCTACCAAGCACGTACCCAGACACACAGACTAAGGGGCAGATTTATCAACGGGCGAATTTGAAAAAACGTTAAAATTAGAACTCAAAAGACAACCTGGGATTAAATCGAAGTTGTCTTTTGCAGAATAGGTTCCATTTAGATTGAATAGGTTCGTTTTCGGTCGAATTTGAATCGTACAAATCCAAGTAATAGCACATTCGAATCGTACGATTCAAGGTTTTTCCCAAAAAAAAAAAACCCCTTTGACTCCAAATTGGTTCTAGGAAGTCCCCCATAGGCTAAAACAGCAATTCGTCAGGTTTTAGATGGCAAATGGTCAAAGTCGAATTTTTAAAGAAACAGTACATGATAATGTAAAAATTCAAATTTTCTATTTTTTTTTAAATTTGAATCGAATTTGGACTATTCCCTAGTTAAAGTACACAAAAATTAGCTCAATTCAAATTTTTTAAATTCAAATTTTTACTTCGAACTGTGATAAATCTGCCCCTTTGTGAAATTGTTACATAGTCCTTAAAGGGATACTGTCTTGGGAAAACATGTTTTTTTCAAAATGCATCATTTAATAGTGCTGCTCCAGTAGACTTCTGCACTGAAATAAGTTTAAATAAAAATAAGTTTAATTTTGAAATCTCACATAGGGCCAGACATATTGTTAGTTTCCCAGCTGCCCCCCAGTCATGTGACTTGTGCTCTGATAAACTTCACTCTTTACTGCTGTACTGCAAGTTAGAGTGATCTCACCCCTCCCCTTCCCCCCAGCAGCCCATCATCAGAAAAATGGGAAGGTA
Source organism: Xenopus petersii (assembly GCA_038501925.1). Classification (NCBI taxonomy): domain Eukaryota; kingdom Metazoa; phylum Chordata; class Amphibia; order Anura; family Pipidae; genus Xenopus; species Xenopus petersii. The sequence goes on from CM076672.1 coordinate 61,538,542, forward strand.
ACCAGATAACAGCTCCCTAACAGCTGCCTGGTAGATCTAAGAACAGCAATCAATTGTAAAAATCCAGGTCCCACTAAGACATATTCAGTAACATTGAGTAGGAGAAACAACAGCTGGCTCTTTCTGAAAGCAGATGACCAGGTAAAATGACCTGAGATGGCTGTCTACACACCAATATTACAACTAAAAAAAAAATACACTTGCTGGTTCAGGAATTAAACGTTATATTGTAGAGTGAATTAAATGCAGTGTAATTTGGAAATAAAAACTACACCATAAAAACATGACAGAATCCCTTTAATCAAAAAAAGTACAATTTTAAAGAAGGTATTGCGAAATATATTAACTACATCACAAAATTATTATCCTTTCTGCAAAAAGCGGGGTTCCCTTCCCCCTAGGATTCTATTTTAAAGAGAGGTCATTAAGACCCATTTTATGTATATATGGGTAACATAAGCTAACCTATGATGGTTACATACTCCATTTGCTCTGTGGAGCTGTAGGATATTTGTAATAATTGGACATATCCAATTCTTTTTTGGGCTATGCTGATAATAATATATGTTAGTCGCGGTCTGGTATGAACAAACATTTACACAGTATAACTACTTTAATATATCTGACCTTGTTCATTAGAACCAAGCACAATATCCAGTATTTGTCTTCATAATCCCATGATTTTATAATGCAAAGCTTAGGAGGCGTTTATACTGGTATACATGCAAGATTAATTTTTCTCTGGTAGCTCTGGATTATTTTCATAGTGCTTTTAATTACACTGATCTGTTTGTAGTGCGATGTACACATGTTCCTTGATATATTTGTCAGGGTAAGCAAAGAAATATTGTCTTAGTATCTCCATCATACTGAGAAAAAATACCTATTCAACATTTTGTTTAGTGTAGAGAAAAAGAGCAGATGTTTTCATACAATTCGCAAGGGAGATCTTACCTTATTGAGTTCTGATTTCCAATTATTGCCTCTTGAGGTTTTCCATAGTAGCATAAAATATGCTACATCCATTTTTATTAGATCTTGTTTGAAAAGCTGTAAGTTGTTTTCAGATAAATATTTTATTTACCCTTTGGAGGGCCTCATATAAGCTGCAAAGTTACCAGATTTATCCGTATATGTACAGGCACCTTTATTAGGAAGGAAGCTATGGAATATTGTTTTAGAAATGTATTCTGTGAATATTGCAATAATGCTTCATTGGATGTTGGCTAATGAATTGTATTACAGGTATGGGACCTGTTATCCAGAATGCTCGGGACCTGGAGCTTTTTTTTTAGATAAGGGATCTTTCTGTAATTTGGATCTTAATCCCTTAAGTCTACTAAAGAATAATGTAAACATTAAATAAACCAAATAGGGTGGTTTTGCTTCCAATAAGGATTAATTATATATTAGCTGGGATCAAGTACAAGGTACTTTTTTATTATTACAGCGAAAAAGGAAATCATTTTTAAAAATGTGTATTTGGATAAAATGAAGTCACCTTTCCGTAATTTGGAGCTTTCTGGATAATGAGTTTCCAGATAACTTATCCCATACTTGTACTTCCAGTATATACCACCAGTGCATGGATTTTGTACAGTGGTACATTAATTAAGGCTAATGCCACATCAAAACATTTGTCAGCATTCAGTAGTAGAAAATTAGTGGATCCCAAACTCATGCTTTGTTGCCACTGGTTTCCTGTAGAAATGTGAACTTCTGTCTGCAGGCACCAGTGTTTTTACTCACTATGTTAAGATTTCACTTGCTCTAACTGGTTGCTTCCAGCACGGGCCAGCAGTTTCCAATGCACTAGTGACACCTGACATGGTTGAGTGGTTTGCATTAGGAATGAAAATGTTAGGTTGACAAAACACGTTATGAGCAGTGAGCATTATGTGGTTATGGATGAGTATTTGAAGCATTCTGTCACCCAGCCACAACTGAGAAATTATTGAGCGATAGCTATGTATACCATTGCCCCCCAAAGAACAATGAAACCCAAAGTCAATGGAGGTGCGACTTCGTTGCAAAACATTTGTATATCAAAATCCATAAGAAATCAAAACGATAATAAAAAAAAACATTTGTGAAATTGAAAAGAATGAAACATCCAGTGCAATCCAAGTGCTGGAGGGCATCAATGATTATTCCACTTTAACTTTTCTGTCATGTACATTAGTTTTATGACTTTAAAGGAGAAGGCAAGTCGTTTACTACTTGGGGGTGCCAAATGTTAGGCACCCCCCAATTGAATGTATTTGCTTACCTGAAACCCTGGCCGGGTCTCCTATCAGCAGAAAACGGCACCGGCCCGGGGTTATTCCATTGAGCACCACGGAGCGATCCTCTTCTGGCTTCTTTCTTCAAATTTCCCGGGCAGACTCATGCGCAGTAGAATGAAAAAGCCGACTTTTGTTATAGTTTGGCTTTTTGCTCTAATGCACATGTGCAGCCGCAAGAAGAAAGAAGAAGCCGGAAGAGGATTGCTGCATGGTGCTCGCTGGAATAACCCCGGGCCGGTGCAGTTTCAGGTAAGTAAATTAGGGATGCACTGAATCCAGGATCGGTTCGGGATTCTGCCAGGATTCGGCCTTTTTCAGCAGGATTTTGGATTTGGCCGAATCCTTCTGCCCGGCCGAACCGAATTTGCATATGCAAATTAGGGGTGGGGAGGGAAATTGTGTCACAAAACAAGGAAGTAAAAATGTTTTCCCCTTCCCACCCCTAATTTGCATATGCAAATTCGGATTTGGTTCGGTATTTGGCCGAATCTTTTGCAAAGGATTCGGGGGTTCGGCCAAATCCAGAATAGTGGATTCGGTGCATCCCTAAAGTAAATACATTCACTTGGGTGTGCCTATCATTTGGCACCCCCAAGTGTGAAACGACTTTCCGTCTCCTTTAAATGTGCTGCAATATTTCTTGTTTTTAATATGAACTATTCATGCTTTAATCCTTTGCTTGTGTTTCTTTTAGCCTCCTCAAGCAGCGAAATTGCTGTCAGTCTTGAAGCACATGCCTCAGAAATATGGTCCCGATGCCTTTTTTAACTTTCCAGGGAAAAGTGCTGCAGTAAGTAGCCAAAGCAATTGTATCTATTAAAGTACAACAATAATCTGCTATTTTGTTATAACATACTTTTATTTATTTTAAATCTTTATTTTAGATTTGCATTCCTAATAGAATTTGTGTACATACATCATTGTAATAATGTTACAAATCTTTTAACATGTTAGTAAAGTAACATGTTATCCAGAATAAAATAAAAATAGATATAGTGAATAAAATACCCCCTCTTGTAAATTATAGGGATGTTATAAGTTTCATGACCATATAAAAAGCCGAGTGTTTTTATACAGGTCATGGAACTCCAAGGTAACCTCTAATATTATATTTTGCAACTGGGGGTACTTTATTTATTATAATACACAAGTTTCAGTGAGTCAAGTGACAGAAATGACATCACTACTCACCGTTTATAAGCATATCATTTACAAGATATTTATGACTTGTGTATAATACAAGTATAAAGGATCTGTAATTATATAATAATATCCAGTAGAATCAACAATTCCTCAGGGCTATGACATATCCAATAACTTTATTTCAAACTTATTCTGAACACAACACATTACAAATAACTATATACCACTGACACCACCAATGGGTAAGTAAATATCGGTAACTACCATGTCCATGTTTCTGCATATTCTACATATTTATTTTTAACTAATGATGTAAGTTCCACCATCTGCCTTATATAACTTTTTAATTGTTGCATTTATTTTAATTTAAATGCCAATTATTCCCCAAACTTTGCTAGCACAAGTCAGTGGAAGCTGTCTCTTACAGTAAGATAAATGGTAAAGTTGGAGGTTTATCTACTATAAATACACATCCTGCTGCTCCAAATTTGCTCACATAGCATGGCAAGTTCTGAATGGAGCAGTGCAGACATTGTCATTCAGAAGGAGTTGCGCTGATTAAACTGGGAGCAATCAATGAGCATTTAGTGTCAGTACCATTCAATGATTGGGTAGCTTTTGCTATGCATGAGTCCAGAGGGAGGGATGTTAGAAGTACATTTTCAGTACAAGTGCTGTTATTTAGTTTGGTTTCAACATAAGTTTATAGTACCCCTTTAAGGCCACAGGACACTGTGCTGACATGGCTTTTCAGCTAGAACAGGAGCTGTGTCAGCAACTTGTCCTGGCAGACTCTCTTCAACTGGCTATTATTAAAACATGTAGCATATTAGGCTTCTGAGTGTATAATATAAAAGTGCATCAGAAAACCAGTGTGGCCCTAAACTATTGGTCCAGCATACAGATAATTTAACTTAAAAGCAGGGGTGTAACTATAGAGGAAACAGGCCCTGCAACTGCTGGGGTCCAGGAGCTATCAGGGGCCCGGTGGGACTTTGACTGATAAGCAGCTGTAATATATGTTGATGGAAAATGGGTCCCAAAACTTTGGTAACAGTGATTTTGCTCTGAGGCCCAATAATTTATTTCACTGCTGAAAATTTCATGTACTATAGGTAGGTGATATCTCATATAAATAAGTATAGATAACAATATAAAGTTGATGTTAGTGTTTTTACACTATAAGTAGTTCAGTTCAGTGAGTTCTTTATTCATTAGTGGCCAATGGAGTTTGCCATAATTTTCTAGATAAGTTACGTAAGCTGCATAAGTTTACTCTCTCTGGCTGGACCCACCCTTTGACCGGGCTCCCCCTTGTACCATAGTTCATACAGCACGTATTTGCTCACTTATGTTTTTGAATTAAACACACACACATTTAAGATCATGTAGTGTAAATGAATATATATATGTATGTATGTATGTATATATATAAAAAAAAATAAAAACTGACACAGCACTCCAAATTTTGTATGCAAAAAAGGATATATATTGTACAGAAACATTCCAAAGCCCATAGGGACGACAAAATTTGGAGTGCTGTGTCCGTTTTAATTTTTTCTATAATATTGGCTATTTTGGCAGTGCCTTTTTGTTTACTTGCACCCAAAAACTAAGAGGGTTGTGTGCCAATATCTTCTTTATATATATATATATATATATATATATTATATGATACACAGTAAATGCAGCCATTGCTGCTTCCAGTCTTAATATTTAACAGTGACACTTTATCTTCCATTGATATTCATCATACTTTGTTTCCCAAGAATTGTTGCGTGGACACAGAGGACACTGAACCAGGAAAGTTGGCCCCATAATGTTATGTATTTGCTTTTTTTACTTTCTGTAGCTGCTGACAGGTTCTGTGTTTTAAATCTTTCAATGGGGTTTCTGCTGAATGTTTACTAATGATTGGAATATTTTTTACAATACAGTCCTAACATATATTCAATATATTTTTCAGGCCATTGCCTTACCTCCAGTGGCTAAATGGCCATATCAAAATGGGTTCACGTTTCATACTTGGCTAAGGATGGATCCAATAAACAACATCAATGTGGACAAAGCTAAACCTTATTTATATTGGTAAGCATGATCATATTAGTGGGGGCAAACAACAATTTCCTCTTTTCTCACCTCATTTCTATGTTGCAAAAAGTATTCATTAATCATTACAATTTTCTTGTAGTTTTATAGCTTTAATAGTGCTAAGCACTGACTGCAACTGTTTGTGTTTTCACGAACGACTTATGCAAATCTCAGCAGTAGTCTAATGAATGCATTTCTGTTTTTCATTTCTAGTTTCAGAACAAATAAAGGACTTGGTTATTCAGCTCATTTTGTTGGCAGCTGCTTAATTGTCACATCAGTAAAGTCCAAAGGAAAAGGATTCCAGCACTGCGTGAAGTATGATTTCAAGCCACACAAGGTATTCATTTATGAAACATGTTTCAGGATTTTCCTGGTGAATTCCAGTATTAGCCAGCTCTCATGGTGTGTTTTACTTAATCTCTAGAGTATGCACAAACGAAAATCTATATTTTTTTATTTAGAAATGGTAAATCCATATACAGCACACATTACATTTCACCCAGATACCTGCATTATGTGCTCCGAAGTGCAAGCTGTGTATACATATTTTCAAGGGAATATTTAATTAATTCATCAGATATATAGTAGATTAAAGGCATCGCTGTTGTGGTGCTGATGAAGTTAATGTTAATTTTATATTTTAGCAATGTTCATTTGTTAGTATAAAAAGTGTTATGCTTTAGTTTAAAGGGGAAGGAAAGGCTAAAATTAAGTACGCTTTATAAGAAAGGTCTATAAAAAATACACCAGTAAACCCTCAAAGTAATGCTGCTCTGAGTCCTCTTGTCACAAGAAACACTGCATTTTCCTTCTATTGTGTATACATAGGCTTCTGTATCAGACTTCCTGTTCTCACCTTAAACCTCCAGGGCTAGGGCTTGAGCATGCTCAGTTTGCTCCTCTCTCACTTTCCACCCTCCCTGTTGTAATCTGAGCCCAGAACTATGAGTGCAGGGTGAGACTCGGGCAAGAAGAGATGTCACACCAAGCTAATATGGCAGCTGCTATCCTAAATAACCAGATACAGCTTCTAGAGCGGTTTACTCCGGTATGGTAAAGCATTCTACAAAATAAATAGTGTTTTAGCTTTCACTATTGTGGCTAATCTATTGGCAATAAACTTCTTCGGTAGCTTTCCTTCTCCTTTTAGAAAACAGATCACACAAAAATAATGAATGTACAGTATGGACTATTTTTTTACACTGAAGTCATATTTTTTTTTTTTAATCATGCACCAGTGGTATATGGTATCGCTTGTCCACATTTACAATCGATGGAAAAACAGTGAGCTGCGTTGTTACGTAAATGGAGAATTGGCTTCTTATGGAGAGATAACGTGGCTTGTTAATACAAGTGATGTAAGTCAACAACTTAACAAAGGTTTTTATCTATATTGTGTCACTGATGTGTAATCACATACATCATGTAAAAGGTTATTATTAAATAACTTAATTTAGCAATAAAACAAAAGATCCAGGGAATAACATTAATTTGAGTTCACTGATATTTTATTAACACTTTTCAGGGGACACAACGATCATGAAATGGTTAGTTCACCCCTGCTTTAAACAATATCAGAGGGTTCTAGCAAATTCAATAATAAAAAGTATTTGGCCAAATACCGAATACATTGGATGTATACCAAACCATATCCAGGAACTAATTTGCCCATTAGAATGAGAGAAAAATGTAATATTTGAAACATATGACAAAAAAGTCATTATTTTAAGGATTCTAATTAGTTTAGACTTGGAACATTGGCAATCATATTTATTATTCATGTGAATATTATATCTTCCCGTAAGGATTCAGCTGGTATTCGACTGAATCCTGCGTTCTGTGCATTAGTACCATAAACAGATGACTATTATACTGTAATACACTTTTTAATTTTGTAATTAAATTTCCTTGCTTTGTGTATTTTAATGGCAAGTCACGAATAACAGCATTTAATTGCTTTAAATAAATTCAGGGATATGATCTGTTATTCAGAAACATTGAAGTATGCTATGCCGTTTACTGTTTTGAAAGTTAACATAGGCTTTTTTCACCCCCCCTCAGACTTTTGACAAGTGCTTCCTAGGTTCATCTGAGACAGCTGATGCTAATAGAGTGTTCTGTGGGCAGATGGCTGCTGTCTACCTATTTAGTGAAGCCCTAAATGCCGCTCAGATATTTGCAGTCTATCAGTTGGGCCCTGGATACAAGGTACTTCTGTTTGTATGTATGCAGAAAATGCTTGGGATAAATTTCCCATGATGTTTCACTGTTCAGAAAAACCAAGACAACTTGTGTCATAGTTATAACAAGCAACTTAATTTACTGCACAAATAACAAAGAAGAATAAAATACCACATGCGCAAGTCTGTAACACTGGACACTAAATGCACCCTTGTTGTCTTTGCAAGGCCAGCTAGCATATTATGTAGGTAGATACAGAGTTATCTTTTTACATATAATCTGTAAAAGCTGAAATTTCTGTATGTTTTGCTTTAAGTAGGCTAGAAATCGTAGTCCTAAGTAGGCATGTTTTATATTCTACAGCAACCCTTTAAAGGGGCTCTCCACCAAAAAGAGTGACTGTCCTATATACATCAGTTGAAACACTTTAATGGTCTTAAAGCTTTTTTGTAAATGTTGTTTTAATTGAAAGCAGTGTTTGTTTATCCCTTTCTGTACTCTGGGGCTGACTCTTAAAGGAAAACTATACCCCCCAAACAATGTAGGTCTCTATTAAAAGATACTGAGTAAAACAGCTCATGTGTAAAACCCTGCTTCATGTAAATGAACCATTATCATAATGTACTTTTTTAGTAGTATGTGCCATTGGGTAATCATAAATAGAAAATTGCCATTTTAAAAAATAAGGCCCGCCCCCTGAGATCGTAGGATTCACTGTGCACACATACAAACCACATGTAAGGTCACATGAGCCAATTAACAGACAGAGTTCTGCCTTTTGCTTCCTCACTTCTTCCTGTTACAGTTAGTGTTGTAGTATTTCTGGTCAGGTGATCTCTGAGGCAGCACAGATAGAGTCACGAAATGGTGGTTCAAGGCAAGAGATGTAAAAGGGCAATATTTATGTAAATATATATTCCAGTTTGGTAAGATTCTTTAATATGTCATTCAATTTTATATAACCTATCTGTTGCTTAAGTATTCATTTTGGGGGTATAGTTTTCCTTTAAATAATGTAACATGAGTCTGATCTCCTTTAGGTATTTTAATCTACTGGCTTGCAACGTTATTTCAGGAGTCAGAGCCAGCAGTGTAGAGAATGTAAAAGACAAATAACTGCTTTCAGTTTTTGGGGTGATGCCCCCTGTAAATTATTGCCTATACTCTGGGTCTATATATCATGTTATGTTAAAATTATTTATGCCAGAAAAACAGTGGAAAAATTGTAAAAAAAATATTCAGATGTCAAGTAAATTCAAATATAGTAAAAATTGCACTGTTTTTTTTTTTATAAACCGCATTTTGAGGCAGCAGCTGCTTTCATGCTAGAATTTTAAACAGAAAAATTTTACACTGAAAATGACTACTCTTGAATACTATTATATATCAACTGTGATGACGCTAATGATGTTAAAAAGAATATTATTTTATATTAATAGATGTGAGTTGCAATTTTATTTTTTTTTCTTTCCAGGGAACATTTAAATTCAAGGCGGAAAGTGATCTCTTTCTTGCAGAGCACCACAAGATGTTGCTGTATGATGGCAAATTGTCAAGCTCAATCGCTTTCACATATAACCCAAGAGCTACTGACGCCCAGCTCTGCCTGGAATCCTCTCCCAAAGATAATCCATCTATCTTTGTTCATTCACCACATGCGCTTATGCTGCAGGTACAGTGGCTTAAACTGGTGTGTGATAACAAATATGTTTGGTGGGTAAACCAGTGCTTAAAAAGCTCGGGGACAGACAGAAAAGGAAAAAAATAATATATAGTGTAGTTTATTCTACAATACACCCTTTTGAGCAGTTGAGCTCATCAAAGGAAGTGCTCTTCTCCTTCACTTACAGGGTCAGTTTACCCTTTAATAGATTTTTCAACAGTGACGCCTTCAGGGATTTACTGTAAGATTGAATACTCCCAAACAAGCCTTGATTCACTCCTGCTCCACAAATGTAACCACCAATAGCTCTGAAAAGATGCACTCTAATAGTGTAAAAACTTTTTAACATATACATTTCTTGTATAAAATTAGACTCACATATATACACTTTAAAATGGCATGTAATCGCAGTGTTCTGCTCCAGATTTCGCAATGCCAAGTCCCAACATGTCGTGCGGTACTGGGCTCACCTGGATGATGTCACAGGCTGTGACGTCACCTGGGTGACCCCTGTAATCACAGAACATAGTAATGACCCTCTAACAGTCAATGAACTTGTTTGAAATTAAATGTTTTACCTATTTTTGTCTAGTTTTGCCCTCGTGACTTTGGTTGCTTAGAGGGTTACTACTAGCTAGAATAAGAAAAAGCTTATTCTCAAAAAGCTTTGGTCATTGTTTTGGACAGTCTGCAGCCCTTGTGGAGAAGAGCAGCGGGTTTTTCCTGTGGTATATGGGCTGTATGCAGTGCAGGAGACTTGCAAATCTCCCCTGCAAAAGTTTGAAAACTAAATCACTAGCATCTAATGTTCTTTCTATGCCATGGGAAAATCTGTGTCCTAAACATCTTCCTTCTGAGATGTGTGTTTTAAGTCATCTGCTATTTTAAAGAGAAGCTGACACCAAAAAAAAAAAATAAAAGGATAAAAAAAAAAAAAAGATTGATGTCAGAATCGCTTTAAGGATATAATTTCTATGTTATCCCAACTGTTGCTACGAACCATCTACAATGATTGTCATCCTTTCTGCCTTCACCTCTCCTTGTATGTTCCTCAGATAACAGGGCTCAATGTTTATGTTGTCAGTCCTTCTCTATTAACCTCTAATAAAAATGCTGTTAGATTGAGCCGAGGCGGGAGAATGCAAGCAGGAAAGCTGACAGCAGATGTAAAATACTTATCATGATGAGATATGACACAGGGAGTTCTACATACAGGACATTTTAGTGATTGGTGTGGGATGTACTAAAATGTATACCATATTCCCAGTCTCAATGGGAAATTGAGGCCAATTAGAAGCAAAGTTTGTCCCGTAATTGTTTTTAATTGTCTTGCTTGTTGCATGCTACAAAATGCCTAATGTAGTGGCAGATATTTTTTAATCGGTAGCATCTCATGAGGAACATCTGCACTCAGAACTTAAATTAGTGATTTATTGTGGAGACTAGCATTTTACAATATACAAATATACAGCATACTATACAAAACATCAATAACAACAGGGTAGGGAGGGGGAAAAAGTTCAAATGACAATATTGAAAAGTGGAATCCACAGCATGCACTGTAACCATAACCGACATTGTGGACATCAGACTGGACATCACTAATGTAGATGTCCTAAGAGTATGGCTTTCACGCATGAGAACTACATTGCTCTGCTATCTGTGGTATTTGTAGCAGCATACATGACTTGTTTAATGTATATATATTTTAACTCTTCTTTTAAAGGATGTGAAAGCTGTTTTAACTCACTCAATTCAATGTGCAATGCACTCAATAGGAGGAGTGCAGGTTCTCTTTCCTCTGTTTGCTCAACTGGATTTTCAGCAATATGGGTCAGATCTTGTAGACACTTCAGTCTGGTGAGCAAAATATTTCTTTACATTTTAATACAAAAGTAACTTTTAGTAAATTGATAAATTGTATTTTTGTGTCGAGAGTTCAGTTTTGATTTGGGAATCTGCAAGGAACATGCACACTCTAGGCATGGAACAAATCTCTGGGTTTTCATCCGACTCCCAAATCATAGTAACATGGTTCGTAATCTTTCATGGAGGATTTGGCTGAATCCTGAACAGAGTATGAACCCTAATTTGCAGGTTTTATTTGGGTAGGCACTTGGATTCTGTCGAATCCTTCTTAAAAAGGCCTGAAGCCTGGCTGTATACCAAAACAAATATGTACACGAATTGCAGCACTCCAATTTGGTATTAAAACCGCTTTTACTCCAGAGGTAGCATAGCGACGTTTCGGATACAACAGATCCTTTTTCAAGGATTATAGCCTTATGTCGAGTGAACAATCTTCCGTTCCAATCTTCCGACTTGCAACGAACCATTCAGAAAAATAAAGTAGTAAAGAACAAATCACACAATGTTCTGGCCATAAATTGTATGAAAGTTATGTCCAACAAATAATAGTAACAGTAACCCATTGATATTGTCGCACTAGGCAATACATGCAGTGATATTATAATTCGCCAACAGAAATCTTCTAACTTGAACCACGGTACAAAAAATGTTGGGTCGAACCTTAGTTTTTTACAGTGTTATCTTTGCATCTATGGCCAGTTTAATGGCATTAACAATTGGTTGTACCTGTTAAAAATGTTCTATTAATCTTAATATTATTCTTTAATCTTTCTTTGTATTTTCTAACAACAAACTTTATTTTCTTTCAAGTTCTACTCTTTTTGCCTTCATTTTGGAGTTGCTGAAAAACTCCCTTGCTATGCAAGAACAGATGCTATCTTCAAAGGGCTTCCTTGTGATAGGATATAGTCTTGAAAAGGTATGTTTCTCTGGCAGTTTGTGTTTGACATGACTGTGGGAATATTACTTAGGACAAAGGCATATGTCTCCTGTGGGTGATAAATGCTACGTGTAACGTTGCCCTTAGTCATAACTCTACAAATAGCATCTCCAACTAGCATCTAATTGTGGCAGTGTCACAAGGTATAATTTGTCACCTGGTATGTAGAAAATGGCAAATTTTGCCTCTAAGGGCAATGGTATACTAATTACATTACTGGCACAATAAAATACATTATTCTTATACAAGTATCTTGGAATGGTTGGGACTTGGGGTTTTCTGGATAAAGGTCCTTTTCGTCATTTGGCTCAACATTACTTAAAGAGATACTGACATCAGAAAATAACCTTTTTTTTATATCTATCATAGCATTCTTTGAATGCTATTTATAATTTTGCCATAAAAGTATTAGCCTGATGCTTTTACTTTACCTTTCTTACTACCCTGTTCCTCTATGAGGGGGCTGCCATATTTGTGCAGCAGTAGTCCGTTAGAATTAGAAACTCTGACAGCAATGACCTATAGGTAACTTTTAATGTAGATTAATAGTTTGAAAAGAAAATTTTTAGTGTCATTATCACTTTAAAACTGCTGTAAAACATTTAAACTTGGTTACCATCAAGTTAAAGGTACTGGTTTATTTTTTATTGATAAAGGAAATTGTCAAAGAATAAGAATTGCTTGCATAAACAGTAATATAACATTCCCATGCTTAACAACATGCTGGAAAATGAGTTTCCGGATAATAGCTTCCATACCTGTATTTGTGGATTTTTTTACATTTACCCATACCTTTTCACTTTGTGCTACTGATACATGTAACCTTCTACTAAACAGAGTATTCTGATGTCATTGGTTCTACTTTTCATTGCTGTTGTATTTGTTGTCACTTATATGGCTATCATTCCCCAAAAGGTCAGGTAATGTAATTCTATTTTGTTTTTTAGTCTTCCAAATCTCATGTCACAAGAACAGTCCTTGAACTCAGTCTGGCCTTTGCAAAATACTTGAGTAGCTTGCACAATGGGGTTCCTTTACTCAAGCAGTTGTGTGACCATATTCTGCTTAATCCAGCCATATGGATTCATACCCCAGCCATGGTATGTATGAAATGTTCTTATACTGATTATAAACCTCTATAGTGCATACTTCTTTTCTTGTACTTTTTTTATTTCTCCTTGTGCAAGTTTTACTATATTTACTAATCATATAAATGTCTTTTTTTCCTCAAGATGATTGGCCTTGCACACTTTTTTTTTTTGGCTTATTGTACCTTATTATAAGATGATTGGGTATCCCACTTTTATCTTAAGCTTTATGTATTAAGATTTATATAGTTTGTTCATTTTCTGCTTCATTTTCTGATCCAACTTTTATGTAATTGGATTTGTTTCCCTGTTGAGTGATTTGGCAGGTTAAACTACAATCCTGCCATGCCAAAGTTGTTTTAGCATTGTGGTATTATTTTCTTCACTTTAGGTTCAGCTGGCTTTGTACACATTCATGTCTACGGAGTTTATCAGCTCAGTTAGTATCTACAATGCTGTCCGTAGAACTGGCACTGTTCTTTTGGTGATGCACACCTTAAAGTATTACTATTGGACTGTTAATCCTCAAGATCGTAGTGGCATCAGTCCCAAAGGCCTGGGTATGTTCTAGCTCTTTTTTTAGTGACTCCTAATATGTATATGCAGCTGTGAATGTTTGGAGTTTGATAAAAAGACCAGTAACTGCTTAATACACATCCAGTTGAATATATTTTTAGACATGTGTAATCCATAATTGGTTGGTGTGGCATTATTTGTAACACTCTGCAAAGACTCCGCATGTCACATTTGGATTTGAAATAGAAATGCCAGCTATGTTAAATTACCTTTTCAGTATTAAGAGGCTTATCTCCGATATACCCACAAATCTTATTTGATATGCTCCTGCAATACATTATGTCAATAAACATTATTACTATTCCCTCCTTTTTTTAATTTAGCATATTGACTTTTTAAGATCCACATCCATTGTTGACCAGGTGTATAGTTTAACAGAGAGCCATGTAATAACAAGAATTGGCAAATGCATCATATTAAATGCTCAGTTCACTTTTTAACATGGCACCACCCTAATATGGCATCTTTGCAAAAAGTCAGTTCTTTAGATTTCTGACCTGCTATACAGTAGATACCCTAACAGGTAAAGGTGAAGTGGAGGTGTCTTGAAACAACAGCATTTTGGACATATACTAGTAGACAAATGCAACATAAAGAGATTACGGATTGAAGCATGTAATAATCCACTCATCAACTGGACTGTTCGTTGCCCTGTTCCAAGCTGTCTCTGGAAGCAATTTCTACAGAACTACTCGTTCGAAAAGAAAATGGTTTTCCATAGGAGTGGTTGCAAGTGAGCTCCAACTAGTTTCTAAGTTTCTGCTCAAATGATGTAAAGGCTGCCAGAAGTAAATCCTGGAGCAGAGGAAATGCTTCTTTTTTTTTTGCCAGATGGTAAATCAAGATTCAAAGCTTTAGTCAGAAGGACACTCGTACAATTCCTATAAATGTATGACATAAAAATGAGGATAAGGTATAATGATACCACTCATCCACCATGCAGAAGCTTCCCAGTGTTTGCACCACTGAGTTCTGCCATAAGGTTCTCCAGTGGATCCCACTCATCTCCACCCATGTCTCTCTACTGATACGAATCTCAACAAGTCAGCCAATCATTCAATTTCACAAGTGTTCCACAAAATAAGTGTGCGTTCCATTCACTCACATACTCAAACCTGGCTATATATAGGGGCAGTGTATTAAGGTTCGAGTTGTTTTTGAGATGTATTTTTTGGTCAAAACTCTAGAAATAGCTTGAATCTGAAAATACACCACCTAAAACCTGTTGAGGTTTTGTATAAGTCAATAGGAGAACCATTAACAGACTGCTTGATGTTCGCGTTATTTTCGCACGGTTTTGCCAGAAAGTGATTTGAGTGATTCGATTTTTTTTCACCAAATACGCTGTCAATTCGAGTTTTCGGATTGAGGGACTTGAATCAGGTTTTTCACAAGTTACTTTTTGAGGTCATTCGATTTCATTCTAGGACACACACAAAAATATAGCAGGGAAAATAAATCCTTACCTAAAATATCTAATATTGTGTAAAACCCCATTATGCAAAAGATAAAGCACATCTGACAAATGGGTAACAAGCTGCTAATTACTGGAGTCTTTATTAAGTATAAGTGGACAGGAATATTGACCTAACCTGTGTGGCCTTCTCTCTGCAAATATTCTGCATTTAAATTACAAACTGTGGTATCAGCTCTGCTTTCTCATAACACATAAAGGTTAAACAAATATTTTACACAATGCTAAATAAATATCACTGTTTTCATCCCTAGTAAGGGAAAAGTAATTATTGCTGACTCTCATCTGAGAAGGAATATGTACTTTATACTTAGGTTGAAAAGTAAAAAGTCATATTTCAATTTTTTTCTGTGGTGTTAAAAACCTTGTGAAGATTTCCAATTTTGTGTATATTATGTTTGACTTCATTATTTCTATCCTCAGATGGACCACGGCCTAATACAAAAGAAATACTGTCTCTCAGAGCAATTCTTTTGATATTTATTAAACAATTAGTCATGAAGGTAAGATTTGTTTTTCTAATATATACACAAATGATATCCTATTCTATATGCTTACTTTTTTTAATGAAAATGTGGTTAATGTGTACAACATAATGTGTATAACAAAACTCAGATTATTGCACTCATCGCATTTTAACGCATTATCATTTAAAAGCTAGAAAATTTAGATAACTAGATTTTAGATAACTAAATTTAGATTTGAAAAGTTCCATTATGGGAAAGTACAGTTTTTTTTTGTATGGTGCTCTTTTAGAGCTTCCGTCGGATCGCGTTGGAAGGACAAAACGCGTGAATATATAATGGGACTGAATGAAAAATCGCAGGTATAAACTACATTCTATCAGACAGGACTGTCTCATGTGAATGCAGTAAGCTGCGTCTTCATCTGACAGTCTGATTGTTATTAGTTTATACCTGCGATTTTTCATTCAGTCCCATTATATATTCACGCGTTCCACTACATCTGATTTGTCGCTTGTGCTTTGTCCTTCCAATATGATTCGATGGAGAAAGCTTGTAGAGTTCAGCCCTTATAGGTGCTAACTAATGTGTAATGTGCAGCCCATTTACTTTCAAATGGGTGTTTACTATTGGAAAAAAAAGAGTGAATTTAGTTGCTACAGATTTAAAGCGATACTGACACATTCCTATAAAAATCATAGGAACGTGTCCATATCAAGGAGGTGCTGCACGCTGAATAGTTTCCTCTAAAAGCCCCCCAAAGCTGCCCCCAGCCCTGCGAACCTTTGTTAAGCCGACCCTCCGACACTGCTAATGGACCTTCTGCATTGTTTCAGTGACGCTGAGCTGGGGGTGGTGCAATCCTTCCATAGGCTGATTACAAATGAAAACAGGACTTCTGCCTATGAAAGGATCACTCTCAGTGTCACTTAAAAAACTCAGAAGATCAGTTAAGGTCGGCTTGACAAAAGTTTGAAGGGCTGGGGGCGGCTTTGAGAGGTTGCTTTTAGAGGAAAATATTCTGCATGGAGTACCTCCTTGATATGGACATGTTCCTATGATTTTTATAGGAATATCGGTATCACTTTAATAAAAGCCCATTT
Organism: Xenopus petersii; assembly: GCA_038501925.1. Lineage (NCBI taxonomy): Eukaryota > Metazoa > Chordata > Amphibia > Anura > Pipidae > Xenopus > Xenopus petersii. The sequence goes on from CM076672.1 coordinate 61,555,422, forward strand.
TTAGCAGGGCTGGAATAAGGGGTGGACAGACAAGGCATCTGCCTATAGTTCAGTAAAGGAGATGGGGCAAACCATCTATCTCCACTTTTATTTTAGTTAGGTTTTCAGTTTGCTGATTTTTGAAGTCCCCCTCCCCCCCAATTCATAATGTAACCAATGGATCTTTCATGCTAGCTGTCTGTAAAGGTGGCCATAGATGCAAAGATCCGCTCGTTTGGCGATGTTGCCAAACGAGCGGATCTTTCCCCGATATGCCATTAACAGGCATGGCTATATCGGGGGTAATCTGATTGTCCGGCCGTACGGCCGAACGATCAGATTACGATGTGCCATGAGCTCCGGCGGGATCGGTCGGGTCAAAATCAAACCTGACCAATCGACCAATCGACCAAACGACCGATCTCCGCCGGACGAAAGAAGTCAGCACATGCCACACACGATCCGAAAATCGTACGAATCCTCGATTCATACGATCGGATCTGTGTGTCTATGGCCACCTTTAGTCACAAGTCCCCAGCATTGAACAAGCCGTGTGCAATATTATTCCATCTAGTTTAATATGCGGCCAAGTGACCCTAGCCAGGAGGCTGAAATGAATCTTAAGAATTACGTGATGTGTACCTCCATGATTTGAACTAAGAAAGTTACGTCATGGGTTTGTAATGCCTATGTATAATTATTGCACATGCAAGCCAAATTTATCTATTTTTTTTTTTTGTCGCATTTGGTTTTATTTAGGATCATGGCGTAAAAGAAGATGAATTGCAGGCAATTCTGAATTATCTGCTGACAATTCACGAAGTAAGTTTTATAGTCTTGTAAAGATAGATATCTTGCTTGGAGATAAAAAAATAAAATACTTCAGGTAATTCTTACAGTCTACCACAAGGTGTCACCATGGAAAAGCTAGTTGTAGCTGTTTTCTAGACTCTGCTATCCATATTTGCTATTGTGTGCCTGAGAGAATAAAGTCGTAATTATGTCATATGCATATAAAGATAACTGACTGCCATTCAGATGAATATTAATAATTAGCTATAAACTCAGGATGGTTACGGACTGTGTTAAAATGTAATGTATTTCTACGCTTTTCTTAGTTTGCTAAATCCTTTTTGTCCTACTCTACTGCAGGATGACAACTTAATGGATGTTCTGCAGCTTCTTGTTGCACTCATGTCTGAACACCCCGGCTCAATGATTCCTGCATTTGATCAACGAAATGGGCTACGGTAGCAATTTTTTTATTATTATGTTGCAGAACAGCATTCAGCGTATCACTTTTAAATGATTTCTTTTCAAAACTATTCTTTTTAATAGGATTGTCTACAAGCTTCTGGCATCCAAGAGTGAAGGAATAAGGGTTCAAGCTTTGAAAGTCTTGGGTTACTTTTTGAAGCACTTATCACCAAAGTAAGTATTTCATTTTGTGACTCTCATTATGTTTATGGGTAGATTTGAGGAGCTATTGGCTGTTATTGTAGTACAGACATGGGACCTGTTATCCAAAATGTTTGGGACCTGGGGTTTTCGGGATAATGGATCTTTCTGTAATTTGGATCTTCATTCCTTAAGTCTACAAGAAAATCATGCAAACACTAAATGAACCCAATAAGCAAGTTTTGCTTCCAGTAAAGACTAATTATATATTAGTTGGGATCAAGTACAAGGTACAGCTTAATTATTTTTAAAAATGTAGATTATTTGGATAAAATGGAGTCTACGGAGACGGCCTTTCCTTAATTCAGGGCTTTCTGGATAATAGATCCCATACCTGTAATTGAAAATCAGTCATTGTTGTGATATATCCTTTTTTTAAAGGTCCAGTAGCATACTTTTTTTTAAAATCCAAAATCCAATCCCACCAAGACAGTTTTAACTTTTAATAAGAAATTACTTACCGATTCTCTGCATGCGCTCCTCTTTAGAAACCGTGATAGGGCGACAATCCATCGTGTGGCACTCGATTTCTCCTCCTTGGCTATCCCCTATAGAAGGCAGGAAGAAGAAATAGAGTGCCGTACAATGGATCGTCGTACTGTCAAGGTTTCTGAAGAGGAGCGAATGCAGAGAATTGGTAAGTAATTTCTTAAGAAAAGCTTTGTGAATTAAAAGTAAAAACTGTCTTTATTTTTTTTTTTTTTGTGGTACTGGTCTTTTAAGTACATTTGTCCCAAATACCAAATTTAGTTAATTGTTTTTTTTTTTTTACCCAAGGTTCAGTTTAGAATTTAGAATGAGTATGTCTAAATTGTCTCTTGTAGAAGCAATCATCAGTATTTTGACCCAATAGGGACACATCTGCCATGAGGTTAACGAGGATCTTGCCTCAGGCACCATTTTACCAGGGGCAAAAAAAGCTCCTGCATGTAAATTAAGAGCCAAACGTTCTGTTTTTATAAATAGTCATGAAGTTCAGTTACTGCTTGTGTAGTTGAGCTATTGTCTCTGTGTCTGCCATAGTGATCTTGCCATTTGCATTGCCTTAAGCTGGCCATAGATGCAAAGATCCGATTGTACGAATCATTGTACGATCGGACTTTCCCATCTCCCGACCCGCCACTAACCATTCAGATCAAAGTCTTACCAGTCAGATTGGTTAAAGAACAGATCAGCAATGTTCTGCCCTTGACAGCAATCGTACGATATCTATGTCCAACCCAAAGCTAGTGACAGTCTCCCACTGAAAATCGTACGGTCGGCAATACACGCAGAGATATTAGCGGCAGCCGACGGAAATTTGCTAACCCGTCCGACCAAACGACCGATTTCCGCTGGACGAAAAATGTCGGGACTCTCCACACACGGTTCGAAAATCGTACGAATCCTCGATTCGTACGATCAGATCTTTGCGTCTATGATCCATGTGTGTCAGTGTTGGTTACCAAGTCATAGGTTAAAGGGGTTGTTCACCTTTCAACACTTTTTTCAGTTGGTTGGTTTCAGGTAGTTCACTTTTTTCGAATTACTTTCTATTTTCTATGTGTGCCAGTTTTTCTAAGGTAAAGTGTCATTTTTACCTTCTTTTGGCTTTCTAAAGCAGCTCTGGCAACTGTTCTAAATTGATACATTTAGTTGATACATTTCTATCTTTGTGCCGGCTGAGCAGAATCCCGAGTTTCATTACAGGCAGCTGTTAGAATTGATACAATAGTTGCTAATACTCCAGAGATGCTGCTGAGAAATGTATCAACTAAATGTAAAATTGCAACAGTTCAGAATCGGCACCTGAATTACTGAGCTGCCAGACTCCAACACCAGAGACGGGGACATTAAACTTAAATAATAAGTAAACGTTTTTTTTTTCTATCTATAAATTTACTCTAAACAGCCCCCCAGATAAATTTATGCGAGTCCCTGCTGCCAGTCTGCTCTGTTGGTGTTATCAACTTGTTTCCCCTTCTTCCTGGTGCAGAGTGAAGCCCCGCCCATTAGTTTACTGAGCTCTCCTTATCCCTCTGACTAGTCGGAGAGATCATTTGCATGCTGTGACATAGCAGGGAGGAAGGAAGGGCCAGTGTGTGCCCCAGCAGCTTTTTTTTTTATTTTCTCCTCATGTGCCACTCCCTGCTCGTTCTGGTTCATTCGAGATCACCGCAAAACTGGGAGGAAGAGCAGGAAGACTTCTCTGATACTGCTGATGCACTGTAGCTAAACTAACAGCCCTTTTTGAATTTATAATACATTTTATAATGTTTAGGATTGTTATGCCTGATCTTCTCTCTGGTTATGTAAAGAATAAAGTTTATTTTTTGTTCAACTGTTTACCGAGTTTGATTAACTTATTATTGTGTCCCTTTGTTTTATTTATGGATCTATTTCTGTGCAAAGCTATGTTATGTGCAAATATACCAGGCATTATACTAGCCAAGTACTAGAGTATGGATATGAATAAAAATGTGTTCTTTTAAAATAAATGTTCAAAACCTTTTTGACAGTGCAGTGAGTTATAGTTGTTTAGGATTCGTCCTTTTTCAGCAGGATTTGGATTCAGCCAATCCTTCTGCCCTTCCGAACCGAATCAGAATCCTAATTAGCTTATGCAAATTAAGAGTGGAGAGGGAAATCGTCTGACTTTTTGTCACAAAACAAGGAAGTAAAAAATGTTTTCTCCTTCCCACCCCTAATTTGCATATTCAAATTAGGATTCAGTTTGGTATTCGTCCAAATCTTTTGCAAAAGATTCAGGGGTTTGGCCAAATCCAAAATAGTGGATTCGGTGCATCCCTACTGCAAACATCTCTAAATTGATCCTGGGACCTCTCCCATTGACTTAAACAGGAAAAGAAAACTTATAGGTAATTGTGAGGTGGCAGTTTGTGACTATAAACTGATTTCTGTTACCATGACCTGGTGCCACACCAGCCCTGGGGTACTTTCATGCCTAGTAGGTCACCACCCTCTTGCCTAATAACTGTCCTTTATGCTGGGCTTTCAGGTGCATCTTGAAAGGCATATGGGCAATTTTCTCAAATCTCATTGGGGCAAACAGACCACTTGGAATAAAAAAAAACAAAAACGTGAGAGGAGGATAATGATAAGAAAGTTTAAGCATATTTTTGCATATCTGTTAGATGCCATGCAGGTGCCATAATGCATCTGTTATTACATTGCAAAGAGCTTTAGTTTTAAATAGTGATCATCTTTAATGAAACAATGCAATGAGTAATAACAGCATTTCAGGAACACTGCTCTAGCCAGTATATGGAGTGGACAACTTAATAATTTCCAATGTCTTCGTTAAAAAATGTAAGATTGCTAGATAAAAAAACAAGTTACTGTAAGGACCCACTTTTTCTATAGCCTGGAAGAATTGAGGAGGGGTGGTACGGTTAAAACTGATAGACTGCTTTGTGGTTAAGGTCAAGTAATTTAATGTCCAGTTAACATGCTTACTTTTTCTATCCTTATTTTCCTTTTAGGAGAAAATCTGAAGTCATGCAAACCCATGGACTTTTCTCTCTACTTGCTGAAAGACTGATGTTGCAGACAAACCAAATAACAATGACTACCTACAATGTGCTGTTCGAGGTACCATATTTGCATAATCAAACAAATCATTATATACCAATGTATATATCTATATATATATATATATATATATATATATATATATATATATATATATATATATATATATATATATCTATATATATCGTGTGACCGATTGGCAGTGAAGGAACCACACAGCGGATAATGCAACAGAAGGTGTAGCTTAGCCTTTAATAGCAGTTTGTTTAAGGAAGTACAAACTGTCCCTTTTCAAGGCTTTCACAAAACAAAATAAAACATTAAATAAAATCCTACTCTGGTGTGGAGGCTAACTAAACAGAAAGATTCCCTTTCTAACCCGCCGGTCAGCTATTCTGATTCCGACACACACAAAATAACAAGGGTAATCACCTTCTGAGTACACGGCGGCTTTTGTCAGAGCACTTTCACTGGAGCTCCCATCTCCTCTCACTGGGCTCTCTGTCTGCTCAAAACCACAAATTTTTAACACTCAGCAGCTAGGTTAATTGGCAGCCCATGCACCTGCTTGCCTGACAGAATTAACCCTAGAGCTGCTGGAAGAAACATTGCTCCTTTTGCCTACAAATTCCCCCACTCTGCCACAATATATATAAATAAATAAATGTATGTATGTATGTAAGTCAATAGACCCCTTCTGCCAGGCACTGTCTCTCCCAGCAGCACCATACTTCCTCCACTCAGCTGGCTGAAAGGGAATATTAACCCTACCTCAGCTGGGTATCCCTCTGCAACACATATGCAACGGAAATGCACTCTTTTTAGGGCACTTTCTTCCAAGACAACGATGCTGTTAAAATGTTAAGGATAATGAGGGAAAAAATACTTGAAATCAAAGGTTAATTTTGGATGAGGAAGTGGTACTAGAACTAAACAATATCGCTAGTGGTTCTACTTCTCACTTTATCTGTGTTATCTTAGTGTAGGGTATTGTATTTCCAGTTACAGAAAAGGGGGTAGCCTTTCCCCTGAAATCGCATTCACACAATCACAGTACACCTCCTCACAAACAATGTTTTTGGAGTTTGTCAGGTATTAACTTAGACATCATAATACACGGTTAATTAGAATGGACACATGAAATCTATTTGTGCTGTTGAAGGCAAACAGGGTTCGTGAGGCTGATGACTTTCTGAATAATTTGCTTTTTGTTTTAAAGCTGATATTACTTTTTGGGGAGGTTGTGAGCCAGATGGGTTGGTTCATTGGTAATTGCTGTAAATTTCTTCCTTCAGCAAGCTTAGTCAAGGTTTCCCTGGGGCAGTATGTGGTGCCTATGATTTTTTTTGGCTGATTTTATTTATCTTATTACTGTAGTGCTTATATTTATTTTCTTGAACAATGTCATATAATGTTGCATAAATCTATCCCTAACCAGATGTTTTTTTTTTTTTTTAAATAAAAATTGGTCGATAATTGCGTTGGCTTCACTATTCGAACAGTGAGTGATTAGATCACACTGGCACCTATGATCCGGTTGAATCAGTTGTATGGATGTGGTTGCATGGGGATAAAGTTAAGAATCATTACATTTTATAATGTTTTCCCTCTAATAATTATAGGGCATGTAAGCTGAAAAAAGTTGGTTATACTTTGCAGTTATTTGCACACTTTTTTTGTTTTTACAGATTCTCATAGAGCAGATATGTACCCAAGTCATACATAAACAGCATCCTGATCCAGATTCAACAGTCAAGATACAAAATCCCTGTAAGTACAAAAGAAAATAATCTGTCTTTCTCATTACTTTTGTATACTTTACATGGTGCAATGACTGTGTTCAAAAGCTGAAGACACTAGGTTAACATAACTTTATGGATTTTTCAATTATTAATGATAAAACAAGGGACATTCTCTGCCCAAAACTAAGGATGCAGCGAATCCACTATTTTGGATTGGGCTGAACCCCTGAATCCTTTGCTAAAGATTTGGCCGAATACCGAACCGATTACATACTCTTGCCCCACTCTTGTTTCCGTGTGTTGTGTTCTGAGCATACATTTGAAACCATGGCATGAGGGCCCATCCTAACCAAAATCAATGAGATTTGAGAAAATAGCCCATATGCAAGATGCACCCGAAAGCCCAGCATAAAGGACCATTATTAGGCAAGAGGGTGGTGACCTACTAGGCATGAAAGTACCCCAGGGCTGGTGTGGCACCAGGTCATGGTAACAGAAAACAGTTTGTAGTCACTCGGAGGTACCCAGCAAACTGCCACCTGACAATTATCTATAAGTTTTCTTTTCCTTTAAAAGTACTGCAATGCTTTCAGTTTTAGGGGCAGATTTATCAATGGTCGAATTCTAATTTTCAAATTTTTTTATTGTCAAATTCAACTAGGGAATTATCCAAATTATATTCTAGTTTTTCAAAAATTTTCAATTTTATTCTCGAGATTCATCATACTCTGGCCCTTTAAGAATTTGAATTAGACTATTCGTCCCTAAAACCTGCCAAATTTCTGTTTAAGTCAATGTGAGAGGTCCAGGGATCAATTTGGAGATGTTTGCAGTAGGGATGCACCGAATCCACTATTTTGGATTTGGCAGAACCCCTGAATCTTTTGCAAAAGATTTGGACGAATACCAAACTGAATCCTAATTTGAATATGGGGTGGGGGTGGGAAGGAGAAAACATTTTTTACTTCCTTCTTTTGTGACAAAAAGTCACGCAATTTCCCTCCCCACCCCGAATTTGCATATGTTCGGACGGGCAGAAGGATTTGGCTGAATCCGAATCCTGCTGAAAAAGTCTGAATCCTGGCCGAATCCCGAAATGAATCCTGGATTCGGTGCATCCCTTCCCAAAACTAGCCTGTCCTTGTAAGCATGGATTTGTTTGAATTTTCACCTTCTAACACCGTAAGGGGTTATTCACCATCCAAACACATTTTCAGTTCAGTTGTTTTCTGATTGTTCACCAGAAATAAAGACTTTTTTTCAATTGACTGTTCTATTTTCTAATTGTTTATAAGTTTTTCTAAAATGTAAGTGTAAGTTTAAAGTTCTGTTACTTTGTTTGTCTTTCTAAAGCAGCTCTGGGAAGGGGGGGTCCCAACTCTGTAACTGTTAAATTTGATACATTTAGTTGAATCAGCAACATCTTGCAGTAGTGCCTTTGTCCTCAAGCTTAGCCGAATCCCTGAGTTTCATGCCTAATGAA